>JAJLQT010000010.1:1200000-1582267 GCA_024516245.1 Peziza echinospora | reverse complement strand
CCTAACCCTAACCCTAACCCTAACCCTAACCCTAACCCTAACCCTAACCCTAACCCTAACCCTAACCCTAACCCTAACCCTAACCCTACCCCTAACCTAACCCTAACCCTAACCCTAACCCTAACCCTAACCCTAACCCTAACCCTAACCCTAACCCTAACCCTAACCCTAACCCTAACCCTAACCCTAACCCTAACCCTAACCCTAACCCTAACCCTAACCCTAACCCTAACCCTAACCCTAACACAGCTCTCATATCTGACCTTGCACCTAACCCTCAGGCTGTCAGCTTTTTTTCTCCTATAATATCGCAATACATCAATTAGCGATAACTTGCCCAATACTTACCAGATATCCGTTCTGAGACCTGGACTATGATGATGAGTGGCCCATAAGTCTGTCGGGCGACAGAATCACATGCTAGACACAGCTCTCATATCTGACCTTGCACCTAACCCTCAGGCTGTCAGCGTTTTTCCTCCTATAATCAATTAGTGATAACTTGCCCAATACTTACCAGATATGCATTCTGAGACCTGGACCATGATGATGAGTGTCCCATAAGTCTGTCGGGCGACAGAATCACATGCTAGACACAGCTTTTGTACCTCACCCATCAAGAACTCGCACAATAGCCAAAGATAGAATAATATCGCGATACATCAATTCGCGATAACTTGCTCAATACTTACCAGATATGCATTCTGAGACCTGGACCATGATGATGAGTGTCCCATAAGTCTGTCGGGCGACAGAATCACATGCTAGACACAGCTTTTGTACCTCACCCATCAAGAAGTCGCACAATAGCCAAAGATAGAATAATATCGCGATACATCAATTAGCGATAACTTGCCCAATACTTACCAGATATGCGTTCTGAGACTCGGACCATGATGATGAGTGGCCCATAAGTCTGTCGGGCGACAGAATCACATGCTAGACACAGCTCTCATATCTGACCTTGCACCTAACCCTCAGGCTGTCAGCTTTTTTTCTCCTATAATGCATTCTGAGACCTGGACCATGATGATGAGTGTCCCATAAGTCTGTCGGGCGACAGAATCACATGCTAGACACAGCTTTTGTACCTCACCCATCAAGAAGTCGCACAATAGCCAAAGATAGAATAATATCGCGATACATCAATTAGCGATAACTTGCCCAATACTTACCAGATATGCGTTCTGAGACTCGGACCATGATGATGAGTGGCCCATAAGTCTGTCGGGCGACAGAATCACATGCTAGACACAGCTCTCATATCTGACCTTGCACCTAACCCTCAGGCTGTCAGCTTTTTTTCTCCTATAATGATGATGAGTGGCCCATAAGTCTGTCGGGCGACAGAACCACATGCTAGACATAGCTTTTGTACCTTACCCGTCAAGAACTCGCACAATAGCCAAAGATACAAAAATATCGCGATACATCAATTAGCGATAACTTGCCCAATACTTACCAGATATCCGTTCTGAGACCTGGACCATGATGATGAGTGGCCAATAAGTCTGTCGGGCGACAGAATCACATGCTAGACACAGCTTTTGTACCTCACCCATCAAGAACTCGCACAATAGCCAAAGATAGAATAATATCGCGATACATCAATTAGCGATAACTTGCCCAATACTTACCAGATATGCGTTCTGAGACCTGGACCATAATGATGAGTGGCCCATAAGTCTGTCGGGCGACAGAATCACATGCTAGACACAGCTCTCATATCTGACCTTGCACCTAACCCTCAGGCTGTCAGCTTTTTTCTCCTATAATATCGCAATACATCAATTAGCGATAACTTGCCCAATACTTACCAGATATCCGTTCTGAGACCTGGACTATGATGATGAGTGGCCCATAAGTCTGTCGGGCGACAGAATCACATGCTAGACACAGCTCTCATATCTGACCTTGCACCTAACCCTCAGGCTGTCAGCGTTTTTCCTCCTATAATCAATTAGTGATAACTTGCCCAATACTTACCAGATATGCATTCTGAGACCTGGACCATGATGATGAGTGTCCCATAAGTCTGTCGGGCAAAAGAATCACATGCTAGACACAGCTTTTGTACCTCACCCATCAAGAACTCGCACAATAGCCAAAGATAGAATAATATCGCGATACATCAATTAGCGATAACTTGCTCAATACTTACCAGATATGCATTCTGAGACCTGGACCATGATGATGAGTGTCCCATAAGTCTGTCGGGCGACAGAATCACATGCTAGACACAGCTTTTGTACCTCACCCATCAAGAAGTCGCACAATAGCCAAAGATAGAATAATATCGCGATACATCAATTAGCGATAACTTGCCCAATACTTACCAGATATGCGTTCTGAGACTCGGACCATGATGATGAGTGGCCCATAAGTCTGTCGGGCGACAGAATCACATGCTAGACACAGCTCTCATATCTGACCTTGCACCTAACCCTCAGGCTGTCAGCTTTTTTCTCCTATAATATCGCGATACATCAATTAGCGATAACTTGCCCAATACTTACCAGATATGCGTTCTGAGACTCGGACCATGATGATGAGTGGCCCATAAGTCTGTCGGGCGACAGAATCACATGCTAGACACAGCTCTCATATCTGACCTTGCACCTAACCCTCAGGCTGTCAGCTTTTTTTCTCCTATAATATCGCAATACATCAATTAGCGATAACTTGCCCAATACTTACCAGATATCCGTTCTGAGACCTGGACTATGATGATGAGTGGCCCATAAGTCTGTCGGGCGACAGAATCACATGCTAGACACAGCTCTCATATCTGACCTTGCACCTAACCCTCAGGCTGTCAGCGTTTTTCCTCCTATAATCAATTAGTGATAACTTGCCCAATACTTACCAGATATGCATTCTGAGACCTGGACCATGATGATGAGTGTCCCATAAGTCTGTCGGGCGACAGAATCACATGCTAGACACAGCTTTTGTACCTCACCCATCAAGAACTCGCACAATAGCCAAAGATAGAATAATATCGCGATACATCAATTCGCGATAACTTGCTCAATACTTACCAGATATGCATTCTGAGACCTGGACCATGATGATGAGTGTCCCATAAGTCTGTCGGGCGACAGAATCACATGCTAGACACAGCTTTTGTACCTCACCCATCAAGAAGTCGCACAATAGCCAAAGATAGAATAATATGGCGATACATCAATTAGCGATAACTTGCCCAATACTTACCAGATATGCGTTCTGAGACTCGGACCATGATGATGAGTGGCCCATAAGTCTGTCGGGCGACAGAATCACATGCTAGACACAGCTCTCATATCTGACCTTGCACCTAACCCTCAGGCTGTCAGCTTTTTTTCTCCTATAATATCGCAATACATCAATTAGCGATAACTTGCCCAATACTTACCAGATATCCGTTCTGAGACCTGGACTATGATGATGAGTGGCCCATAAGTCTGTCGGGCGACAGAATCACATGCTAGACACAGCTCTCATATCTGACCTTGCACCTAACCCTCAGGCTGTCAGCGTTTTTCCTCCTATAATCAATTAGTGATAACTTGCCCAATACTTACCAGATATGCATTCTGAGACCTGGACCATGATGATGAGTGTCCCATAAGTCTGTCGGGCGACAGAATCACATGCTAGACACAGCTTTTGTACCTCACCCATCAAGAACTCGCACAATAGCCAAAGATAGAATAATATCGCGATACATCAATTCGCGATAACTTGCTCAATACTTACCAGATATGCATTCTGAGACCTGGACCATGATGATGAGTGTCCCATAAGTCTGTCGGGCGACAGAATCACATGCTAGACACAGCTTTTGTACCTCACCCATCAAGAAGTCGCACAATAGCCAAAGATAGAATAATATGGCGATACATCAATTAGCGATAACTTGCCCAATACTTACCAGATATGCGTTCTGAGACTCGGACCATGATGATGAGTGGCCCATAAGTCTGTCGGGCGACAGAATCACATGCTAGACACAGCTCTCATATCTGACCTTGCACCTAACCCTCAGGCTGTCAGCTTTTTTTCTCCTATAATATTGCAATACATCAATTAGCGATAACTTGCCCAATACTTACCAGATATCCGTTCTGAGACCTGGACTATGATGATGAGTGGCCCATAAGTCTGTCGGGCGACAGAATCACATGCTAGACACAGCTCTCATATCTGACCTTGCACCTAACCCTCAGGCTGTCAGCGTTTTTCCTCCTATAATCAATTAGTGATAACTTGCCCAATACTTACCAGATATGCATTCTGAGACCTGGACCATGATGATGAGTGTCCCATAAGTCTGTCGGGCGACAGAATCACATGCTAGACACAGCTTTTGTACCTCACCCATCAAGAACTCGCACAATAGCCAAAGATAGAATAATATCGCGATACATCAATTAGCGATAACTTGCTCAATACTTACCAGATATGCATTCTGAGACCTGGACCATGATGATGAGTGTCCCATAAGTCTGTCGGGCGACAGAATCACATGCTAGACACAGCTTTTGTACCTCACCCATCAAGAAGTCGCACAATAGCCAAAGATAGAATAATATCGCGATACATCAATTAGCGATAACTTGCCCAATACTTACCAGATATGCGTTCTGAGACTCGGACCATGATGATGAGTGGCCCATAAGTCTGTCGGGCGACAGAATCACATGCTAGACACAGCTCTCATATCTGACCTTGCACCTAACCCTCAGGCTGTCAGCTTTTTTTCTCCTATAATGCATTCTGAGACCTGGACCATGATGATGAGTGTCCCATAAGTCTGTCGGGCGACAGAATCACATGCTAGACACAGCTTTTGTATCTCACCCATCAAGAAGTCGCACAATAGCCAAAGATAGAATAATATCGCGATACATCAATTAGCGATAACTTGCCCAATACTTACCAGATATGCGTTCTGAGACTCGGACCATGATGATGAGTGGCCCATAAGTCTGTCGGGCGACAGAATCACATGCTAGACACAGCTCTCATATCTGACCTTGCACCTAACCCTCAGGCTGTCAGCTTTTTTTCTCCTATAATGATGATGAGTGGCCCATAAGTCTGTCGGGCGACAGAACCACATGCTAGACATAGCTTTTGTACCTTACCCGTCAAGAACTCGCACAATAGCCAAAGATACAAAAATATCGCGATACATCAATTAGCGATAACTTGCCCAATACTTACCAGATATCCGTTCTGAGACCTGGACCATGATGATGAGTGGCCAATAAGTCTGTCGGGCGACAGAATCACATGCTAGACACAGCTTTTGTACCTCACCCATCAAGAACTCGCACAATAGCCAAAGATAGAATAATATCGCGATACATCAATTAGCGATAACTTGCCCAATACTTACCAGATATGCGTTCTGAGACCTGGACCATAATGATGAGTGGCCCATAAGTCTGTCGGGCGACAGAATCACATGCTAGACACAGCTCTCATATCTGACCTTGCACCTAACCCTCAGGCTGTCAGCTTTTTTTCTCCTATAATATCGCAATACATCAATTAGCGACAACTTGCCCAATACTTACCAGATATCCGTTCTGAGACCTGGACTATGATGATGAGTGGCCCATAAGTCTGTCGGGCGACAGAATCACATGCTAGACACAGCTCTCATATCTGACCTTGCACCTAACCCTCAGGCTGTCAGCGTTTTTCCTCCTATAATCAATTAGCGATAACTTGCCCAATACTTACCAGATATGCGTTCTGAGACTCGGACCATGATGATGAGTGGCCCATAAGTCTGTCGGGCGACAGAATCACATGCTAGACACAGCTCTCATATCTGACCTTGCACCTAACCCTCAGGCTGTCAGCTTTTTTTCTCCTATAATGATGATGAGTGGCCCATAAGTCTGTCGGGCGACAGAACCACATGCTAGACATAGCTTTTGTACCTTACCCGTCAAGAACTCGCACAATAGCCAAAGATACAAAAATATCGCGATACATCAATTAGCGATAACTTGCCCAATACTTACCAGATATCCGTTCTGAGACCTGGACCATGATGATGAGTGGCCAATAAGTCTGTCGGGCGACAGAATCACATGCTAGACACCGCTTTTGTACCTCACCCATCAAGAACTCGCACAATAGCCAAAGATAGAATAATATCGCGATACATCAATTAGCGATAACTTGCCCAATACTTACCAGATATGCGTTCTGAGACCTGGACCATAATGATGAGTGGCCCATAAGTCTGTCGGGCGACAGAATCACATGCTAGACACAGCTCTCATATCTGACCTTGCACCTAACCCTCAGGCTGTCAGCTTTTTTTCTCCTATAATATCGCAATACATCAATTAGCGATAACTTGCCCAATACTTACCAGATATCCGTTCTGAGACCTGGACTATGATGATGAGTGGCCCATAAGTCTGTCGGGCGACAGAATCACATGCTAGACACAGCTCTCATATCTGACCTTGCACCTAACCCTCAGGCTGTCAGCGTTTTTCCTCCTATAATCAATTAGTGATAACTTGCCCAATACTTACCAGATATGCATTCTGAGACCTGGACCATGATGATGAGTGTCCCATAAGTCTGTCGGGCGACAGAATCACATGCTAGACACAGCTTTTGTACCTCACCCATCAAGAACTCGCACAATAGCCAAAGATAGAATAATATCGCGATACATCAATTAGCGATAACTTGCTCAATACTTACCAGATATGCATTCTGAGACCTGGACCATGATGATGAGTGTCCCATAAGTCTGTCGGGCGACAGAATCACATGCTAGACACAGCTTTTGTACCTCACCCATCAAGAAGTCGCACAATAGCCAAAGATAGAATAATATCGCGATACATCAATTAGCGATAACTTGCCCAATACTTACCAGATATGCGTTCTGAGACTCGGACCATGATGATGAGTGGCCCATAAGTCTGTCGGGCGACAGAATCACATGCTAGACACAGCTCTCATATCTGACCTTGCACCTAACCCTCAGGCTGTCAGCTTTTTTTCTCCTATAATGCATTCTGAGACCTGGACCATGATGATGAGTGTCCCATAAGTCTGTCGGGCGACAGAATCACATGCTAGACACAGCTTTTGTACCTCACCCATCAAGAACTCGCACAATAGCCAAAGATAGAATAATATCGCGATACATCAATTAGCGATAACTTGCCCAATACTTACCAGATATGCGTTCTGAGACCTGGACCATAATGATGAGTGGCCCATAAGTCTGTCGGGCGACAGAATCACATGCTAGACACAGCTCTCATATCTGACCTTGCACCTAACCCTCAGGCTGTCAGCTTTTTTTCTCCTATAATATCGCAATACATCAATTAGCGACAACTTGCCCAATACTTACCAGATATCCGTTCTGAGACCTGGACTATGATGATGAGTGGCCCATAAGTCTGTCGGGCGACAGAATCACATGCTAGACACAGCTCTCATATCTGACCTTGCACCTAACCCTCAGGCTGTCAGCGTTTTTCCTCCTATAATCAATTAGTGATAACTTGCCCAATACTTACCAGATATGCATTCTGAGACCTGGACCATGATGATGAGTGTCCCATAAGTCTGTCGGGCGACAGAATCACATGCTAGACACAGCTCTCATATCTGACCTTGCACCTAACCCTCAGGCTGTCAGCTTTTTTTCTCCTATAATCAATTAGCGATAACTTGCTCAATACTTACCAGATATGCATTCTGAGACCTGGACCATGATGATGAGTGTCCCATACGTCTGTCGGGCGACAGAATCACATGCTAGACACAGCTTTTGTACCTCACCCATCAAGAAGTCGCACAATAGCCAAAGATAGAATAATATCGCGATACATCAATTAGCGATAACTTGCCCAATACTTACCAGATATGCGTTCTGAGACTCGGACCATGATGATGAGTGGCCCATAAGTCTATCGGGCGACAGAATCACATGCTAGACACAGCTCTCATATCTGACCTTGCACCTAACCCTCAGGCTGTCAGCTTTTTTTCTCCTATAATCAATTAGTGATAACTTGCCCAATACTTACCAGATATGCATTCTGAGACCTGGACCATGATGATGAGTGTCCCATAAGTCTGTCGGGCGACAGAATCACATGCTAGACATAGCTTTTGTACCTCACCCATCAAGAACTCGCACAATAGCCAAAGATAGAATAATATCGCGATACATCAATTAGCGATAACTTGCCCAATACTTACCAGATATGCGTTCTGAGACCTGGACCATGATGATGAGTGGCCCATAAGTCTGTCGGGCGACAGAACCACATGCTAGACATAGCTTTTGTACCTTACCCGTCAAGAACTCGCACAATAGCCAAAGATACAAAAATATCGCGATACATCAATTAGCGATAACTTGCCCAATACTTACCAGATATCCGTTCTGAGACCTGGACCATGATGATGAGTGGCCAATAAGTCTGTCGGGCGACAGAATCACATGCTAGACACAGCTTTTGTACCTCACCCATCAAGAACTCGCACAATAGCCAAAGATAGAATAATATCGCGATACATCAATTAGCGATAACTTGCCCAATACTTACCAGATATGCGTTCTGAGACCTGGACCATAATGATGAGTGGCCCATAAGTCTGTCGGGCGACAGAATCACATGCTAGACACAGCTCTCATATCTGACCTTGCACCTAACCCTCAGGCTGTCAGCTTTTTTTCTCCTATAATATCGCAATACATCAATTAGCGATAACTTGCCCAATACTTACCAGATATCCGTTCTGAGACCTGGACTATGATGATGAGTGGCCCATAAGTCTGTCGGGCGACAGAATCACATGCTAGACACAGCTCTCATATCTGACCTTGCACCTAACCCTCAGGCTGTCAGCGTTTTTCCTCCTATAATCAATTAGTGATAACTTGCCCAATACTTACCAGATATGCATTCTGAGACCTGGACCATGATGATGAGTGTCCCATAAGTCTGTCGGGCGACAGAATCACATGCTAGACACAGCTTTTGTACCTCACCCATCAAGAACTCGCACAATAGCCAAAGATAGAATAATATCGCGATACATCAATTAGCGATAACTTGCTCAATACTTACCAGATATGCATTCTGAGACCTGGACCATGATGATGAGTGTCCCATAAGTCTGTCGGGCGACAGAATCACATGCTAGACACAGCTTTTGTACCTCACCCATCAAGAAGTCGCACAATAGCCAAAGATAGAATAATATCGCGATACATCAATTAGCGATAACTTGCCCAATACTTACCAGATATGCGTTCTGAGACTCGGACCATGATGATGAGTGGCCCATAAGTCTGTCGGGCGACAGAATCACATGCTAGACACAGCTCTCATATCTGACCTTGCACCTAACCCTCAGGCTGTCAGCTTTTTTTCTCCTATAATATCGCAATACATCAATTAGCGATAACTTGCCCAATACTTACCAGATATCCGTTCTGAGACCTGGACTATGATGATGAGTGGCCCATAAGTCTGTCGGGCGACAGAATCACATGCTAGACACAGCTCTCATATCTGACCTTGCACCTAACCCTCAGGCTGTCAGCGTTTTTCCTCCTATAATCAATTAGTGATAACTTGCCCAATACTTACCAGATATGCATTCTGAGACCTGGACCATGATGATGAGTGTCCCATAAGTCTGTCGGGCGACAGAATCACATGCTAGACACAGCTTTTGTACCTCACCCATCAAGAACTCGCACAATAGCCAAAGATAGAATAATATCGCGATACATCAATTCGCGATAACTTGCTCAATACTTACCAGATATGCATTCTGAGACCTGGACCATGATGATGAGTGTCCCATAAGTCTGTCGGGCGACAGAATCACATGCTAGACACAGCTTTTGTACCTCACCCATCAAGAAGTCGCACAATAGCCAAAGATAGAATAATATGGCGATACATCAATTAGCGATAACTTGCCCAATACTTACCAGATATGCGTTCTGAGACTCGGACCATGATGATGAGTGGCCCATAAGTCTGTCGGGCGACAGAATCACATGCTAGACACAGCTCTCATATCTGACCTTGCACCTAACCCTCAGGCTGTCAGCTTTTTTTCTCCTATAATATCGCAATACATCAATTAGCGATAACTTGCCCAATACTTACCAGATATCCGTTCTGAGACCTGGACTATGATGATGAGTGGCCCATAAGTCTGTCGGGCGACAGAATCACATGCTAGACACAGCTCTCATATCTGACCTTGCACCTAACCCTCAGGCTGTCAGCGTTTTTCCTCCTATAATCAATTAGTGATAACTTGCCCAATACTTACCAGATATGCATTCTGAGACCTGGACCATGATGATGAGTGTCCCATAAGTCTGTCGGGCGACAGAATCACATGCTAGACACAGCTTTTGTACCTCACCCATCAAGAACTCGCACAATAGCCAAAGATAGAATAATATCGCGATACATCAATTCGCGATAACTTGCTCAATACTTACCAGATATGCATTCTGAGACCTGGACCATGATGATGAGTGTCCCATAAGTCTGTCGGGCGACAGAATCACATGCTAGACACAGCTTTTGTACCTCACCCATCAAGAAGTCGCACAATAGCCAAAGATAGAATAATATGGCGATACATCAATTAGCGATAACTTGCCCAATACTTACCAGATATGCGTTCTGAGACTCGGACCATGATGATGAGTGGCCCATAAGTCTGTCGGGCGACAGAATCACATGCTAGACACAGCTCTCATATCTGACCTTGCACCTAACCCTCAGGCTGTCAGCTTTTTTTCTCCTATAATATCGCAATACATCAATTAGCGATAACTTGCCCAATACTTACCAGATATCCGTTCTGAGACCTGGACTATGATGATGAGTGGCCCATAAGTCTGTCGGGCGACAGAATCACATGCTAGACACAGCTCTCATATCTGACCTTGCACCTAACCCTCAGGCTGTCAGCGTTTTTCCTCCTATAATCAATTAGTGATAACTTGCCCAATACTTACCAGATATGCATTCTGAGACCTGGACCATGATGATGAGTGTCCCATAAGTCTGTCGGGCGACAGAATCACATGCTAGACACAGCTTTTGTACCTCACCCATCAAGAACTCGCACAATAGCCAAAGATAGAATAATATCGCGATACATCAATTAGCGATAACTTGCTCAATACTTACCAGATATGCATTCTGAGACCTGGACCATGATGATGAGTGTCCCATAAGTCTGTCGGGCGACAGAATCACATGCTAGACACAGCTTTTGTACCTCACCCATCAAGAAGTCGCACAATAGCCAAAGATAGAATAATATCGCGATACATCAATTAGCGATAACTTGCCCAATACTTACCAGATATGCGTTCTGAGACTCGGACCATGATGATGAGTGGCCCATAAGTCTGTCGGGCGACAGAATCACATGCTAGACACAGCTCTCATATCTGACCTTGCACCTAACCCTCAGGCTGTCAGCTTTTTTTCTCCTATAATGCATTCTGAGACCTGGACCATGATGATGAGTGTCCCATAAGTCTGTCGGGCGACAGAATCACATGCTAGACACAGCTTTTGTACCTCACCCATCAAGAAGTCGCACAATAGCCAAAGATAGAATAATATCGCGATACATCAATTAGCGATAACTTGCCCAATACTTACCAGATATGCGTTCTGAGACTCGGACCATGATGATGAGTGGCCCATAAGTCTGTCGGGCGACAGAATCACATGCTAGACACAGCTCTCATATCTGACCTTGCACCTAACCCTCAGGCTGTCAGCTTTTTTTCTCCTATAATGATGATGAGTGGCCCATAAGTCTGTCGGGCGACAGAACCACATGCTAGACATAGCTTTTGTACCTTACCCGTCAAGAACTCGCACAATAGCCAAAGATACAAAAATATCGCGATACATCAATTAGCGATAACTTGCCCAATACTTACCAGATATCCGTTCTGAGACCTGGACCATGATGATGAGTGGCCAATAAGTCTGTCGGGCGACAGAATCACATGCTAGACACAGCTTTTGTACCTCACCCATCAAGAACTCGCACAATAGCCAAAGATAGAATAATATCGCGATACATCAATTAGCGATAACTTGCCCAATACTTACCAGATATGCGTTCTGAGATCTGGACCATAATGATGAGTGGCCCATAAGTCTGTCGGGCGACAGAATCACATGCTAGACACAGCTCTCATATCTGACCTTGCACCTAACCCTCAGGCTGTCAGCTTTTTTTCTCCTATAATGACTTGCAATATAAATGCATTTACGTTCAGTTAACATCGATTATCTCCACCAATTCTGATCCTATTGAGAAACTTTTTTGTATGGTGACATGCTGAGTGATCCCCCAACTCGCCGCGCGGCAGAATGACCCTGTAAATCATGTCCCTAACCCCAGACTCAAAACCCCCTCTTTTATACATAATCTCCACCAATTCTTACCCTATTGAGAAACTTTTTTGTATAGTGACATGCTGAGTGATCCCCCAACTCGCCGCGCGGCAGAATGGCCCCCCAACACCCACAGCAAACCTCCACTCGACAGCTCACCAACTCACAAAATGACTTGCGATATAAATGCATTTACAATCAGTTAACATCAATTATCTCCACCAATTCTAATCCTATTGAGAAACTTTTTTGTATGGTGACATGCTGAGTGATCCCCCAACTCGCCGCGCGGCAGAATGGCCCCCCAACACCCACAGCAAACCTCCACTCGGCAGCTCACCAACTCACAAAATGACTTGCGATATAAATGCATTTACGTTCAGTTAACATCGATTATCTCCACCAATTCTGATCCTATTGAGAAACTTTTTTGTATGGTGACATGCTGAGTGATCCCCCAACTCGCCGCGCGGCAGAATGGCCCCCCAACACCCACAGCAAACCTCCACTCGGCAGCTCACCAACTCACAAAATGACTTGCGATATAAATGCATTTACGTTCAGTTAACATCGATTATCTCCACCAATTCTGATCCTATTGAGAAACTTTTTTGTATGGTGACATGCTGAGTGATCCCCCAACTCGCCGCGCGGCAGAATGACCCTGTAAATCATGTCCCTAACCCCAGACTCAAAACCCCCTCTTTTATACATAATGCATTTACGTTCAGTTAACATCGATTATCTCCACCAATTCTGATCCTATTGAGAAACTTTTTTGTATGGTGACATGCTGAGTGATCCCCCAACTCGCCGCGCGGCAGAATGACCCTGTAAATCATGTCCCTAACCCCAGACTCAAAACCCCCTCTTTTATACATAATGCATTTACGTTTAGTTAACATCAATTATCTCCACCAATTCTTACCCTATTGAGAAACTTTTTTGTATAGTAACATGCTGAGTGATCCCCCAACTCGCCGCGCGGCAGAATGGCCCCCCAACACCCACAGCAAACCTCCACCCGGCAGCTCACCAACTCACAAAATGACTTGCGATATAAATGCATTTACAATCAGTTAACATCGATTATCTCCACCAATTCTGATCCTATTGAGAAACTTTTTTGTATGGTGACATGCTGAGTGATCCCCCAACTCGCCGCGCGGCAGAATGGCCCCCCAACACCCACAGCAAACCTCCACTCGGCAGCTCACCAACTCACAAAATGACTTGCAATATAAATGCATTTACGTTCAGTTAACATCGATTATCTCCACCAATTCTGATCCTATTGAGAAACTTTTTTGTATGGTGACATGCTGAGTGATCCCCCAACTCGCCGCGCGGCAGAATGACCCTGTAAATCATGTCCCTAACCCCAGACTCAAAACCCCCTCTTTTATACATAATGCATTTACGTTTAGTTAACATCAATTATCTCCACCAATTCTTACCCTATTGAGAAACTTTTTTGTATAGTAACATGCTGAGTGATCCCCCAACTCGCCGCGCGGCAGAATGGCCCCCCAACACCCACAGCAAACCTCCACCCGGCAGCTCACCAACTCACAAAATGACTTGCGATATAAATGCATTTACAATCAGTTAACATCGATTATCTCCACCAATTCTGATCCTATTGAGAAACTTTTTTGTATGGTGACATGCTGAGTGATCCCCCAACTCGCCGCGCGGCAGAATGGCCCCCCAACACCCACAGCAAACCTCCACTCGGCAGCTCACCAACTCACAAAATGACTTGCAATATAAATGCATTTACGTTCAGTTAACATCGATTATCTCCACCAATTCTGATCCTATTGAGAAACTTTTTTGTATGGTGACATGCTGAGTGATCCCCCAACTCGCCGCGCGGCAGAATGGCCCCCCAACACCCACAGCAAACCTCCACTCGGCAGCTCACCAACTCACAAAATGACTTGCGATATAAATGCATTTACGTTCAGTTAATATCGATTATCTCCACCAATTCTGATCCTATTGAGAAACTTTTTTGTATGGTGACATGCTGAGTGATCCCCCAACTCGCCGCGCGGCAGAATGACCCTGTAAATCATGTCCCTAACCCCAGACTCAAAACCCCCTCTTTTATACATAATGCATTTACGTTCAGTTAACATCAATTATCTCCACCAATTCTTACCCTATTGAGAAACTTTTTGTATAGTGACATGCTGAGTGATCCCCCAACTCGCCGCGCGGCAGAATGGCCCCCCAACACCCACAGCAAACCTCCACTCGACAGCTCACCAACTCACAAAATGACTTGCGATATAAATGCATTTACAATCAGTTAACATCAATTATCTCCACCAATTCTCATCCTATTGAGAAACTTTTTTGTATGGTGACATGCTGAGTGATCCCCCAACTCGCCGCGCGGCAGAATGGCCCCCCAACACCCACAGCAAACCTCCACTCGGCAGCTCACCAACTCACAAAATGACTTGCAATATAAATGCATTTACGTTCAGTTAACATCGATTATCTCCACCAATTCTGATCCTATTGAGAAACTTTTTTGTATGGTGACATGCTGAGTGATCCCCCAACTCGCCGCGCGGCAGAATGGCCCCCCAACACCCACAGCAAACCTCCACTCGGCAGCTCACCAACTCACAAAATGACTTGCGATATAAATGCATTTAGGTTCAGTTAACATCGATTATCTCCACCAATTCTGATCCTATTGAGAAACTTTTTTGTATGGTGACATGCTGAGTGATCCCCCAACTCGCCGCGCGGCAGAATGACCCTGTAAATCATGTCCCTAACCCCAGACTCAAAACCCCCTCTTTTATACATAATGCATTTACGTTCAGTTAACATCAATTATCTCCACCAATTCTAATCCTATTGAGAAACTTTTTTGTATGGTGACATGCTGAGTGATCCCCCAACTCGCCGCGCGGCAGAATGGCCCCCCAACACCCACAGCAAACCTCCACTCGGCAGCTCACCAACTCACAAAATGACTTGCAATATAAATGCATTTACGTTCAGTTAACATCGATTATCTCCACCAATTCTGATCCTATTGAGAAACTTTTTGTATGGTGACATGCTGAGTGATCCCCCAACTCGCCGCGCGGCAGAATGGCCCCCCAACACCCACAGCAAACCTCCACTCGGCAGCTCACCAACTCACAAAATGACTTGCGATATAAATGCATTTACGTTCAGTTAACATCGATTATCTCCACCAATTCTGATCCTATTGAGAAACTTTTTTGTATGGTGACATGCTGAGTGATCCCCCAACTCGCCGCGCGGCAGAATGACCCTATAAATCATGTCCCTAACCCCAGACTCAAAACCCCCTCTTTTATACATAATGCATTTACGTTCAGTTAACATCAATTATCTCCACCAATTCTTACCCTATTGAGAAACTTTTTTGTATAGTGACATGCTGAGTGATCCCCCAACTCGCCGCGCGGCAGAATGGCCCCCCAACACCCACAGCAAACCTCCACTCGGCAGCTCACCAACTCACAAAATGACTTGCGATATAAATGCATTTACAATCAGTTAACATCGATTATCTCCACCAATTCTGATCCTATTGAGAAACTTTTTTGTATGGTGACATGCTGAGTGATCCCCCAACTCGCCGCGCGGCAGAATGGCCCCCCAACACCAACAGCAAACCTCCACTCGGCAGCTCACCAACTCACAAAATGACTTGCAATATAAATGCATTTACGTTCAGTTAACATCGATTATCTCCACCAATTCTGATCCTATTGAGAAACTTTTTTGTATGGTGACATGCTGAGTGATCCCCCAACTCGCCGCGCGGCAGAATGACCCTGTAAATCATGTCCCTAACCCCAGACTCAAAACCCCCTCTTTTATACATAATCTCCACCAATTCTTACCCTATTGAGAAACTTTTTTGTATAGTGACATGCTGAGTGATCCCCCAACTCGCCGCGCGGCAGAATGGCCCCCCAACACCCACAGCAAACCTCCACTCGGCAGCTCACCAACTCACAAAATGACTTGCGATATAAATGCATTTACGTTCAGTTAACATCGATTATCTCCACCAATTCTGATCCTATTGAGAAACTTTTTTGTATGGTGACATGCTGAGTGATCCCCCAACTCGCCGCGCGGCAGAATGACCCTGTAAATCATGTCCCTAACCCCAGACTCAAAACCCCCTCTTTTATACATAATGCATTTACGTTTAGTTAACATCAATTATCTCCACCAATTCTTACCCTATTGAGAAACTTTTTTGTATAGTAACATGCTGAGTGATCCCCCAACTCGCCGCGCGGCAGAATGGCCCCCCAACACCCACAGCAAACCTCCACCCGGCAGCTCACCAACTCACAAAATGACTTGCGATATAAATGCATTTACAATCAGTTAACATCGATTATCTCCACCAATTCTGATCCTATTGAGAAACTTTTTTGTATGGTGACATGCTGAGTGATCCCCCAACTCGCCGCGCGGCAGAATGGCCCCCCAACACCCACAGCAAACCTCCACTCGGCAGCTCACCAACTCACAAAATGACTTGCGATATAAATGCATTTACGTTCAGTTAACATCGATTATCTCCACCAATTCTGATCCTATTGAGAAACTTTTTTGTATGGTGACATGCTGAGTGATCCCCCAACTCGCCGCGCGGCAGAATGACCCTATAAATCATGTCCCTAACCCCAGACTCAAAACCCCCTCTTTTATACATAATCTGGCTTTGACTTCCTCATGCCGATTGCAATTCCATGTACAGCGTCCCTCCCAGCCTTCCTCGTCCTGCCCCCAACACCAAACACAATTGGTTTCAATCCAGAGTAATAGATCCTTTACCCTCCTTCTTTCTTGCTCTTGTGTTCCCCGTATCTGCACCTCATTCCTCTCTATCCGCCTCCCAACTGTATTCATTTCCTCCACAGCGTTTTCTTCAATCTCTCTACCCACATCTCTAGATTCAGGAATTGACGCCGCTGTTTCCTCCATAAATCGATTCAAGGCAGAAGAAGACACCACTGCCTGGGAGAGAATTGACTCACTTCTAACCCGCTTCCCCTTCCCCCTACTCAAGGAATGATTGATAGGACTCAACACCATTGCCTTCCTCACTTTTCTTGATCCATCCGTGCTATTCATCCCCAAAACTCCCTCTCCAACTCCCTTCTCTCTTCTACTTTGCATTGTTGTATTGAAAATGTCCAACAGTTGCGAGTGTGTAAGTTCAGCCCCCCTATCCATCATTACTCCACAACCCTCACGTTCTTCTTCCTCCTCTTCAGCATCCTCAGCCTCCTCACTCCACCTATTTACTTCACTGTACACCAACATCTGCTCTGCCGGTGTTGGTAATATTGATGAAGACGCAATATCCCCAAGGCCATCATTCCCACCTCTTTCCCTTTCCAATCCCCCCATTGCCTTTTCCCAATCCTCTTCCCCAATTTCACTCCCGTATTCTTCCTCATCAGCCCTTTCCTCCCCCTCATCTATCCCATCCTCGGATTCGGATGAAATGTATATCACCTCATCAGTTTCCCGTCTTTCAACACCCTTTCCCTTTTCCTTCCTCCTTTCTTTCAAAGTGAATTTCCTCCCCAAAGCTCTGCTATTTTTTCCCGTGGTATCTAAGGGTTCATTTCCCCCATACCACTTTCCCTCCCTATAGCTACCTCGTTGAAGCTGAGAAACAGTTGGTAGTTCCAAGCTACTATTCCAATCGTCCTGTATCCAAGAATCATCCTCTCGTTCCTCCTGTCCCCTGCCACATTGGACTCCCCTATTTCCTAACTCCTCTACCATAACCTGAGTCAGATCCTCCCTATAATCTTCCTCCGCACTGTCCCCACCCTCTAAACCATCCCCAACTTCCTCAAATTCACCATCCACCTCTAACTCCACTTCAGACATATCAACCTCCTCAGGAACCCCCGTTCTAGCCTCCATCCTTTCAAACTTCACCAGGACTGCCTTCGCCCTAAAGATTTCCTCCAACGTCTCTCTAGCATCTCTTGCCTTTCCTGCTTCCATTCTGTTTACCACAGCCCCCCTTCTCTTGCAACAGTCACACAACTCCCCATTTGGTATCCCCTCACATGATCGCGGCATACCATCCAAAAAATACCCCAACAGCTCTCTCCTACATTTGCTTGCACGCAGAAAGCATCTCCACATGTAAGCCTGATCCATTCCCTCCATTTCATCCCCATCTACTCCATATACAGTGGCTTCTTCAGGTGCTCCATTTAAACTCTCCGGTTCCAATGTCCCTTCAAACACCAAAGTTGCTACCGCACTCCCACTCGATCTACCCCCTCTGCCGCTTTGTTGTGCATATTCAACCATTGTATCCGGCAATCCCACATTCACCACCCTGTCCACCTCAAAGTCCACACCTGCTCCAATCCCCTTTGTTGCAAAAAGCCATCGTGCTCCACAATCTACCCAGCTCTTCAATGACTTCTTTCTCGCTATCTCCGTCATGTCAGAGTGGTGTCGGAATATCACCAACCCCAATTCCTCCACCGCTACTGCCGCATCTTCCAACAATCCCTTGGATCCAAAAAACACCAAACCATGCTCATTCCCCTTCAATCGTCCTTCTCCTTCCACAAATTGTCTCAACCAGACAATACTCCTCTTCCACCCCCTTTCCTTATCCTCCTTCAGAGTATTGTGCTGAATGTCATAAATGATATTGGTTCTGTAGGTCAAGGAACGGTGAATATCCAGCCCTTCCATCTTCAAACCCACAGCTTGTGCCCATGATTTGGTCCAATGGGGAGGCATCGTTGCCGTCAGGAAAAGCAACGGACATGACAATTTGGATAACAGTGCAATTTTAGCCATGCAGGGCCTAAACCCCTCCGGCTGCTTCTCCCCAATCGTCAGCACCCATTCAGACAGGACAACATGACATTCATCGACAACAATCTTGCTAATGTGATTAGCATCTGCTCTCTCCCTCAACCAGTCCAAGACAAAATCTTTCCTCAAGCTGTCGTAGCTCAACACCACCACTCCAGTTTGTGGCCTACTGCCTATCCTGTCCTGAAATGCCACCTTCTCGTTGATCTTCAATCCAGCTGCCTTTACCCTCATAATTTGGTCATTAACCAAAGCTTTATAAGGGCAAAACACTATTGTTAACCGTGCCTCAGGATGAAAGGCAGGCAGAAGATACAACAATGACTTTCCCTCTCCCGTGGGCATAATAACAAGCTTAGGCTTTCCTTTCCAGGAATTCCGCCCAAGCTCAAGAAACATCAACTCCACAAGTCTTTTTTGCCCATGAGATTTAAACCTCTCCTGCTCATCCGGGAACTTCTTAAACATCAGTTTATGGGCCATAATAGCTTGCTGTTCCACTCCTGCTTCACTCCATTCCTTTGCTCGTTCCTCCAGCTTCTTAGAAAAGAAGGATTGAATCGTAGATTGGTTGCCAATATTTGTAGACCGAGATGTCTTGCTAACGCCCTTCCCCTTGACGTTGGTCTTTTTCTGGCCAGCGAGGATTGCCTGGTGCTACTCGTGAGTTGCTATCTGCCCCTAAGTTTAAAAAGTTATGCCAGTCAGCACATGCTCTGCGGAAGACATTTAACGTCTCTTCATCAACCATCCGGACCAGCTGATTATCAGAAATAACAGCATAATTCAAAACAGCAACAGTGTGAGAATGTCCCGCTTGCAACTCTCCCACTGTATCCCCGATATCTTCCTCCTTTTCCGTTTCAAGCCTCTTTCCTTCTCCAGTCATGGATCTATAACAGGCTACCGCTACCTGCCGCCACTCTCTTACTCCCAGCCCAAAGTCACAAACAGCTTCAAAGTGATTATGAAGAACCGTTGACAGTTTTTCTGTTGTCCAGATCTTTCTCCCGTCAGACAAAAGGCTTGTAGAGTCGTCCAAAACATCCTCCTTTCTGCTCACACTATTCAATGCATGTCTTCGAACCGGCTCCAACATGACTAGGAAGATAACCAACAGTAAGCCCACTTCATCTGGGAGTACTCTTGTTATAACCTTGTTCCTTCCTGTCTTTTTGTCCGTCTTGTTATAATCCGCAAAAAGCAAGACCTGCCCTTCTAGAATAATAACATTCCTCAACCTATCTTGTTGATTCCTATACACCAATGACAATATTTCAGTCCCACGGTGTGGTAATCCAGAAGAGAGATGCATTGAAAAGACCAATCCTTCCAAGAAACTTTCACACCAAGCCAGGAACCGTTGAGACCAGTCTGTATTCAACCTGCCACTCCCGCTACCTTCCCTTTCCTCTATAACCTCCGAGGATCTGCTTCCCTCAAGCCATCCTTTAAGAACCAAATTGAACTTATCCTCAAAGGGACTCCTCTCTTCTGGCCCACATTTGACTTCCAAAAAGCAGAAATGCGGAGCTCTCCTTCCTGGATCATCTACAACATTGGCTAATGATTCTACCCATTCACCAATGTTTAATCGTCTTCCATCCAGAATATCCATCTCCAATATTCTCCAACAATTATCCAGAGCGTGACGTATGGCTGCCTGGATTCTCTCAATGTGCAAGAGCTTTCCTCCGAAGATCAATCCATCCTTCATCTTTGTCCAGGTAATGGTGTGGCGGCTTTGTGTGCTTTTGTTAATAGCCATTCCATAGCCAAGTAACATTTGTACTTGTGAGAAGACCGTGCTGCCAGTTGAGGATAGGGACGTTCTCTTGAGATAATCCAACACAGTTCCAATTTCACCTAAACCATCCGGGTAACACTCTTTCTGAATCCATAGCACACTGAACAATCGTATACCATAGGTAATAGCAGCCAATGTCCCCGTATATGTCCTTGCATCTCTTAAAGTACCATCTTTCCCGTCCACCCCACAGAAGCTCAAATAACAAGAAAGTAGAGGATTTTCAACTTTATGACAATCCGCCCAGGTTGAGGATATAATGATCCGCAGTAGTAGGTTCCTGATCTTGTAGCCATTATTTCCCCCTGGATTTGCCAACTCCTGTGCCAACAAATCCAAAGAAGGCCTGATTTGGAAGTCCAAGTTATGCCGGACCATATCTGCCTGACATGGGTTAAAGGGGAATTTTAAACTGCATGCGGAATAATCCACTCCCGGCATCTCCTCTATCTGACCAACCAAATCTCCAGCCCATGTGAAGACACAGTTTGACGAGTTACCTGGTACATCATTGCCACCAGCGTACTCCCTTCCTGCTTCCTTGCAAAGGACTCTTTGTTGAGCGTTGGATGTATGTTCAAGCCAATTGTCGTAAAACCAATGCGTTGAAGTATTCCAAACAAGTGCATATGTGAGAAACGACTTCCAAATCCGTTGGTATTTTCTTGCTGATTCTGCCTGCACCAATTGTGGCAGCTTGCCTGCATGCTGCATGGATCCATCCGAGGTAAGTCTAACTTCCCTTAGCTTTGCAATTGTTGTCATCGGTAAGCTCTTCCACGAATAATCGGCTTGCTTCCACAAGTCTTCAAACTCATCATCCAACCTATGCCATTGCTCTTTCTTTAGCCTGCCATTGCCGTGGCCTCTCAAATACCCCAAATGAGTGTTCAATGCCAACATTTTTAAATCTCTTCCTGCAAACAGTTGACTCCACCCTGTTCTCCGAACCCATTGACTTTCGACCTCTTGATCCACATGCAAGAATTGCAGGGAGGAATCATTGCTCCCCTTGATATACTCCTCATCAAATCTTTTTAGAATTTGCTGACTCGCTTGATTCACCTCCTGTGTCGATTGTTGGACCTCAAAGTACTTGTGGTTTGGAGTAAACCGCTGCATTGATACTGAACATGGAATTGTATTTCCCATTCTATACTCGCCATGCTCTGCTCTTACATGACCCCTCAGAGTATTTATTTGCCCAGCACAGTAGTTGCACTTTGGGCAACGTGCTCCTTGTTTGACTTCCAGATAAGGCAAAAGATTGATTGCTTGAGTACCTGGTATCATCTTTGTAGGATTAGCTTAATTCTATCTCTAATCAAAATGCTAAAACTTACTCCGTCATCCACAATATTTCTGCTACTCCAACCAAATTCTTCAAAAAACTTCCGTGCACTAAATGCATCTGCCGAATTGCATTGGTGTTTCTTCTCCAGGTGTGAAATCATTGTATCCCAACCCAAGCCCAGTCTGTGCCTCGTGCAGATGACAATATTTATTGGCATTACAGAAACACAGCTCTGCCTTGGCTCTGATAAGCTCCACATGGTACTGCCACCCGCTCCAGTTGGCTGTATCTCTGTAGCTCCATCACCAAACCCTATCTCCTCCTCTTCAACAACTGTATTCAATACGTTACTATAACTTCAGCTATTTTTCTAGATTGTGTACTTACCTTCTAAGATATAATTATGAGTTGCACAATGTTTCCGCAACATCTGTGGACTCTTGGTCTTGTAACCATTACACCCAAACCGACAATGAAAATATGCCTCACCTTCTCTCATTATCACCTTTTGTGAGTTGTCCAAATAAGTAACATGTGTTGCTACTTGATGCACAATCCGTGCATGTTGTTTTTGTTCCGCCTTTGTGTTGAATATTGCTTCACATCCTGTTTGCTTGCATGCAATCTTTAATGTTAAATCCGACATGATGATATGGTCCGTGGTGCTGTAAGTCCGATAAAAAGATTGAAAGTATAGGTATTGATAGATAGAAATGCGATATTGCGTTGAATCAAACTCCCGTGTTGTTTTCTTGTTGCGAGTATAGTAGAAATGAAATTACAACCATATACTCTATGCGTTGGCAAATTGCTTTGACATTAGCCCCTGAATGCTTTTCTTAGACATTTTCACATACTTACTCAGCATACGTAATAACCACACTAAGGACTACCCAAATAGGCATGTATAACAATTACAACTAGACGATATTACTAGCCGGGATAGTGAAACCTCTATACACTATTTGAGACAATCCAAACACGACACCTTTATAAAGTAAATATTAACAGAGATGGGAGTCAATACAATTGCATGAGCTTTTGGTTGCAGAATTGGAATAAGCATATATTAAAGTCATTTGTAAGTGAAATTTGGATATAGGTTAACCACCGGGAAAGTGGTTTTATTTTAATTCAAAGATAAGTTACACACTTCCGGGTCCAGAATATCCAAAAAATGTTAACGTGAGATCAAAGCTATGGCATGAACTTTTGGCTGCAGAAATAGGATTAACATATATCAAAGTCTTATTTAGATAAAATTTAACAATAGGTTAACCACCAACAAAGTGGTTTTATTTTAATTCGAAGATAATTTACTCACTTACACGGTCCAAAATATTTAAGAAATGTTAACAGGAAATCAAAGCTATGGCATGAACTTTTGGCTGCAGAACTAGAATTAGCATACAACAATATTACATTTAAATGCAACTTAGCTATAGGTTAACCATCGGGAAAGTGGTTTTATTTTAATTTAAAGATAAGTTACACACTTCCCGGTCCAAAATATCAAAAAAATGTTAACGTGAGATCAAAGCTATGGCATGAACTTTTGGCTGCAGAAATGGAATTAACATATATCAAAGTCGTATTTAGATGAAATTTAACAATAGGTTAACCACCTACAAAGTGGCTTTATTTTAATTCAAAGATAATTTACTCACTTCCGCGGTCCAAAATATTCAAGAAATGTTAATAGGAAATCAAAGCTATGGCATGAACTTTTGGCTGCAGAACTAGAATTAGCATACAACAATATCACATTTAAGTGCAACTTAGCTATAGGTTAACCATCGGGAAAGTGGTTTTATTTTAATTCAAAGATAAGTTACACACTTCCGGGTCCAGAATATCCAAAACATGTTAACGTGAAATCAAAGCTATGGCATGAACTTTTGGCTGCAGAAATGGGATTAACATATATCAAAGTCTTATTTAGATGAAATTTAACAATAGGTTAACCACCGGCAAAGTGGTTTTATTTTAATTTAAAGATAATTTACTCACTTACACGATCCAAAATATTCAAGAAATGTTAACAGGAAATCAAAGCTATGGCAAGAACTTTTGGCTGCAGAACTAGAATTAGCATACAACAATATTACATTTAAATGCAACTTAGCTATAGGTTAACCATCGGGAAAGTGGTTTTATTTTAATTTAAAGATAAGTTACACACTTCCGGGTCCAGAATATCCAAAAAATGTTAACGTGAGATCAAAGCTATGGCATGAACTTTTGGCTGCAGAAATGGAATTAACATATATCAAAATTGTATTTAGATGAAATTTAACAATAGGTTAACCACCGGCAAAGTGGCTTTATTTTAATTCAAAGATAATTTACTCACTTCCGCGGTCCAAAATATTCAAGAAATGTTAACAGGAAATCAAAGCTATGGCATGAACTTTTGGCTGCAGAACTAGAATTAGCATACAACAATATCACATTTAAGTGCAACTTAGCTATAGGTTAACCATCGGGAAAGTGGTTTTATTTTAATTCAAAGATAAGTTACACACTTCCGGGTCCAAAATATCCAAAACATGTTAACGTGAAATCAAAGCTATGGCATGAACTTTTGGCTGCAGAAATGGAATTAACATATATCAAAGTCTTATTTAGATGAAATTTAACAATAGGTTAACCACCGGCAAAGTGGTTTTATTTTAATTCAAAGATAATTTACTCACTTACACGATCCAAAATATTCAAAAAATGTTAACAGGAAATCAAAGCTATGGCAAGAACTTTTGGCTGCAGAACTAGAATTAGCATACAACAATATTACATTTAAATGCAACTTAGCTATAAGTTAACCATCGGGAAAGTGGTTTTATTTTAATTTAAAGATAAGTTACACACTTCCGGGTCCAGAATATCCAAAAAATGTTAACGTGAGATCAAAGCTATGGCATGAACTTTTGGCTGCAGAAATGGAATTAACATATATCAAAATTGTATTTAGATGAAATTTAACAATAGATTAACCACCGGCAAAGTGGCTTTATTTTAATTCAAAGATAATTTACTCACTTCCGCGGTCCAAAATATTCAAGAAATGTTAACAGGAAATCAAAGCTATGGCATGAACTTTTGGCTGCAGAACTAGAATTAGCATACAACAATATCACATTTAAGTGCAACTTAGCTATAGGTTAACCATCGGGAAAGTGGTTTTATTTTAATTCAAAGATAAGTTACACACTTCCGGGTCCAAAATATCCAAAAAATGTTAACGTGAGATCAAAGCTATGGCATGAACTTTTGACTGCAGAAATAAAATTAGCATATATCAAAGTCTTATTTAGATGAAATTTAACAATAGGTTAACCACCGGCAAAGTGGTTTTATTTTAATTCAAAGATAATTTACTCGCTTCAAAAGTCCAAAATATTCAAAAAATATTAACAGGAAATCAAAGCTATGGCATGAAATTTTGGCTGCAGAACTGGAATTAGCATACATCAATGTCACATTTAAGTGCAACTCAGCTATAGGTTAACCACCGGGAATATGGTTTTATTTTCATTTAAAAATAATTTACTCTGTTCCAGGTATCAGTTAACCGTTATATTAGCAAGATGCAACAGCATCATAAACATAACTGACTAGAAACAAGAACTTAACACTGGTATATATATATAGAAATTTAATTGAAAGTTAACTTTGTCAATACAGTTAACCTTAACATGCATTAAGACTACATATAGTCAATTCGGTTGTATACTGTTTATTATATGTGTAACCTCTTGCCCCGAGTACCAAAAACTAGCCCACCATTACCTGCAGGACCCAGCTACCAGGAACAGTTGAGCCCATCTGCTAAACCTTGTCCATCTTAGTGCCCCTTTACTAACACAACTACCGCTGTTCTGACTATTTCAGTTTAATATACCCACCGTAGATTACCCTATCTGTCCAAGATTTTCCACTCTATTGCGTGGAATTTTTTGTGGATTACCTCCTCTGCCCAGTGTAATTAAGGTTAACTATTCCACTAAACAGTCACCTTGACTATGAATTCAGTTAACATTAGTATCTACTTACACGTCCTAACAATTATTTTAAAACAAACCTTAACTTGTTGGAACAATGAAATCATTATTTCACTCGGGAATAATTTTTAATAACTATATTTTAACATGCTTCAGATGGCCTTTGAACCCTTCATACAAGCTTTAGCCTTCTGTGTGTCGATTGACTTGTGGAATACCGCATGCCACCAATTTGGTTGCTACGTACCAGTCACAAACTAGTAAGGCACTAACACATTACTTAACCCATGTTCAGGTTAGTGGCAACCAGCTAACACAGACCCTGCACGTCTGACCACCACACCTTTAACGCTTTGACAAGTGGGTTACCCGGGTTACCCCAATTTGTATGTGTTTTTCTACCCATCCCGTGGGAGTTTGTATGGGACCACGGGATGGGTAGTTTTTGGTGCACATGGGAGGGTAACTCAGCCCACTTTTTGTATGGGTTACCGCTGGATGGCCCCCCCATCACACCGGGAAAGGTCCAAAATATTCAAAAAATATTAACAGGAAATTAAAGCTATGGCATGAACTTTTGGCCGCAGAACTAAAATCAACATACATTAAAGTCATATTTAAGTGCAACTCAGCTATAGGTTAACGACCGGAAATGTGGTTTTATTTTCATTTAAAAATAATTTACTTGCTTCCGAGTTCCAAAATATCCAAAAAATGTTAACGTGAGATCAAAGCTATGGCATGAACTTTTGAGTGCAGAAATAGAATTAGCATATATCAAAGTCTTATTTAGATGAAATTTAACAATAGGTTAACTACCGGTAAAGTGGTTTTATTTTAATTCAAAGATAATTTACTCACTTCCCAAGTCAACAATATTCAAGAAATGTTAACGGGAAATTAAAGCTATGGCATTAACTTTTTGCTGCAAAACTGGAACTAGCATATATCAAAGTCTTATTTAGATAAAATTTAATAATAGGTTAACCACCGGCAAAGTGGTTTTATTTTAATTCAAAGATAATTAACTCACTTCCGAGGTACACAGTATTCAAGAAATGTTAACGGGAAATTAAAGCTATGGCATGAACTTTTGGCCTCAGGACTGGAATCAACATACATCAATGTTACATTTAAGTGCAACTCAGCTATAGGTTAACCACCAGGAATATAGTTTTATTTTCATTTAAAAATAATTTACTCGCTTCCAGATATTAGTTAACCGTTATATTAGCATGATGCAAGAGCATCATAAACAGGACTGACTAGAAACAAGAACTTAACGCGGGTATATATATATAGAAATTTAATTGAAAGTTAACTTTGTCAATACAGTTAACCTTAACATGCATTAAGACTGCATATAGTCAATTCGGTTGTATACTGCTTATTATATGTGTAACGTCTTAACCCGAGTACCAAAAACTAGCCCACCGTTACCTGCAGGACCCGGCTACCAGGAACGGTTGAGCTTATCTGCTAAACCCTGTCCATTTTAGTGCCCCTTTACTAACACAACTACCGCTGTTCTAACTATTTCAGTTTAATATACCCACCGTGGATTACCCTATCTGTCCAAGATTTCCCACTCTATCGCATGGAATTTTTTGTGGATTACCTCCTCTGCCCAGTGTAATTAAGGTTAACTATTCCACTAAACAGTCACCTTGACTATGAATTCAGTTAACATTAGTATCGACTTACACGTCCTAACAATTATTTTAAAACAAACCTTAACTTGTTGGAACAATGAAATCATTATTTCACTCGGGAATGATTTTTAATAACTATATTTTAATTCATGCGACAGATGGCACTTAAACGCTTCATACAAGCTTTAGCCTTCTGTGTGTCGATTAACCTGTAGAATACCGCATGCCACCAATTTGGTTGCTACGTACTAGTCACAAACTAGTAAGGCACTAACACATTACTTAACCCATGTTCAGGTTAGTGGCAACCAGCTAACACTGACCCTCGCACGTCTAACCACCACACTTTTAACGCTTTGACAAGTGGGTTACCCGGGTTACCCCAATTTGTATGTGTTTTTCTACCCATCCCGTGGGAGTTTGTATGGGACCGCGGGATGGGTAGTTTTTGGTGTGCAGACCGGGGGTAACCCAGCCCACTTTTTGTATGGGTTACCGCTGGATGGCCCCCCCATCCCGCCGGGGATTATACTTAGGCAAATTAAAGGATCTGATAAGATCGATCAGTGGCTCCAGTTGAGGGTAATTGCTCCCGCCCGCTCCTGTGAAATCGACGAACGGCAACTCTAGCACGTGGCTGCGAGCGGTTGAGGGTAACGATTGATCAAGCAAGCGTATCTAGCGCGGCACCGGGTTGAGGTAATCACGTGCGC
The DNA here is from genome assembly GCA_024516245.1 of Peziza echinospora. Lineage (NCBI taxonomy): Eukaryota > Fungi > Ascomycota > Pezizomycetes > Pezizales > Pezizaceae > Peziza > Peziza echinospora. The sequence goes on along the minus strand of JAJLQT010000010.1, from coordinate 1,553,463 downwards.
GGGGCCTCGCGCCGGGTGGGGGGGGCCTCGATGCCCGCAGCCAGCGTACGGTGACCGGCGCAGTTGAGGGTAACCCCCCGTCGCCAAAGCGTACTGTCACCGGCGTTCGTAACCGTGCTGTGACCGGCGTCGTGTCGTCACCGGCGCGGGTTGAGGGTAATTGTTGTCGCGCGACCTTACGTAAGCATCCGTTTAAAACGACGAACGGGTGCTGTATGACCGGCGCGGTTGAGGGTAACCCCCCCGTCCTCGCAAGCGTGCTGTGACCGGCCCGGGTGAGGGTAACCGCCCTGCCCTTGCAAACGTGCTGTGACTGGCGTCGCAAGCATGCTGTGACCGGCGCGGTTGAGGGTAACCCACCCGTCTTCGCAAGCGTGCTGTGACCGGCGCGGTTGAGGGTAACCCCCCGTCTTCGCAAGCGTGCTGTGACCGGCGCGGTTGAGGGTAACCCCCCCGTCTTCGCAAGCGTGCTGTGACCGGCAAGGTTGAGGGTAACCCACCGGCGCCGCAAGCGTGCTGTGACCGGCGCGGTTGAGGGTAACCTACCGGGGTGGCAAGCGTACTGTGACCGGCGCCGCAAGCGTGCTGTGACCGGCCCGGGTGAGGGTAACCCCCCGTCCTCGCAAGCGTGCTGTGACCGGCGCAGTTGAGGGTAACCTGCCGGCGTGGCAAGCGTACTGTGACCGGCGTCGCAAGCGTACAGTGACCGGCGCGGTTGAGGGTAACTCGCCGTCGTCGCAAGCGTACTTTGACCGGCGTCGTTGCGGTGCCGCGCGTCACTGCGGTACCGGGCTCGCTGCGGGCCCGTTGCGGTGCCGCTGCGGTGCCGTGCGTCACTGCATACCCGGGGTCGCTGCGGTGCCGTGCGGAACTGTGGACCCGGGCTCGCTGCGGTTCCGCGCGGAACTGTTGACCCGGGTTCGCTGCGGTGCCGTGCGTCACTGTGAACGGAGTATAAATTCTAACCCTGAGGGGCATGTATGGTAAAGCCACTAGGAATTGCTGTCGCGCGAACTCACGTGAGCATCCGTTCAAAACGACGAACGGGTGCTGTATGACCAGCTCGGTTGAGGGTAACCGCCCCGCCCTCGCAAGGGTGCTGTGACTGGCGTCGCAAGCGTGCTGTGACCGGCGCCGGTTGGGGGTAACCGCCCGTCTTCGCAAGCGTACTGTGACCGGCGCGGGTGAGGGTAACCCCCGTCCTCGCAAGCGTGCTGTGACCGGCACGGGTGAGGGTAACCACTGCCAGATGCAGTATGGCGGCGCGAAGGCTTCGCGCAAGCGAGAAACTTGCGCGAAGCCCGCGCAAAGACGTACATGAGGCTTTGCGTTTGGAGGAGGTGCATTAGCGTCAAATTGTACATTGCGGGTGCGTGAAGCTTCGCGCGGCGATGCATATGTACAGAGTCCACAGTTTTGCGGTTCCGTACAGAACCGTGAGTCCACAGTTTTGCCGTTCCGTGCGGAACGGTGAGTCCACAGTTTTGCGGTTCCGTACGGAACGGTGAGTCCACAGTTTTGCCGTTCCGTACGGAACGGTGAGTCCACAGTTTTACGGTTCCGTACGGAACCGTGAGTCCACAGTTTTGCCGTTCCGTACGGAACGGTGAGTCCACAGTTTTGCGGTTCCGTACGGAACTGTGAGTCCACAGTTTTGCCGTTCCGTGCGGAACGGTGAGTCCTCAGTTTTGCGTCAGTTTTGCGTCAGTTTTGCCGTTCCGTACGGAACCGTGAGTCCACAGTTTTGCCGTTCCGTACGGAACGGTGAGTCCACAGTTTTGCGGTTCCGTACGGAACGGTAAGTCCTCAGTTTTGCGTCAGTTTTGCGTCAGTTTTGCCGTTCCGTACGGAATGGTGAGTCCACAGTTTTGCCGTTCCGTGCGGAACGGTGAGTCCACAGTTTTGCGGTTCCGTGCGGAACCGTGAGTCCTCAGTTTTGCGTCAGTTTTGCGTCAGTTTTGCCGTTCCATGCGGAACCGTGAGTCCACCGTTTTGCGGTTCCGTGCGGAACCGTGAGTCCACACTTTTGCCGTTCCGTGTGGAACCGTGAGTCCACAGTTTTGCGGTTCCGTACGGAAGCGTTCCTGTGCTGTTTTGCGGTTCCGTGCGGAACGGTTCCGCAAAGATGACTCGATTTAGGGTCTGAGTGGTCTGCACTGTATAACTTATCTAAATGACTTGCGATATAAATGCATTTACGTTCAGTTAACATCGATTATCTCCACCAATTCTGATCCTATTGAGAAACTTTTTTGTATGGTGACATGCTGAGTGATCCCCCAACTCGCCGCGCGGCAGAATGACCCTGTAAATCATGTCCCTAACCCCAGACTCAAAACCCCCTCTTTTATACATAATGCATTTACGTTCAGTTAACATCAATTATCTCCACCAATTCTTACCCTATTGAGAAACTTTTTTGTATAGTGACATGCTGAGTGATCCCCCAACTCGCCGCGCGGCAGAATGGCCCCCCAACACCCACAGCAAACCTCCACTCGACAGCTCACCAACTCACAAAATGACTTGCGATATAAATGCATTTACAATCAGTTAACATCAATTATCTCCACCAATTCTCATCCTATTGAGAAACTTTTTTGTATGGTGACATGCTGAGTGATCCCCCAACTCGCCGCGCGGCAGAATGGCCCCCCAACACCCACAGCAAACCTCCACTCGGCAGCTCACCAACTCACAAAATGACTTGCAATATAAATGCATTTACGTTCAGTTAACATCGATTATCTCCACCAATTCTGATCCTATTGAGAAACTTTTTTGTATGGTGACATGCTGAGTGATCCCCCAACTCGCCGCGCGGCAGAATGGCCCCCCAACACCCACAGCAAACCTCCACTCGGCAGCTCACCAACTCACAAAATGACTTGCGATATAAATGCATTTACGTTCAGTTAACATCGATTATCTCCACCAATTCTGATCCTATTGAGAAACTTTTTTGTATGGTGACATGCTGAGTGATCCCCCAACTCGCCGCGCGGCAGAATGACCCTGTAAATCATGTCCCTAACCCCAGACTCAAAACCCCCTCTTTTATACATAATGCATTTACGTTCAGTTAACATCAATTATCTCCACCAATTCTAATCCTATTGAGAAACTTTTTTGTATGGTGACATGCTGAGTGATCCCCCAACTCGCCGCGCGGCAGAATGGCCCCCCAACACCCACAGCAAACCTCCACTCGGCAGCTCACCAACTCACAAAATGACTTGCAATATAAATGCATTTACGTTCAGTTAACATCGATTATCTCCACCAATTCTGATCCTATTGAGAAACTTTTTTGTATGGTGACATGCTGAGTGATCCCCCAACTCGCCGCGCGGCAGAATGACCCTGTAAATCATGTCCCTAACCCCAGACTCAAAACCCCCTCTTTTATACATAATGCATTTACGTTCAGTTAACATCAATTATCTCCACCAATTCTTACCCTATTGAGAAACTTTTTTGTATAGTGACATGCTGAGTGATCCCCCAACTCGCCGCGCGGCAGAATGGCCCCCCAACACCCACAGCAAACCTCCACTCGGCAGCTCACCAACTCACAAAATGACTTGCGATATAAATGCATTTACAATCAGTTAACATCGATTATCTCCACCAATTCTGATCCTATTGAGAAACTTTTTTGTATGGTGACATGCTGAGTGATCCCCCAACTCGCCGCGCGGCAGAATGGCCCCCCAACACCCACAGCAAACCTCCACTCGGCAGCTCACCAACTCACAAAATGACTTGCGATATAAATGCATTTACGTTCAGTTAACATCGATTATCTCCACCAATTCTGATCCTATTGAGAAACTTTTTTGTATGGTGACATGCTGAGTGATCCCCCAACTCGCCGCGCGGCAGAATGACCCTATAAATCATGTCCCTAACCCCAGACTCAAAACCCCCTCTTTTATACATAATGCATTTACGTTCAGTTAACATCAATTATCTCCACCAATTCTTACCCTATTGAGAAACTTTTTTGTATAGTGACATGCTGAGTGATCCCCCAACTCGCCGCGCGGCAGAATGGCCCCCCAACACCCACAGCAAACCTCCACTCGGCAGCTCACCAACTCACAAAATGACTTGCGATATAAATGCATTTACAATCAGTTAACATCGATTATCTCCACCAATTCTGATCCTATTGAGAAACTTTTTTGTATGGTGACATGCTGAGTGATCCCCCAACTCGCCGCGCGGCAGAATGGCCCCCCAACACCAACAGCAAACCTCCACTCGGCAGCTCACCAACTCACAAAATGACTTGCAATATAAATGCATTTACGTTCAGTTAACATCGATTATCTCCACCAATTCTGATCCTATTGAGAAACTTTTTTGTATGGTGACATGCTGAGTGATCCCCCAACTCGCCGCGCGGCAGAATGACCCTGTAAATCATGTCCCTAACCCCAGACTCAAAACCCCCTCTTTTATACATAATCTCCACCAATTCTTACCCTATTGAGAAACTTTTTTGTATAGTGACATGCTGAGTGATCCCCCAACTCGCCGCGCGGCAGAATGGCCCCCCAACACCCACAGCAAACCTCCACTCGGCAGCTCACCAACTCACAAAATGACTTGCGATATAAATGCATTTACGTTCAGTTAACATCGATTATCTCCACCAATTCTGATCCTATTGAGAAACTTTTTTGTATGGTGACATGCTGAGTGATCCCCCAACTCGCCGCGCGGCAGAATGACTCTGTAAATCATGTCCCTAACCCCAGACTCAAAACCCCCTCTTTTATACATAATGCATTTACGTTTAGTTAACATCAATTATCTCCACCAATTCTTACCCTATTGAGAAACTTTTTTGTATAGTAACATGCTGAGTGATCCCCCAACTCGCCGCGCGGCAGAATGGCCCCCCAACACCCACAGCAAACCTCCACCCGGCAGCTCACCAACTCACAAAATGACTTGCGATATAAATGCATTTACAATCAGTTAACATCGATTATCTCCACCAATTCTGATCCTATTGAGAAACTTTTTTGTATGGTGACATGCTGAGTGATCCCCCAACTCGCCGCGCGGCAGAATGGCCCCCCAACACCCACAGCAAACCTCCACTCGGCAGCTCACCAACTCACAAAATGACTTGCAATATAAATGCATTTACGTTCAGTTAACATCGATTATCTCCACCAATTCTGATCCTATTGAGAAACTTTTTTGTATGGTGACATGCTGAGTGATCCCCCAACTCGCCGCGCGGCAGAATGACCCTGTAAATCATGTCCCTAACCCCAGACTCAAAACCCCCTCTTTTATACATAATGCATTTACGTTCAGTTAACATCAATTATCTCCACCAATTCTTACCCTATTGAGAAACTTTTTTGTATAGTGACATGCTGAGTGATCCCCCAACTCGCCGCGCGGCAGAATGGCCCCCCAACACCCACAGCAAACCTCCACTCGGCAGCTCACCAACTCACAAAATGACTTGCGATATAAATGCATTTACGTTCAGTTAACATCGATTATCTCCACCAATTCTGATCCTATTGAGAAACTTTTTTGTATGGTGACATGCTGAGTGATCCCCCAACTCGCCGCGCGGCAGAATGACCCTGTAAATCATGTCCCTAACCCCAGACTCAAAACCCCCTCTTTTATACATAATGCATTTACGTTCAGTTAACATCAATTATCTCCACCAATTCTTACCCTATTGAGAAACTTTTTTGTATAGTGACATGCTGAGTGATCCCCCAACTCGCCGCGCGGCAGAATGGCCCCCCAACACGCACAGCAAACCTCCACTCGACAGCTCACCAACTCACAAAATGACTTGCGATATAAATGCATTTACAATCAGTTAACATCAATTATCTCCACCAATTCTAATCCTATTGAGAAACTTTTTTGTATGGTGACATGCTGAGTGATCCCCCAACTCGCCGCGCGGCAGAATGGCCCCCCAACACCCACAGCAAACCTCCACTCGGCAGCTCACCAACTCACAAAATGACTTGCGATATAAATGCATTTACGTTCAGTTAACATCGATTATCTCCACCAATTCTGATCCTATTGAGAAACTTTTTTGTATGGTGACATGCTGAGTGATCCCCCAACTCGCCGCGCGGCAGAATGGCCCCCCAACACCCACAGCAAACCTCCACTCGGCAGCTCACCAACTCACAAAATGACTTGCGATATAAATGCATTTACGTTCAGTTAACATCGATTATCTCCACCAATTCTGATCCTATTGAGAAACTTTTTTGTATGGTGACATGCTGAGTGATCCCCCAACTCGCCGCGCGGCAGAATGACCCTGTAAATCATGTCCCTAACCCCAGACTCAAAACCCCCTCTTTTATACATAATGCATTTACGTTCAGTTAACATCGATTATCTCCACCAATTCTGATCCTATTGAGAAACTTTTTTGTATGGTGACATGCTGAGTGATCCCCCAACTCGCCGCGCGGCAGAATGACCCTGTAAATCATGTCCCTAACCCCAGACTCAAAACCCCCTCTTTTATACATAATGCATTTACGTTTAGTTAACATCAATTATCTCCACCAATTCTTACCCTATTGAGAAACTTTTTTGTATAGTAACATGCTGAGTGATCCCCCAACTCGCCGCGCGGCAGAATGGCCCCCCAACACCCACAGCAAACCTCCACCCGGCAGCTCACCAACTCACAAAATGACTTGCGATATAAATGCATTTACAATCAGTTAACATCGATTATCTCCACCAATTCTGATCCTATTGAGAAACTTTTTTGTATGGTGACATGCTGAGTGATCCCCCAACTCGCCGCGCGGCAGAATGGCCCCCCAACACCCACAGCAAACCTCCACTCGGCAGCTCACCAACTCACAAAATGACTTGCAATATAAATGCATTTACGTTCAGTTAACATCGATTATCTCCACCAATTCTGATCCTATTGAGAAACTTTTTTGTATGGTGACATGCTGAGTGATCCCCCAACTCGCCGCGCGGCAGAATGACCCTGTAAATCATGTCCCTAACCCCAGACTCAAAACCCCCTCTTTTATACATAATGCATTTACGTTTAGTTAACATCAATTATCTCCACCAATTCTTACCCTATTGAGAAACTTTTTTGTATAGTAACATGCTGAGTGATCCCCCAACTCGCCGCGCGGCAGAATGGCCCCCCAACACCCACAGCAAACCTCCACCCGGCAGCTCACCAACTCACAAAATGACTTGCGATATAAATGCATTTACAATCAGTTAACATCGATTATCTCCACCAATTCTGATCCTATTGAGAAACTTTTTTGTATGGTGACATGCTGAGTGATCCCCCAACTCGCCGCGCGGCAGAATGGCCCCCCAACACCCACAGCAAACCTCCACTCGGCAGCTCACCAACTCACAAAATGACTTGCAATATAAATGCATTTACGTTCAGTTAACATCGATTATCTCCACCAATTCTGATCCTATTGAGAAACTTTTTTGTATGGTGACATGCTGAGTGATCCCCCAACTCGCCGCGCGGCAGAATGACCCTGTAAATCATGTCCCTAACCCCAGACTCAAAACCCCCTCTTTTATACATAATGCATTTACGTTCAGTTAACATCAATTATCTCCACCAATTCTTACCCTATTGAGAAACTTTTTTGTATAGTGACATGCTGAGTGATCCCCCAACTCGCCGCGCGGCAGAATGGCCCCCCAACACCCACAGCAAACCTCCACTCGGCAGCTCACCAACTCACAAAATGACTTGCGATATAAATGCATTTACGTTCAGTTAACATCGATTATCTCCACCAATTCTGATCCTATTGAGAAACTTTTTTGTATGGTGACATGCTGAGTGATCCCCCAACTCGCCGCGCGGCAGAATGACCCTGTAAATCATGTCCCTAACCCCAGACTCAAAACCCCCTCTTTTATACATAATGCATTTACGTTCAGTTAACATCAATTATCTCCACCAATTCTTACCCTATTGAGAAACTTTTTTGTATAGTGACATGCTGAGTGATCCCCCAACTCGCCGCGCGGCAGAATGGCCCCCCAACACCCACAGCAAACCTCCACTCGACAGCTCACCAACTCACAAAATGACTTGCGATATAAATGCATTTACAATCAGTTAACATCAATTATCTCCACCAATTCTAATCCTATTGAGAAACTTTTTTGTATGGTGACATGCTGAGTGATCCCCCAACTCGCCGCGCGGCAGAATGGCCCCCCAACACCCACAGCAAACCTCCACTCGGCAGCTCACCAACTCACAAAATGACTTGCAATATAAATGCATTTACGTTCAGTTAACATCGATTATCTCCACCAATTCTGATCCTATTGAGAAACTTTTTTGTATGGTGACATGCTGAGTGATCCCCCAACTCGCCGCGCGGCAGAATGGCCCCCCAACACCCACAGCAAACCTCCACTCGGCAGCTCACCAACTCACAAAATGACTTGCGATATAAATGCATTTACGTTCAGTTAACATCGATTATCTCCACCAATTCTGATCCTATTGAGAAACTTTTTTGTATGGTGACATGCTGAGTGATCCCCCAACTCGCCGCGCGGCAGAATGACCCTGTAAATCATGTCCCTAACCCCAGACTCAAAACCCCCTCTTTTATACATAATGCATTTACGTTCAGTTAACATCAATTATCTCCACCAATTCTTACCCTATTGAGAAACTTTTTTGTATAGTGACATGCTGAGTGATCCCCCAACTCGCCGCGCGGCAGAATGGCCCCCCAACACCCACAGCAAACCTCCACTCGGCAGCTCACCAACTCACAAAATGACTTGCGATATAAATGCATTTACAATCAGTTAACATCGATTATCTCCACCAATTCTGATCCTATTGAGAAACTTTTTTGTATGGTGACATGCTGAGTGATCCCCCAACTCGCCGCGCGGCAGAATGGCCCCCCAACACCCACAGCAAACCTCCACTCGGCAGCTCACCAACTCACAAAATGACTTGCGATATAAATGCATTTACGTTCAGTTAACATCGATTATCTCCACCAATTCTGATCCTATTGAGAAACTTTTTTGTATGGTGACATGCTGAGTGATCCCCCAACTCGCCGCGCGGCAGAATGACCCTATAAATCATGTCCCTAACCCCAGACTCAAAACCCCCTCTTTTATACATAATGCATTTACGTTCAGTTAACATCAATTATCTCCACCAATTCTTACCCTATTGAGAAACTTTTTTGTATAGTGACATGCTGAGTGATCCCCCAACTCGCCGCGCGGCAGAATGGCCCCCCAACACCCACAGCAAACCTCCACTCGGCAGCTCACCAACTCACAAAATGACTTGCGATATAAATGCATTTACAATCAGTTAACATCGATTATCTCCACCAATTCTGATCCTATTGAGAAACTTTTTTGTATGGTGACATGCTGAGTGATCCCCCAACTCGCCGCGCGGCAGAATGGCCCCCCAACACCAACAGCAAACCTCCACTCGGCAGCTCACCAACTCACAAAATGACTTGCAATATAAATGCATTTACGTTCAGTTAACATCGATTATCTCCACCAATTCTGATCCTATTGAGAAACTTTTTTGTATGGTGACATGCTGAGTGATCCCCCAACTCGCCGCGCGGCAGAATGACCCTGTAAATCATGTCCCTAACCCCAGACTCAAAACCCCCTCTTTTATACATAATCTCCACCAATTCTTACCCTATTGAGAAACTTTTTTGTATAGTGACATGCTGAGTGATCCCCCAACTCGCCGCGCGGCAGAATGGCCCCCCAACACCCACAGCAAACCTCCACTCGGCAGCTCACCAACTCACAAAATGACTTGCGATATAAATGCATTTACGTTCAGTTAACATCGATTATCTCCACCAATTCTGATCCTATTGAGAAACTTTTTTGTATGGTGACATGCTGAGTGATCCCCCAACTCGCCGCGCGGCAGAATGACCCTGTAAATCATGTCCCTAACCCCAGACTCAAAACCCCCTCTTTTATACATAATGCATTTACGTTTAGTTAACATCAATTATCTCCACCAATTCTTACCCTATTGAGAAACTTTTTTGTATAGTAACATGCTGAGTGATCCCCCAACTCGCCGCGCGGCAGAATGGCCCCCCAACACCCACAGCAAACCTCCACCCGGCAGCTCACCAACTCACAAAATGACTTGCGATATAAATGCATTTACAATCAGTTAACATCGATTATCTCCACCAATTCTGATCCTATTGAGAAACTTTTTTGTATGGTGACATGCTGAGTGATCCCCCAACTCGCCGCGCGGCAGAATGACCCTGTAAATCATGTCCCTAACCCCAGACTCAAAACCCCCTCTTTTATACATAATCTCCACCAATTCTTACCCTATTGAGAAACTTTTTTGTATAGTGACATGCTGAGTGATCCCCCAACTCGCCGCGCGGCAGAATGGCCCCCCAACACCCACAGCAAACCTCCACTCGGCAGCTCACCAACTCACAAAATGACTTGCGATATAAATGCATTTACGTTCAGTTAACATCGATTATCTCCACCAATTCTGATCCTATTGAGAAACTTTTTTGTATGGTGACATGCTGAGTGATCCCCCAACTCGCCGCGCGGCAGAATGACCCTGTAAATCATGTCCCTAACCCCAGACTCAAAACCCCCTCTTTTATACATAATGCATTTACGTTTAGTTAACATCAATTATCTCCACCAATTCTTACCCTATTGAGAAACTTTTTTGTATAGTAACATGCTGAGTGATCCCCCAACTCGCCGCGCGGCAGAATGGCCCCCCAACACCCACAGCAAACCTCCACCCGGCAGCTCACCAACTCACAAAATGACTTGCGATATAAATGCATTTACAATCAGTTAACATCGATTATCTCCACCAATTCTGATCCTATTGAGAAACTTTTTTGTATGGTGACATGCTGAGTGATCCCCCAACTCGCCGCGCGGCAGAATGGCCCCCCAACACCCACAGCAAACCTCCACTCGGCAGCTCACCAACTCACAAAATGACTTGCAATATAAATGCATTTACGTTCAGTTAACATCGATTATCTCCACCAATTCTGATCCTATTGAGAAACTTTTTTGTATGGTGACATGCTGAGTGATCCCCCAACTCGCCGCGCGGCAGAATGACCCTGTAAATCATGTCCCTAACCCCAGACTCAAAACCCCCTCTTTTATACATAATGCATTTACGTTCAGTTAACATCAATTATCTCCACCAATTCTTACCCTATTGAGAAACTTTTTTGTATAGTGACATGCTGAGTGATCCCCCAACTCGCCGCGCGGCAGAATGACCCTGTAAATCATGTCCCTAACCCCAGACTCAAAACCCCCTCTTTTATACATAATGCATTTACGTTCAGTTAACATCAATTATCTCCACCAATTCTTACCCTATTGAGAAACTTTTTTGTATAGTGACATGCTGAGTGATCCCCCAACTCGCCGCGCGGCAGAATGGCCCCCCAACACCCACAGCAAACCTCCACTCGACAGCTCACCAACTCACAAAATGACTTGCGATATAAATGCATTTACAATCAGTTAACATCAATTATCTCCACCAATTCTAATCCTATTGAGAAACTTTTTTGTATGGTGACATGCTGAGTGATCCCCCAACTCGCCGCGCGGCAGAATGGCCCCCCAACACCCACAGCAAACCTCCACTCGGCAGCTCACCAACTCACAAAATGACTTGCAATATAAATGCATTTACGTTCAGTTAACATCGATTATCTCCACCAATTCTGATCCTATTGAGAAACTTTTTTGTATGGTGACATGCTGAGTGATCCCCCAACTCGCCGCGCGGCAGAATGGCCCCCCAACACCCACAGCAAACCTCCACTCGGCAGCTCACCAACTCACAAAATGACTTGCGATATAAATGCATTTACGTTCAGTTAACATCGATTATCTCCACCAATTCTGATCCTATTGAGAAACTTTTTTGTATGGTGACATGCTGAGTGATCCCCCAACTCGCCGCGCGGCAGAATGACCCTGTAAATCATGTCCCTAACCCCAGACTCAAAACCCCCTCTTTTATACATAATGCATTTACGTTCAGTTAACATCGATTATCTCCACCAATTCTGATCCTATTGAGAAACTTTTTTGTATGGTGACATGCTGAGTGATCCCCCAACTCGCCGCGCGGCAGAATGGCCCCCCAACACCCACAGCAAACCTCCACTCGGCAGCTCACCAACTCACAAAATGACTTGCAATATAAATGCATTTACGTTCAGTTAACATCGATTATCTCCACCAATTCTGATCCTATTGAGAAACTTTTTTGTATGGTGACATGCTGAGTGATCCCCCAACTCGCCGCGCGGCAGAATGACCCTGTAAATCATGTCCCTAACCCCAGACTCAAAACCCCCTCTTTTATACATAATGCATTTACGTTCAGTTAACATCAATTATCTCCACCAATTCTTACCCTATTGAGAAACTTTTTTGTATAGTGACATGCTGAGTGATCCCCCAACTCGCCGCGCGGCAGAATGGCCCCCCAACACCCACAGCAAACCTCCACTCGGCAGCTCACCAACTCACAAAATGACTTGCGATATAAATGCATTTACGTTCAGTTAACATCGATTATCTCCACCAATTCTGATCCTATTGAGAAACTTTTTTGTATGGTGACATGCTGAGTGATCCCCCAACTCGCCGCGCGGCAGAATGACCCTGTAAATCATGTCCCTAACCCCAGACTCAAAACCCCCTCTTTTATACATAATAGAAATCCAACTCTAAATAAGCTGCCTGACTAGCATGTGGATGATCAGTCCGTGACATGGTTAGTCACCGGTCTTATGCATTAGAGTGGATAAGGTTTAGCTTACCTGACTCTGTAACATTTCCATGTATTTTTGTCAGTTTCTATTTAGTTCTAGTTGTTCCTATAGTGCAGTTGATCAATAATTCTCTTTCACTCATGTCCCTTGCGCAGGCGCTGCGCAGCCTCTACGCAGCCGCGCAGCTGCTATTCTCTTCATGTTTTTCTAGTTCCATAGTCCGAGAAGGATCTCTATATAAGGAGTCCTTTCTCCCTTTCGTCCTGTCTTCTTTTTCTTTTCTCTTTATGCAATAACTTGTTTTTTTTCCTTAGTTGTATCTTAACAAGTTGTTATTTGAATATACTTTATACTCCCCTCTTTAGTGGCCTAGACAGCCCCTCTTGACTCTCCTGTTACCAAGTCCCATGCCTAGTACCTTGACCACTCCCAGCTCAGTTATCCTTGCTGGCGGTTTCCCAGAACGTCCTCCTGTGCACCCTCTCAACCAAGTCAACACCTACACTCTTGCCATCCTCTATCTTCGCTGCACCTCTCTCATCCACGCCTCTTGTCCCCCTTAGCACAAACATAACGGTACCTTCTTCGGTTGTTGGAATCCTGTCACTGGGACCTGGTCATCACACATATTACCCTCAACTTACTTTAAAAATACTTCCACAACGCTCACACACTTCAATTTCTCGCTTTTCACTTCAAAAACACTTAACAGATTTCTTCGATTTTTTTTAGGCAAATTAAAGGATCTGATAAGATCGATTAGCAGCTCCAGTTGAGGGTAATTGCTCCTGCCCGCTCCTGTTCACATCGACGAACGGCAGGTGTGGCACGTGGCTGCGAGCTGTGACCGGCGCGGTTGAGGGGAACCCCCCGTCTTCGCAAGCCTGCTGTGACCGGCGCGGTTGAGGGAAGCCCCAAGTCGCCAAAGCGTGCTGTGACCGGCGTTCGGAAGCGTGCTGTGACTGGCACCGGTTGAGGGTAATTTCCGTCGCGCAAGCTTACGTGAGCATCCGTTCAAAACGATGAACGGGTGCAGTTGGTATATGACAGCCGCGGTTGAGGGTAACCCCCCCGTCGTCGCAAGCGTTCTGTGACCGGCGCGGGTGAGGGTAACCCCCCGTCTTCGCAAGCGTGCTGTGACCGGCGCGGTTGAGGGTAACCCCCCCGTCTTCCCAAGCGTGCTGTGACCGGCGCGGTTGAGGGTAACCTGACGGCGTCGCAAGCGTACTGTGACAGGCGCGGTTGAGGGTAACCCGCCGTCGTCGCAATCATGCTGTGAGGGGCGCGGTTGAGGGTGACCCCCCGATCAACCAACCGGGCAGTAACCCGCGAGGTTGAGGGTAACTCCCCGTCGTCGAAAGCGTTCTGTGACCGGCGCGGTTGAGGGTAACCCCCCGTCCTCGCAAGCGTGCTGTCACCTTCGTCGCAAGCGTGCTGTGACCGGCGCGGTTGAGGGTAACCCCCCGTCCTCGCAAGCATGCTCGCGGTTCAAGTAACCCTCCCGTCCTCGCAAGCGTGCTCGCGGTTCAGGGTATCCCTCCCGTCCTCGCAAGCGTGCTGTGACCGGCGAGGTTGAGGGTAACCCACTGTCCTCGCAAGCGTGCTGTGACCGGCCCGGGTGAGGCTGACCCCCCGTCCTCGCAAGCGTGCTGTCACCGGCGTCGCAAGCGTTCTGTGACCGGCACGGTTGAGGGTAACCCCTCGTCCTCGCAAGCGTGCTGTGACCGGCGTCGCAAGCGTTCTGTGACCGGCGCGGTTGAGGGTAACCTGACGGCGTCGCAAGCGTACTGTGACAGGCGCGGTTGAGGGTAACCCGCCGTCGTCGTAATCGTGCTGTGAGGGGCGCGGTTGAGGGTGACCCCCCGATCAACCAACCGGGCAGTAACCCGCGAGGTTGAGGGTAACTCCCCGTCCTCGCAAGCGTGCTGTGACCGGCGCGGTTGAGTAACTCCCCGTCCGCAAGCGTGCTGTGACCGGCGCGGTTGAGGGTATCCCCCCCGCCGCCGAAGGGTTCTGTGACCGGCGTCGGAGCCGTGCTGTGACTGGCGCCGGTTGAGGGTAAGCACTTCGACATGCGGTATGGCCGCGCAAAGCCGTGCATGAGGCTTCGCGCAAGTTTCTCGCTTGCGCATAGTTCGCGCGAAGCCTTAAATGAGCCTTCACGCTTTGCGGGAGTGCATTAGCGTTGCGAGGTGCATTGCGGGCGGGCGAAGCTGCGCGAGCCCGAAGCATTAGGTATATATAGGGAACGCGTTGGCACTCGAGCGACCAGTTGGGTGCGGGCCAGCAAAATTTGTATGTCGAACGCCTGTCCTGGCCCTGAGCCACCCCTTTATAGACCTCATTTCTGAATTACAGCAAACATGAACATAGGAAGGTGTAATAGAAATGGTATTGCTGTAATGTGCGCGGTTCTAGCTTCCATTTGGCACCGGTCTCAGTGTTGTGGCATTTTTTGTGCTTGCGTGGTGCTGGCTGCCGTGAGGCCGGTTACCCTGTGCCGGTGGCAGGTATACTTCCGGGGCAAATTTGTATTTCAAACCCGACCCAAACCCAGACCCAACGCCCTATAGATTTTATTTCTCTTAGTTAGTAAGATAGCGAATTCCATCTGCAAGAATTAAATACATCATTTCCAAATTACAGCGAGGCGGGGGAGTCTCACTGCGAGGCCAGCTCTGTAGTCCACTTGCCTGCCCAGAGTGGAGGGTCGGAGGGCCGTAATGGTGTAGTTCCACCTCCTTGTTGCAACGTTGATGAGGAAGTACTTGGCAAGGAGATTTGTGCGGTGGTGGGTGGCACCGTGCTCGCCCCACTGGGCGGCTGTACCCTTCTATGGTCCGTCAGCCCCAATCGCGCGGGGCGCCTGAAGTTACTCCCTCACTATCATTATTAGGCGCTTGTTCAGCACGATCTCGATTGTGGCGGGGCAGACAGTCTCGCACGTGTGGTCAAAGTTGTCCACATGGGACGTGATTCCTTGCATCAGCCGCGGGAGCGTGGGCGGACAGTGCAGCGGATGGGTTGTGCCAGCCGCCCCACTAAGTGCTTCGTGCCGAGTGGGGCGTAGGACAGGCTGAAGCAGTAGGCGGCCTGGATGCTGATTCTGTGCACGGGGGCCATTGGCTGGCCGCCGGAGAACATGGCATGGATATCGCATGCTGGAAACAGTGGATATACGGCATCTGCCAAGACCGCTCCACCCTGATAGCCTTGTTTACACATAACGTCAGTTAGTTGGGTATTTAAATGAGGATGACTTTGCGAACTGGGCCACCATCATCAAGCTCTTCTTCGAAGCTGAAGTGCACAAACGAGAGATCTAAGAGCCTCTTAGACGGGAGTCTGCCGGTCTCAATGCCTATACCCCTGAGAAATATACTCACCAACACCTGGGTAGCCTCGTCCTCCACCTGGGGGTACTCTCAGCGGATGGGAAAATGATTACAAAATGGGGCTCAAGTGTAGCGTCTGCGAGGAGGAAGAGAATGAAGCTCGGATTAAGGCTGCAGAGAGGAATAAGGATGCGTATAGTGAGTACGTAGATGTCGGTGTGAGTTCTGGTATGGTTGAGAGGAGGGGATAAGAAGGCTATTTTGGATGGGTCGGCGAAGAAGTTGCAAGAGTAGGTAACTGATATATTTAACACTTTGGCTATTCAGATAACATGATAAGGGGATGAAAGCACCGAAATGAACAAAAGAGCGAGATATAGAGAAAGAAGGGCAAGGGGGGGGTGGTAAAAAAATATGATTCGAAAGTAAAAAAATAAACAGGAAAAAGAAAGCAAAAGGAAAACAAAAAGTACAGGACAAAAAGTGGCGCGATACGGTGCACGATCCCCCAGAAAATGTCCCATGGCTATCAATAATTTCATCCCAAGTTTCATATGTCACCACAAGCGACCCCGCATTTCCCCACAACTCATCATCTAGACAGACGGTCTAGTTCACAACCCATCCTTCAAAATATTAACGCACTGTGCCTTTGCCTGACAGCAGTGACGCCACATATTTGCTTCCTGTCGCCATGTGTAGCGGAGTCCGACCGTCATGTGCCTTTGCGCTCGCATCTGCCCCATGCTTCAGCAGAAGTGCCACCACTTCCGCTCCGCTCAGACCCTCGGATGCCGCCATGTGCAGCGGAGTCCGGCCATCACGTGCTCTTGCCCCCACGTCTGCGCGATACTTCAACAGCAGCGCCACCACCTCAGGGCTGTTCTGACACCCGGATGCCGCCATGTGCAGTGGAGTCCGGTTATCCTCTGTCCTTGCCCTCACACTTGCGCCATGCTCCAACAGCAGTGTCACCATCGCCGGATTCGCGGTATGAGCTACCGCAAGGTGTAGTGGGGTCAGTCCCTCGCGGTCCTGTGCGGCAAGCTGTTCCTTCCAATTGCCCTTTGGAAATTGTTCGAGTACTTCAGTGAGGCCCAACATCGCGCAAAAGTGTATTCCAGTAATGAGCGTATCGGAAAAATAGAGGGTATCACCACCGGCCGAGGGTTTAAATTTTGGGCGTAATTTTTGCCAAGTGCTATAAGTTGGACCTTGAAGGAATCCAGCCACGGCTGACCAAACATCATGTCCACCCTCTGAATCGACTTTTCCTGCCAGCATGGTAAATCCAACCCATTACACTGTATACAAAGTCTGATTCTGGCTCGCCATAGACCAGGGTATATAAATCTTGTATCACAAAACACCAGACTTCGCATTCAAATCCGTAGTGAATATAGATTGGATTTATGGAAAGTATGACTCACTATATTCTGGAAAATGCGGTTTTGGAGATTCTGATTCCGATTCCGATTTTAACTCGGCGTGTTGTTTTAAAAATACTTTAGACCGAAGTTGTGTAACTAAAATACCACCAAAGTTAGCATTCAAATCAATAGCGAATATAGATTGAACTTATAGAAAGCATGTACTTACTACAGGTATGGACTATAGAAAGATGTGCCAGACTGGGTTGTAAGAGCAAGTACTGCTTAAGATCGCCACCTTTGTCCAGCTGAAATACTTCATCGCTATTGAAACCCTCTTGAAGAAGGAACTCCTTGACCGAGAAATGAGTGAACTGGAGGGTATTGGTGGAGCTTATTTCAATGAGTGCTCCGCAAATAGTGAGAAGGTGTTCTCCATCGACTAAAAGCTTGTCATCTGGATTGAACTCCTTTTCCCCTTCCAGAGTTGCACATGCCAGTACCATGTCATGCACAGTGATAGGCTCGTAAGCCAAGGCAATCCATGTTAGAACTTTCTTTCGCATTGTAATTTGCGCAGGTGCTGTTGGTAGGCGATTGAATATCCACATATACATACCACCAAGCCCCGGAGGTACTTTGCGGAGTATATCTTCAACTCCTTCATTTGAAGGTATTGCTAGCACTTCCAGCATTAGTGCAGCATATCGAAACATTCCTCGTGATTTTTCTAGTAGGGTTAGTATACAAGTATATTTGCATTTTGCTAGAGGCGGGGAGGACTCACCCGACAGAGTGGAAATGATAATATCCCTAAACCGAAGAAGACGCTTATTCTCTTTTTTGCTGACATGCTCCTTAATAAAGTGTTTAATATCCGCATCGACTCCGAAGGCATCCGAATTTAGGTCAATCGCCGTCCCTTTGGTCATCGGGTTTAAAGCTACTTGAATGTCAATTTCCAATCGGCTTGTGATGATGTAGCGGACCCCCAATTGTTGCCAGTCAGTGGTCTTCAATACTTCCAGAATATCCACACGTGAAGCGCACTCGTCCAAACCATCAATCAAAATATAGAGGGGACATGCTGATTTATCAAATCCACACATCTTGATTAGGATTGTAAATAGCTCCCATGCTTTCATGAAATCAATACAACTGTGAGAGTTACTTTTCTTCCTTTCACCCTTCGGGAGCTTGATGTATTCGGAATTCGCGCGCTGGCGAATAAGTTGATCAATCAAAGTCGTCGTAAAAGATAGAGCAGAGTTTGTTTTGACGTCGTCATATTTAAAGAAAAAATGCAATATCAATGAATCTGGCTGGCGGGATTCCTGTAGTTGATGTAGGACGTGAGAGAGTAGTATTGATTTGCCAGCCCCTAGAGAATATTAGATATGAATGTTTATCTATACCCGTATTTCAAGAGTGCCTACCAGGAAGGCCACTGATCTATAGAATAGAGGACGCTTGTCCATTTAACCATGCTGTGTACTCCTTACTACCAAATATCCATTCGCAGGTCCCCAATGTATGAAGCTTCTTGTTGCGTAGATATTCATCATCATTGTCAAGCCCACCCAGCCAGAGACGACACTGTCGCAACTCTTCTTCCTCATCGCGATCAGTGATTATATTGTTGATAATCTTATTACGAACGCTATTATCAACTCTATTATCAACACGATTGTCTGTGTGGTGCTCGTCATGCCTATAGTTATTAAAGCTAGACGTGATATTCGGGAATTTGCTCTGTATCTCGGTGATCGTCAATGAAGCAAACGCATTGTCTGCAGTCGGCGACTGGTGATTGGACATTTCAAAAATAAAATGTAGAGGCGAGCTTATGGAATACTGGTAGGATTTCCTTCGATTCTCTGATTTTATTGATGTCTTGCGCTTCTGAATTTTTGCGTAAACGAGTAACTTTGGGGTGTCAGTTGAATCCTGAAAATTTGGTGATACCGGTGTTCTTTTGATACCCCTCACGGGAAATCCAGCCGCAGGGCGCCAGATCACCTCAACCCCGCCTTCATTTGCATAGCTGAATGAGATTATATTGTTGATCACTTCTAGTCGAGCTTTGATGCCCTGCAAAAAGAAAGTAAATAAACTCGTCTCTATTGGATTAGGTAGTGTTCACTCACAATTCACACTTAAATATCGGCTGTACTCAAGTAATTAGAAATTTATTCATGCATGTGGTTGTGCATGTATGTACATACGTGGCAGGGTTGACATACACTCAATTAGAGGGGTGAAAAGAAAGAGAATACGCTTGCAAAAAGCTGAATGACCGGAATAACGCAAAATTTAAACTCAGCTTTAGTTTAATGTACATACAGTGACGCCTAATTCAAAATATGCCAGTGACGTGGGATATAAGAATGACATCCAGTAGATGTATAATAGTAGGTGGTGAAGATTTGTTAACCGGCCGTGGGGTTATCCGGGAAACAATATCATAATATTCCGCCGCCGAACTGAAACATGCGCATTGTTCAGACTTGAAAATCAAGCAATGTGATATCCCCAGATATAAAGAAGGAAGATATTTTTTCAAGTGCTGCAATTGATCGAATCAAATTCATATAAGGTGACGAGGGATGTGTAGTATTTCTTGAAACACAATCTCAAGTTTGACCCAACAGAACTTCTCTGGTAATCGTATTGTTCAAGAACCAAGTGAGAATAATGGTCGAGAGTCCGAATGACTGAATCGCCATTTAGGGCACGGGAAGCTAAAGGTTTGAACATTGAAAAATCAATCTGGTCGTTAATTATGTAGTACTAGAGATATGTTCCCCTGTAGGCTGATTGGAATAAGTTTCCCATAAGTGCTGTATATTGGTTTGTTGTAATTGGACATGTGCCTTTGGATCGCATCGCTGCAGAATATTGGCAATGAAGAGGAGAAAACGTAGTATCGAGAGCTAGTGAAAAGTAATTTTTTCCGTTTGCATGTAACGCCTTCCTTTTGAGAAATAAGTGAATGACCCGAAGACAGGTATGGTCAGATAATTATATTTTAAGTATCGATAACGAGGCAAATTCAAACTATCTAGGTAGTTTACAGTTGAAGTGAGGTTGCTTGGAGTGGCAGAAATGTAACGGTCTTTGAGATACTTGTGGGGTAGTCAGAAGCCCCCCCCATGTACTCTAATTTTATTGCCATTATCAATGCTCTCGTTAAACGTAGTATTTTACTCGTGTACCCAAATTGATAATTCTCAAAAATACATATCGATTGAATTTATTTTGATTGTCAATCGATAGGATATATACCGCCTTTAGGACTTGAGGAAAACATATGAATTTCAATTGAATACCATTACTGCTGGTTCTGAACCATGGATGCGATGCGGGAACACAATCGGCCACCTACTTCATACAAGTAACATTTATTTCAGTCAGAGGGTACATAAAAAATTAGATCAATGGCTATACGCATTGTTTTCGAACAGATTTTGAAAACAGAAAGAAATGGTCAAAAGTGACTTTGCTATCGCGCAAAATTAAGTACATGTAAAACTTATAAAATCAGCCGACAAAAGATGCAGATGAACCCCATCACATGTACAAGAAATCAATATCCGCAGAAAACATCGTAAAAAAAACACAGAGTCGATAGAACTACCTCTTGCTGGTTGTATTATACAGACTCAGATTTTGCTGTATCGGAAAAATTATCTCCGACAAGACTGCCATCTTGAAATCCGCTTCCTCCAATCGTCTCCCCGACCCTGGCTTCATGGAATTCAGACTCATCGCCTGCCAATTCAAGCATCTCATCACTGCATGAACGTAGTACTTGGACGTTCCCTCCCATATCATTTCAAACAGAGCATTAAAGGCATCTTTTGCCTTAGTATCGGTCCAAGGAACGGCAGGAATGGGATTCTTGGGGTCCTGAACATCAACGAATAGCGTTTCCAGGCCCCGCCAGAATACCAACTCTATGAGCACAACGCCGAGGGAAAATAACGACTTATTGCATGAGCAGAACCCACTTTTCGGATGCACAATGGAACACGAGCTTGAGGGCGGGATAGTGGCCCCGGTGGTGCTGAATTGCCTTCGTAACATTGGCATGCTGAGCCGAGGCTTTGGACTTCTCCAACCTCCGGCAGTATTCGAATCTCGATCAGGCTCCACAAAGAAGATTATGTCTTCTTTTCCCCACACTTCTCCAAGCCAGTCCGTCTCATGTAGCTGGATTACCGAGAGGGCAAGCGTCAGAGCGAGTGCCGCCAGGTTCCTTTGGCTGGGCTTCTCGATATGGGCCCTGGATGCTCCATGGGCAAAGAGTTGTGCCAACGAAATCGTGCGGCCACTGTCCAAAGCAGGGGGTATTGAAATTAAAGAGTAATGTGTTTTCTCTTGCAGCGTAATGTTGACCGAGTACCTTCCCCCATTGCAGTTCCTGATTATTCCGTGACAGGTGGAATTGGTAATCTCTTCTTCAAGTATCCAACAGAGGCCGCTGAACTCCTTCGGGAGTGGAACCAGGGGTTGGCCACAATGCGTCAAGGCATCCAAAAACGCTTCAGTGTTTACCGCCTTGAAGGTAACTTCCTTGTTCCTCTTTGGACGCTTTTGCGGTACAGGTGATATTGGAGGGCCACGTTCTGAGCCAAGTACCACAGTTGCTGTAGGCGGAGGTGGGGCTGCTGGGACTGAATCTTCCGCATGTTCAATCTCCAACTGCCGATAATTCCAGCTCGCAATGGGTTCGTGGAGAATGCTATCTGTCGGCAAAGTAAACATGAACCTAAATTTGAAACCTGCATCCAGTTGCGGCTTTGCCAGTAAACCTGTCTTGGGGGCCCTTTGCTCCAACTGTAATCCCACTGTATGCTCGCTTGGGCAAGTGCAGTTGGACTTGAGCGTGTCCAGCCAAAGTGTGTAATGTGTGATTGCGTGCTCTCTGACACGGTTATAGAATAATGCCGACTTGCGAAATAGCCGTGGTGGTGCAGTTGCAAGTGCTTCGTCACCATTGCCACAGAGTTGTTCCTGGGGGCCGCCTCCTGTGATTAGCGTTTTCAGTTGGCCATTTACTTCTTTTATTGATTTCAGTTGAGTGTCGCAATAAGGCGCCAACATGCTGACTTTGACCTTGTTGCAAAATTTCCCTATCCACGACCTAGCCTGCTCAGATAGTCAGCCATCTACAGCATTCGACTATGCGTGGTTTCCATTGTCGTCGGCTCTGGCAAACGCGGGATAGCGAAAGCTTGCAGGTCCATGTGTTTGTTACCTTACTGCCTTCCATGAAACGAAATCTTCGATTGAGCTCCTCGACCAGGTCTTTTAAAACAGTGACAGCCTGCAAGAATTCGGGAATCACCTCCTTGCGCAGCGTCCCCTCCAGTAGCCAATCCATCTCTGTCCAGTTGGTTTCGGAATCCTGTAGTTTTTCCGCCAGCGTAACATAACCAAAAGCTCGAACACATGAGCTTTCGAAGTCAACCTTCTCCACCCGAAGCACACGGTGAAATTCATTCAGTGTGTGTTGGTGGTGAATGAAGGCATCGGACGTTTCGACACATTTCTTGACTGCTTTGCAAACGAGTGGGAATACCGCAAGAACAACCCCAACAACTTCAAATCCAGTCGCCATTTAAATTTGTGTTATGGTGTTAATGTTGCCGAATTCTCCCCCCAATGTATTCTGGATTTGAGGTTTCGTCGGATGGGGAGGCTGCGCGGGAGAATTATTGGGTTCGATCTTGCAACGGGGATACTTTAAATGTATGGAGGTTCGGAAAACCAAATACTATCAATCACACCGAGTCTCGAGCTTCCGCAGCCACCCCCCACATGATTGATGTTATATCATGTTGAGACGCACGCAATAATAGTCAAAACCCCACACCGATCATTCGATGAACACACCTCGTAAACGTGTCTATTTCATTCTGGCCTGGGACAGAAAAGAGGGGGTGAAACATGTGCATTAGTTTATTGAGGAAGCATCGCCCTTTATTGGTGGGTCAGCCGCACCAAATCATTTTTTCCACTCAGTCGAAGGATGCATGAATATGTATGTACATGCATTCTAAATGTATACTTATCTGATCGACTCGGAGAAGAACTTTCCTGACACCACTGGATCAGTTTAGAGCCATCTTATTCAACATTTCACAATACCAGTGCCCGTGAAGATTGAGAATTGCCAGCGGCCTGATAAGCCATAGCGCTGGGGGTATACATCGATCACGGTATCGAAATTGCTAAATTCGACTCCATCAGCTTCTTTAATCGCCAACTCACAAAAATACTCTTGTGGCCCAATCTAGCATCAGTCCAGGTAGCCCAAAAGACATTCATAGACATGCCCGAAGCACATTCTGCTGGGGACAATCCGTCAGCCAATTCTGAAGAACCAAGCGACCCAATTGCCCCTCAGCGTATCGCCATATCAACGTTTTTCATCAACTGCATTTTAGCCTTTCAGCAATTTCTCAAGGCCTGCGATGACGTGCAATCCGTGGAATCACTAAACAACACCAAAACCGTTAAGGAAACTGATGTTAGAAAGCCTTTGGAGCGCCAAAAGCAGCTTCTCGTCAATCTCGATAGCTTTCGGTCATGGGCGGGAGGCTGCGGTGCGCACAGGGGGGCGCAAGAAAAGGAGTCGCTGGACTATAAGCTTCGTGAGGCATTGTATGTGCATGATACGGTGACGGGTTTATTGGAGGAGCTGAACGTGGTACTTGAAAAAGGTGCATTTCCCCTTACTATACCTAATTTCATCATATTCACATTGTATGTTCTTTGGGGGGCAAGTGTATGAGTAATTATAAGTGCAGAATGCGGTAAATAGGTTGAATATAAGCTTATGGATTCGTGGGACAAAGGCATCACACTCATCACGATTGGCGCTGCTGTAGAGGCAGCAGTCACAGTGCCCCCAAACGCTGAGGCGGGGCCGGAAAACACAAACGGCTTGGTTCCGGAGGAGGACGAATCCGATGTGGAGGATGATTTCTCGTGGGTCGTGGGCTCAACTGCAGAATGTGGCGGCGGCAACGACGTTCCCGAGGGTCCTGAGGACATGAATGGCGGGCCTGGACCCACCGCGCTCGACTACGCCCTCAAGGACATCTCCCACATCATCGGCTGCCTTCACAGACTCTCGGCGTCAACGCTGCGTCAGCCGGGGCTGCGGGACCGCCTCTCGCGATGCGGCAGGATCAACGTGGAGCACTTCAGGCCCTGGGACAGGGCGCACATTGCGTGCAAATTCCCGAATGCGCCGCCGTACCTCGTCGACCGCCTCGGCCTTGCCAACACCAGGCGCCGGCAGCTGCTAAAGTACCACCAGCGCCATCACGACAAGATTGCGAGCTCCATCCACGAGGTGGCCGGCGGCACCGGCCGCGGTGTGCCAGCCGTGGCCTCCAGCGGCGTGATTCCCACGCGGCAGCAGGACGCCGTCGAGGAGGCGCCTGGCCGCATTGACATCGTGGCTCATGGCCATGTTCAAGGCACAGCCGCCGGCACCGTGTTGAGCGGCACAGTTGCGACAACCCTCCAGCCACTGCCTGAGCACGGCGCAGCTCCAACCGGCTGGGAGGATGATTTGGCGTTTTGCGACGCGGCGACATCTGCGTCCTTTGCCACGTCATACACGGCGGGCAGCACGAGTACTGCGTCCGGATTGGCCCCTCCAGACTGTCCCGGGGAAGCGTCCGAGCCCTTTACGTGCCCGTACTGCTTGGACACCATTATATTGAAAAACACTGCCAACGCCTGGACGTATGCATGGCCCCATCCCCACTGCAGTATTATTTATCACCATACTGATATTGTGAGGCGTACTGCGTGACGTCGTAGGGACCACATCTACAAGGACATACTTCCGTACGTCTGCACCTTTGCGGACTGCGCACTGTCGTCGAAGCTGTTTGCCTCCCGCACAGAATGGTTCGAGCACGAGCGACACGCCCACCGGCAGGAGTGGTTCTGCGCCATCTGCACCGCCGACAGCAGACATGACGTCGAGGCTGGACATGACGCATCAGCACACATCTTTGCTAGCAAGCGCCAGCTGCTGCAGCATTTCCGTCTCGCCCACGCCGGCTTTCTGCAGGGGGGGCACGATTCGGACGTCGGCCGATGCCACCGGGACGCCTCTTCGGGCCAGCCATGCCCGCTCGTGTGCGCGCCCGACCGCGAATACGACGCCGTGCGGCTGCGGCATCACGTGGGGCAGCACATGCAGCAGATGGCGCTCTTCGTCCTTCCGTACGGCGACCCCGGCGGCGAGTCCGCCGCGCGCATGCCGGCCGCGGGAGAGCGCGAGGGCTTGGCCGCCTATCTACAGCAGCTGCCGGCGGCCTTTGCCGCGCACGACGAGCCGCGCGAGGCGCCCATGGGCGCCCCCGAGGGCAGTCTCGGCCCGGACGAGGATGGCGTGACGGGCCCGCAGCCCGAGGGGCGGGAGGCCTCGGCTTCGCCCGTGGCACGCCGTGATGTCCCGGACAGCGAGCGCAGCCGTTTGAGCATCGCCATCATTGAAGCTAGCAAAAGTGGGGATGGAGAGGCGGTGAAAGGCCTGCTCGCAGAAGGTGCGAATGCAGAGTCAAGGGATCCGGAGTATGGGCAGACACCGCTATCATGGGCAGCAGAGAAGGGGCAAGAGGGGGTGGTGAAGCTGCTCTTGGAGCACGGCGTGGACGTAGAGGCAAGGGATATGGGTGCGTATGAGCAATCGCCGCTATCATGGGCAGCGGGGAACGGGCGTGAGGGGGTGGTGAAGCTGCTCTTGGAGCACGGCGCGGATGTGGAGGCAAAGAATAACAACGGGCAATCGCCGCTATCATGGGCAGCGGGGAGGGGGCACGAGGGAGTGGTGAAGCTGCTTTTGGAGCACGGCGCGGACATAGAGGCAAGGGATTTGGTGGGTATTCGGCGGACACCACTATTATGGGCAGCAGCGGAGGGGCACGAGGTAGTGGTGAGGGTGCTCTTGGAGCACGGCGCGGATATAGAGACAAGGGATTTGCTGGGTTTTGGGCGGACACCACTATTATCGGCGGCAGCGGAGGGGCACGAGGGAGTGGTGAGGCTGCTCTTGGAGCACGGCGCGGATATAGAGGCAAAGAGTAACAACGGGAAATCGCCGCTATCATGGGCAGCGGGGAGGGGGCATGAGGGGGTGGTGAAGCTGCTTTTGGAGCACGGCGCGGATGACAATGGGCAATCTCCAATCTGACCAGGCGGATGGGCCATGTAGACATTGTAAATCTGCTTGAGAAATGGGTGGGATATACCGGTAAGGATGTTGGAGCTGGGCCGACACGAGAGTAGAGCTGGGCACAGGACTAAATAAGAATATATACCGTAAACATCGGGCTATGAGCACATATGCCGGTCTTCGTTTGTGCAGAGCTCGGATGATATTTTATGTGCTTATAGCTGCTTATGTGCTTTTAGCATACCGTAAAAGCTGGAACGCGAGCACATACTACCAGTTAAGCGCATCTTCTTGTATAAGCACTTAAATATTCTTGTTTCTATGACCAGAATATGTTCAGGATATAAGTTTCTTTTTTCTTCATGTTGTAGGCATGATATGGCGAATTATGCTGAAAAGGATCTTTTCACTGGACCATTCTACCAGGACATACAGCCTGTTAAGCACATATTTTAAGGTTGGGGCTTCCGCAGAATTGCAGAACCGCTGCTCTTATATGTCAGCCTTTACGGTATATGCACTCAATTCTGTCAATCTATCGAATTTGTTACAAATCTTTCTCCAGCAATTGGCTTAATTTAATTCTCCCTCTACTTTTCGTAACTTCAAATTGAAAAATTTACCCAACTCCCATGCACTGTTATCACCATCAAGCGTCCGAATTTATTTTAATTTAGAGTCCATGCGTGTCATCTGCCAGAATTGACAAGAAAGGCTCTCGTTACAGAGGGATCGCCAATTCCACATATCCCAGCACATTGGGAGCCGCAATTGTTGTTTTAGAGTCAGCCGCAAACAACAACATCATAATTCATTGGCACTCTTCATAAGCGTGTACCAGTCAATCTTCTACATTGTTACTGACCATCACACCTCAGATTCATCAATTACACATTTCTATTGGCCCACATGCACCACAAATTACTAAAACATCCATCCTGTGCGAAATACTAGCGACTGCTACATGGACAGCGTATCCGAGAGTGTGTGTACCAGTACCCTTCCATAACTTAACCTACAAATTCGGCGGCCATGACGTTTACTGCTAAGACACTTCAATGGCGACCAGAAATGCATTTACCTTGCCTTTATCTGACCCGCAGACCGTCACCAAAAAACGGAATCTGATTAGGTTCAACACAACGTAATTGCATATGCTTGATGCAATAGTGAACTTACTTCATGCATGTCGTAGTTGCACATCAATACATGCTGGCCTGATCGCTTGACAGAATGTGGGGGCTTCCTAAGCAGGGCATTATGGAAGTTGAGGTAAGCTTAATTGCCTGTCGTTAGCGTAACTGGTCAGTCTGGGGTTGGGTCGATTATACTCTAGGCTGTTCATTAGAGAACCACTAGTCAAGTCAATCAAACACGTTTACACTGTCATGAACTTATTTGAACACTTGATATTTTTATAATCACTTCAAACAGATTGAATTTTCGCTGGAAAAACCCTGTCACTGTAACCTTTTGTGACTATCGTTACTAGGCAACCCAAACGGCCAAGCATATCTAAGGAAGCGTTCTCCAACAGCTCATCCTTTCAATAGTCTGTGCCAGCTGAAGTGCAGGACCTGTTAGAGTCAATTGAGAGATCAATGAAACAGATTGAGTATGCAGATATTGCTCAAATGTTCAAGGTGACACTGAATATATTTCATGATGTCTTTGTTTGTATTGATGCACTGGATGAGCTGGAGCCACGGACTTGCGTGAGCTTTTGATATCATTGGGAGAGGAGCTTCAGACGGCGAAAATACTTCTAACAGGAGGGCCGATAATGCCGGATACCATTAATATCGCCCGCAACCGGATGTCAACTCAACCCCCAGACGAGATCATTGTCGAAGCCGATCCCAGCGATATCCGATCATCATTGTTGAATAAATTATTAGTGGATAATGACATCAACCCTGCTTCTATGGACGACAAACTTCATGTGCAGATTTTGAATGCACTTACTGCAAGCTCCCAAGGAATGTAAGTCAGCTCTTCATTAATTTCTCAATATCAATTGAAGTGCTGCTTAATCAATCATATTATAGGTTCTTGCTAAGTTCCGCACCTTTGCAAATAACAACTGTACTGCAAGAAGTAACCATTGGAAAACGTTTGACAGACAGACTTTTCCGCACCCAGGAACATATTGTGGGTTGGGTGGCTGAGAGAGCACGTGAAGGTGTTCCCATGGACAACGCTTGCCACCCGCTCGTCAATCCGTCATTGTGACACCCGTAGCGGCGTCGCAGCATCGGATCTCCGCCCGCAGCCTTCCGATCCGATGCGCTCGCGCTCCCATGCATGCTACTCCAAAATTCGTATGTAAATACCTACACTCACTCCTCTTCCTGTTATTACTCGGGAGCCTACTTCATACTGAGCAGGTGGCACAGAACTCCCACATTACCAATTTGCGGAGGAACATAGATCAGAAAGCGTGTAATGACTCTGTGTGTGTATTTTGGGAACCTCCGCGAACATGTCCACAATTGCAACAGTGACGCGGAGGCGGCGCCGCCAGTACCGGATGGGGCTGAGTGAGGTTGCTTCGAACCTGGCTACATTCTGCCAGCCTCCAAGTCGTTATGTAGGGAGAACACTGAGTGGAAATACTGTTCCAGGCCACTCAGTTACCGGGTCAATCGGCAACGAACAAAATGCTATCTTTTTTTTCGGTATCATAATGCCCATAGAGTGCCACAGTGTGTATTTTGCGCCTTTCAAATTACTCCTAAAATCAATTCACATGGGCTCCAATAAGAGGTATCATTTGCCGGGTTATTTAAATTCAAGATTGATGTGGAGAAAATATTTCATGCGACCTAGAGGTTTTCAGACTCTTCCTATAGCTACCTACTTAGTGACCGGGGCCTGATCCAGGCCATTGCTGCCAGTGAGTGGCCCGCTAAGTGAATTGCCCAGAACATCTAACTACATATGTGGAATAGGTCCCTGGTACATCCACTAATTCCGACATCAAGTCTCTGGTCAGTGAACTTTGAGCTACACCGGGGTCCTGACGCAGCCACAAGCATCTCATAGAATCAAAGGTGTGCGTGTCCTGAGGCCAACCCGGGGAGTGGGGTATTCATGTTTTTTGATATAGGAATTCATTACTCGCTTGTATATCTCGCTGATTATGAAGAGGTGAGTGAAACTAGGCATTCACTTGTAGGCGAGTATGTCAAGACATGCTAGAAATGGAGAAAAGAGGTGCTCTATTGGCCTGACACGACAAAGTATGATTTAGAGTTACCCGCCGAGGTGATTAAAGAATCCTGAATTAATACAAAGACATTGTATATCCAGACAATGCACGAATCTGCAACATCCCTCCACTGCTCCCCATATTGGAATGCCGAGGGTTGACATTGATTCAAATCAAAATCAGGGTCATAGGATGTGCACTCAAGTACAGTACAATGTGGTTGCGGGTGGTAATGACTTGGTGGTGTAGCATTTTACAGAGTATGTGGCAACTCCATATAGACGGAAGCACGGGTTTTTATTTGACACAATTCGGGGTAGCCTGCGAGCAGGCTGACTTTTTGTTTGTAAGCAAAAAGCTGACATACTCTTGCAGTACTGTACGATACAGCGTACATATAAGCCGTCAATGATAACTGATGAGGGGTCGCAACACACTTGTGGCATGAGACTACCTTTTCTGCAATTCAACTTGAGGTATTGGTCTCCACATCCAGTCAGTGCTCACACGCCAGCAATTCTACAATCGGAAAACGGCAATGGCAAGTGTATCCTCCGCTCCGTCTCAAGTAAAAGATTCAACTCAGCAATCAATGAATCTCGCAGCCTTTTTCATGCGTTTCCAACGTGGAAAATACGTCTTTTCCGGAACCAACACCCCAAGTGTGGAATATGATCGATTGTGCAGTGTATTACAGTGGGGGAAGAGAAAGGCAGACCGACATCGAGCTGAGCTTATACAAATTATCAATGCGAAGCAGGCCGAGGACATCGCTATGCTATCCTTGGAGATATTGATAAATAAATTCAACGCTGCCGGGGTGCAGATTCACCAAAATGATGCTGTGGGAATCAGCAAAGCTATTGCTACAGAGGTCAATACACTTCAAATAACTGTGGGAAATGATAAAGTGAAGCTTGCAGACCTTACCAAGCTTATAGAAGCGAAGTTTGATCGAATCATTGCGGCAGAGATTGAGAAAACAAACCAAGCAGAGCTCCTCCGCGGATTCTTTACAAAATTCGAGTTCCATGCTTACAAGTACAATCAAGCTGCAATACCTACCGAAGAGTTCTCTAGATTATGCGCAGCAAGGAAATGGGGGCCAGCCCGGATATCGAGCGCAAAGAGGGAGTTCGATGGCATAATGGCGGCACCTAGCCAGCACAAGACTTCTGGAACAACAGAACCTTCGACATCGCAAAGATCAAACAATGAGCACAACATTAATATTGAGACTCTACAAAATACCAAGAATACGCCCAATATTGCTGCGCAGCAGCCAAGGCAGCTGGGTCAAAAAAGAAAATCCACGCCCCCGAGACAGTCGTCTAGGCCTGACCTCTCAAAATCTCCCCTTGCAGAATTTTTCACAAGATTCAACTGCTCTAATTACACATACAAAGGCCTTAGTGCCACTGTTGAGTTTGACCGCCTGACGAACCAAGTCACAAAACATGAATGGCGGAGCACAGATCCAAATATACGCTAATGGAAATCAGAGGAGTACTATGAGCTTAAGCGCCAGTTCTATCAAACTGTGGAAGCCCAGTTTGACTGGTTTGTTGACATTCAATGTAAAAGAACCGGACTGAAAAAAGAAGAGTACGTCGCAATTTTCTTTGGCCTTGGTCAAGCACCAATGGACGTCGACACAGCAACAAAGGTTTGTGTTCATAAAATTCTTCCATATTCGTCAACCACATCATGCTAATTATTTATGAAATAACTACAGCTTCTCAGATCAATCAATATCAACATTTATGATTTCCTGGACTATCACTATGAATTATTCGGTTTGGAAGAGAAAATCACCCCAGGGACGGACAACGCAAAAGCAAGCCGTGAGCCTACCGCAACTCTGGATCCGATCACAAATAATGCACTGAGGACCTTGCCACAGATGCCGACCAAATTTCCATCAGTCGTGCTACTTGGCATATATTGTAAGGTCACAGGACGAATTTATGACCTTAAGGAAGCCCGCTCGAATGGTACATTGGTTCTCCTGTTGAAGCGAGTGGGTAAACATTTCCATCGAGATGAGAGGGACAAATTCCTTGCCGAGGTCAACCAATTGAATTATTTGAATGATTTCAACGCCATGATGATTATTTGCATTGAAGATTTTTATATTGGCAAAGAAGCACTTGCAAATTTACAAAGCGACGATTACTGGGAAGCCGTGGAAAATTTGGAATTATACAGTGTGCTTTTTGAACGTGTACATGTCAGGGGGGTGGAAAACTAGGTACGGATGCTGCATGCTGCAGCTGTGGGTTCCGGCGGTAGATCAAACTGTATGCAACCCCATACAGTATACTATCGTTAAATCAGTGGAGGAATACATGAGTAGATCAACCTCACACCATAGCTTTATTGATTAAAATTTCATGGTTAGCCGCTGCCTGCTCGAATTTCCCACTTGCCTATGATTTGCTTTACATTATTTGCTTCAGACATCCCCCATTTCCGTGCTCGATCGTTGATGTTGCCTATTTGGGATTTGTTCTATATGAAAAAGGGGAAGATCTAGAGGATGGAATCAAGGGAAAAGTTTTGATATGGAGTGCATTAGGATAGTTACACCCCAATTCGTTATATCTAATTCTTCAATATCACCTTCAATCTCAATTCAACAAGGTGTTGAAGGAATCAAAGAAAGGAGAAATGGGTAGTATGGGGCAAAGCAATATACGGTGATCATCGATGGCTTTCCCATCTTATCATCATCTCCATGTGGCAAGGCTTGAGTCCCAGGAAATGTGTGCATCTATAATCGGCGAGGTGGCGGGTATAGAGGGACTACAAGATACAGAAAGCGAGGCATGGAAAGAGGTTAATGACCATCTACAAAGACGTCACGGGGCAGAAGGGGCTGAACTCTTGGTTAGGGTTAGCGAGTACGGGCCACCTGCTGGACGCAAACTCTACCTCGAATCAACCTGCCATCATACACCCACCCCGGCTGTGCTCGTGCAACAAGTCACTCTCTTTGAGCTGTTGTTCTGGGTTGTTTTGGAGACCCTATATCCCGAGCTGGTTGGTGGAACTGCTCAATCATCCGCCTTGTTGACGAAATGTCTGGAAGAGGACCATATAATCAAAACATTGTGGGATCCATGAGGATAAAGTACTACCTATTTAGGAAACTAGGAGGATTATCAAGTACTTGGGTTGATGACGCAAATAAGACCAACTCATTATGGAAAAACACCATGACTAATAGAAATCTTTTTC
This sequence comes from Peziza echinospora, assembly GCA_024516245.1. Classification (NCBI taxonomy): domain Eukaryota; kingdom Fungi; phylum Ascomycota; class Pezizomycetes; order Pezizales; family Pezizaceae; genus Peziza; species Peziza echinospora. The sequence continues at coordinate 1,520,233 of JAJLQT010000010.1, read as the reverse complement.
CGCACAAGAGACTTTAGCAATGAAAATAAACAAAATAAGTACATTCGGTGTGTACTTGATAGATTTCGCCTTTAATATCACATGACCAACAGAAATTATACAGTCGCCAGCATGACTTGCACCCTCAACTCCTCCGGTAATAACTTGTGCCAGCCATTGCCGTCCACCTCCCTCCACTCGCTCTCCCACTCCCTCTCCCTCTCCCTCTCCTCCGGCTCCTCCGAGCCCCTCTTTCTCTTTTTGCCCCCGTCGACGCTGTCCCCTTCGTACCCGTCCTCGTCCTCCCTCGTCGCTCGTCCATATATCGCCGTCACAAACCACTCCACGCCGCCCTTGACTGCGTCATGCTCCCCTCTCAGCGTGGGCAGCACCGTCCTCGGCCAGATTAGGCTGGCGTTGGCATCGACGTTGAGCACCTCGCTTGTCCGCTTGGCTGCCGTCGGCACGATCTCTCGCACGCCGACGACGCCGCCAGACGACACTGCGAACGCATAGCCGTCTCCGTTCTCTCTTCCCTCGTTTGACGCGCGGGTGTACGGCGCAAGCGTCCTGCCGTCCTCGCCCTGGCCGTACACCGCCCACCCGCCCTCTGCGGAGAGAATCTTGCCCCCGAACCCTTTCCCCTTGCCACTATTCGGCAAGATCACCAGCTTGTGGACGCGCAGATGGTAGTGGCTCTCCCCGCCGCTCGGCGGAACAAGCCACGTCGTCAGCCTGGCGTCTCCGTCGCCAAACACATCCCACGTGCCCGTCAGCACGGGCCAGTCCCCGCCGCCGGGGGCCGTGTAGCTCTCGAACCCGGGGCCCTCGACAATCCTCCGCGACCGCCACGTCTCGCCGCCGTCGGCGGAGAAGCCGAGCATGCCGTCGAGCGCGTGCTGGTCGAGCATGTACGAGCCCGTGGGCACGCAGAAGCCGAAGCGCGCGCTGTACGAGAACTTGCCGTACTTCGCCTGCGTGGCCTTGAGCGGGTAGTGGCACGCCTGGCCGGTCGAGAGCAGGTACGTGTGCCTCGGCGCATGCACGGAGATGTGCAGCGGGTGCGCGATGCGCCGGACGCGGCCGCCGATCGCGCCGAACGCCGGGAACGGCTTCTCCGCGGCCGCCCAGAACGGGGCCGTCGCCGGCATGCCGAGCACGAGAAAGGCCTTCGTGGCCCAGTACGGCGAGCCGGGCGAGTTGTAGTTCTCGGTGAAGTGCATGTTCGGGTAGACGTACCCGATCGTCAGCGTGCCGTCGCCGGCGAAGATGGTCGCGTGGTGCGCGGCCCACCAGCGCAGGCTGCGCAGGAGCAGGCCCTTGACGACCCCCGGGTCGGCCAGCGCGGCGGGCAGGAGCGCGGCGTAGTCCTCCGGCGTGAAGGCCCACGCCAGCGCGGCCCAGAAGGCGCCCATGGCCATGCGGTACGTCGTGCTGCGGCCGAACGGGATCGCGGCCCCGGTGTGCGGGTCGTAGTACCGCAGAAAGTCGACGGCGAAGGCGGCCGCACGCTGCTTGTACTCCTTGGACCGCGCGGGGTCGGAGGCGGCGGCCAGGCGCGAGTAGACCAGCTGGGCGTACTGGATCGCGAAGCTGCCAGAGTAGTAGTCCAGCTGGCGGACGCCGACGGGGCCGTCGCGGGACCAGCCGTCGCCGAGGTAGAATGTGTCGAGGTGGTCGAGGTCCTTGAGCATGCGCGCCGGGTTGTGGGGCAGGCCGACCTTGCTCAGGCCGAGATTCGCAAACACCCGGAACCACAGCCAGTCTGGACGTTTTGTCAGCACTCTCTCGTTACGGCCCATCGCAATACAATTCCAACTCACTGGTCTCCGGCATCTCCTTCTCGTTGATCCCGCCCATCCAGCGCCCGACATTCTCCCGCTCCCGCTCGCTCAGCCCCGCCCAGACCCCCCTCCCCTCCGGCGCCTCCGCGCTCATCGCCAGCGAGAAGCCAATGGGGCTCATCTCCACCATCCTCTGGTCCCGATCCCGCGTCATGCCCCAGTACCCCGGCCCCTCTGGATCCGTCCCGCTCGCGAGCCCCCTCGTCCAGCGCTCGGCGCCGGCATATGACTCTTGCGTGAGCAGCGCGGCCAGGCCCCACAGCGGCCTCGCAAACCCCTCGAGGGCCGCGGCCGTGGCGTCATAATGCGTTCCCGTGTGTCCCAGCGTCACGATTGACGGCGCTGGATCCGGCATGTGCGGCAGGAGGGGGTCGAGGAACCCCGTCGTAAACGCCCTGGATAAATCATCTCGACTCGCGAGCGGGTTCGCCGGGGAGAATGGGTGTGGAGCTTCTTTGGGCGGCCGAGGCATCTCGCAGGTGTGCTTGTCGTCCTTCGATGTGTATGATAATGCAATCGGGAATGCGATACGACCCTATGGCAAAGCGTGTTGATTGGCTTCCGATTGCGATCGAATGCAATCCAAAGCAAAAAGGACGTGGGAAGGAATCAGATTGTGTAAAATATGTCAAGTATGTGTGAATGTGTGGATATATACCACCAACTGGATACCGGTACCGGGTACCACATTCCGTCCGCCTTGCCAGTATTTGTTTACACTCCAGCCTGCAAAACCCGTTATATCCGCCGAGCTATAGCTGAGGTATCTAGGTATGAGGATCCACATACATACTAACTAGCTCTAAATTACCTTTTAGCAAACATGCAACTCTATATTGCCTGTAGAGAAGCCAGTCTATAGAGTAGAGTGCGTGCATGCGCCGAGTGCAACATCTAGAGTGAAGCAGAGGATGTACTACTCGAGTACTTTAACCTTTCACACAACACACACTCCCTCCATCTACCGGTATGCATCCTTCTCAACAGGGCCTCCCTCGCATTCCATTTTTGGAATGCATCTAAACACTTGGGAGCTCAGCTTCAAGTTACGGATAAATAGGAGATGCAGAGCGAGAACGCCAAACATGTGGAGTGGTCGAAGAGAATACTTATGTATCAGCTAGATAGAGGTAGTCCTAGTGCTAGTCCTACTTACTCGAGCACATGTTGCAGATCAACTAGCGTACTACCGCATTTGGACAATGCTGCAAGTGGGGCTGCTTACTTTGGTAACATTTGATGTGCTGAATTCCTATATATGCGAGCTCGCCTTCATAACCGACAGCTGCGAGTCTTCAGGGGTGGCCAGGTTCCAACCGGTTATATAGGAAGATGTCCCCAGGTACCTCTTACATTGCTATTGCTACCAACCGATATCGAATGGTTTCTATTTTCGAGGTATAGCAACGGATTTTTATTACCACTGGCTGTAGAATCGATGGGAAAGTTCTGTAAGCTAAATTGGTGGGCACTTCTACGTCGGGGTTACATCGGCTTAACCCCCACCCACCCCCACCTACAACTACAGGCCATGGCACTACCTCGGCCGCTCTCATGCGCATCATGCAGGACTAATACAATATATATACCATACCCGCTGTTGGGATGCAATTCTTTGATGATGATGTGTTCTCGTGATGATGATGCCGTCTTACCCAAACATACATACCATACCTACTTGTACATCACCTGAAGCTTTTGTTTCTTTTCCTTTTCCGGCTCGGATATACCCAAATAACCTATTTAGCAATTGTAACTACATGTACATTCATTCCCTTAGTCTCGTGCCAATTCCCTCCTACGTCATTCCCTGACCACACGAGTAGACCCCCAATCAACAGATTACTACCAAGTAGCTACCTCCCCCTACGTCTACTTGTTCCTTAGTCTTCCACCAAAATGATCTACAAACCAGTACCCCTAGAGACGTTTCCACGGCTACTTACTCTAGTCAGTGCGGGGTGGTGTGGGGTTATATCGCGGGTCAACGGGACTTTAACCTATATCGAACTGGGTATATTTATGTATGTGAAGCGGGGGGGCCACTCAGGTGCGGGGTGGGGTGTAACTCACCTTGTACAGTCAGGCAAAATAAGTGATCGGTCAACGCTAGAGGTGCATAGTCACACACAGGGATTAAATCGTACTTTGCTCGGTGGTTTGGCAAGATAAAATTCTTATGCACCAAGTTACGCACCTCTAGCTTTGACCGATCACTTATTTTATGTGATTGTACCTTGGGCACTATACTATATGCTCCTGATACCAGGCTACTTACCTAGGTAGCTCCTGATTATGAGAAAGAGGTACTACTTACATGTCATGCGGCCAGTATAAGAGCTAACAACTGCTTGATTTGGTATTTATATATCTCTGGTTGTTTCCACACCAGACTAGTTGTTTCCTGCAGTACAGCGCTAGGATTCTGTGGAAGCATACGAGGTAGGTAAATTTGGGGTTTTCTGAGAAGGCCAATCAACTTTAGATATTCGGCACCAATATATACCGCAAAAAATGCCAAAGCCAGTCAATGTTCTCATGGTGGGTTCTCTATTCGATCGGAGAGAGAAATTATAAAATATACAAACAATGGCTGACAATGGCATCCGCTGCAGGTGGGGACGGGTGAGTACACCACGGGATGGGTAGGCACCGGAGGATCAAAGTCCGACAAAAAGGCAAGAACTTCCAACCGCCATCATCACAACATGACCTCGTAGCTGATCAGACAATGCCCCTCAGGTCGGAGTCGTAGGCCTCACCCTCTTTGACCTCCGCCGCCGCGGAAAGGTCGGCGAGCTCTCCATGGTGGGCACGAACGGGGGTAAATTCCCCGCAATCCGCGACCACCTCCACAAGAACATCACGCTGGCATACAACAACCTCGACACCGCCTTCACAGCGTACCCAAAGACGGCCACGTCCGACCCCGAGGCGTACATCGAGGCCATCGACGCCCTCTCCCCCGGCGACGCAATCACAATCTTCACGCCAGACACGACGCACTTTCCGATCGCGCTGTACGCCATCCGCAAGAAGATCCACGTGCTCATCACCAAGCCGGCCACAAAGACGCTCGAGGACCACATCACGCTGATCGAGGAGGCGCGCAAGCACGGCGTGTTTGTGTACGTCGAGCACCACAAGCGCTTCGACCCCGTCTACCATGACGCAAAGGCAAAGGCGAAGGGCCTCGGCGAGTTCAACTACTTCTACTCGTACATGTCGCAGCCAAAGTCGCAGCTCGAGACGTTCAAGGCGTGGGCGGGGCGCGACAGCGACATCTCGTACTACCTCAACTCGCACCACATTGACATCTGCGACATGCTCGTCAGCCAGGCTGGCTGGCGGCCGCGCAAGGTGACGGCGGCGGGCAGCGTGGGCTGCGCCGAGGCGCTGGGCTGCGTCAAGGGCACCGAGGACACCATCACGCTGCTGGTCGAGTGGGTCTCTGACGAGGAGGGCCTGGAGGGCAAGGTGGCCACGGGCGTCTACACCTCGAGCTGGACCGCGCCGCAGAAGGCCGGCGTGCACTCGAACCAGTATTTCCACTGTGCGTATCCGATTATTCCCCCTCTGCAGCAAGTAGTGCTAACAAATTATCCACAGACATGGCATCGGAGGGCGAGATCCGCGCAAACCAGGCCAAGCGCGGGTACGACATCACCGACGACAATGCAAACTCCGGCATCGCATGGTACAATCCCTTCTACATGCGCTACGCCCCCGACGAGGAGGGCAACTTCTCCGGCCAGACCGGCTACGGCTACGTGAGCTTCGAAAAGTTCATCGACGCCGTGGCCAAGCTGAACGAGGGCACCGTCACGCTCGACGAGCTCGACAGGCGGGGCCTCCCTACGCTCAGAAACACAATCAACACGGGTGCGATACTGCACGCCGGCAGGGTGAGTTTGGACGAAAAGAGAAGCGTGGGAATTGAGAGGGTGGCCGACGGACTGTTGAAGCTGGTTTAGTTTGGGTCTTTTTCATTTCTCACGTCTCAATGTTATCGAATGATATCTGCCATCATTGGCTTGAATGAAAAACAATACCGCTTCTCTTGATGAAACCATAACAGTGCGGTATACGTAGTCTATAGCTAAAATACTAGTCAAGAATGAATGCACAATGCAAAAGAGACGAGATGAAAAGAAAGGAAAACGCCACATACACCGGGAAAAATAGAAAACACATGCCAGGTCATTCACATATCCCCCACTTTTCGGTATGTTGGGTATATGGAGGTGAAATGAATGAAAAAAGGTAAAACAAAAAGCAAGAAACAAGCAATTCGTGTGATTTTCGTCTGAAGAGAAAGGAAACAGTGGGAAAGGGAAAAAGGCAGCGCCTTGTGTGTACAAAGGTGCAGACGGCGGGGTTCATCTCAACCCGCGGATTCTCCTCATCATTTCTCATACAGCGTCAACCAGCGTCGCCCCTCATCCCCAGGATAGTAGAATTCAACCTAAAGGGACCCCCCTGTTACAACCGTCACCACATCCCGCTCTTTTTCTTTGCCAGCTTCTTTTGCTCCTTGCGGCCATCGCTGCCGCCGGGTCCCTGCATCGGGGGTTGCATTGGCCCACTCCCGCTGGCAGTGCTGTCCCCGAAAACCCGAAGGCCCATGAAGCTCTTGCGGTGGTCCTTGTTTTCGAGCTTCTTGCCGCCAAACCATCCGGATTTCTTGGGCTGCAGATTGTGGTTTTGTTGCGGCGCCTGCTGGGCGGGCTGGGAGGAGTAGTGGGGGTACGAGCTGCTGTACTGGTGGCCATGTGCGGGCCCAGCCTGTGGCCGCGGGGGCATGGCGGGGCGTCCATGCATCACTGGGACGCTTGCCCCAGGCCTGCGCCCCGCCGCCTGCTGCCGCTCGTGCATCATCTCGAGCTGGATCAGGCGCGCCGTCTCTGCGTCGATGCGCTCCTGCTCCTTCCGCGCCTCCGCCTCGTACTGCGCCTGCAAGCGCCGCGCCGCGGCCTCGTGCTGCGCCTCGCGCTCCAGCCGCTGGCGCTCGAGATCCAGCCGCTGCTGCTCCTGCTGCTGCCGCTGGCGCTCGAGCGCGAGCCGCTGCTGCTCCAGCTCCTGGTGCTGGCGGTGCTCGGCCAGGCGCTGCTGGTAGTCCGCAGACAGGAGCTGGCCCTGCGTGGGCCGCTGCTTCTCGCGGGGGTACCCGTTCCCGGCCGCCCGCCCCGCGGAGTACGCCGGCAGCGCCTCCTCGACCGGCACCGGCGGCGGCGACACGATGCGCTCGCGGCGCTGGCGCTCCATCTCCTCGACCATCTGGTCCTCGCGCGCAAAGTCGGCCATCTGCTGCGGCGTCAGCGTCGCCGTGCGGCCGGGGCCCGCAAAGCTGCCCGGGATGCGCTCGGGGCTGAGGTTGAACGCCAGCCGCATGTCCGAGAACCACACGTCGGCGATGACGCAGGCGGACATGAGGAGCATGACCTCGAGGCCCTTGAGGTCCTCGACCTCGACGCGCCTGAGGCTGGGCTCGTAGATCGTGATCTCGCCCTTCCCCGGCTTGCCGCCGGAGATGCCGTTGGTGAAGATGGCCACGGTGATGTCGGGCTCCTTGCCGCCGCCGCTGCCGCCGCTGATGTTGCCGATGGCGCTCGGGCCGGCGCGGTGCGCGCCGGAGCCGTCGTCGCGCACGGGCACGTTCGACGGGTGGATCAGGCTGCACCGCAGGCTGCTGCGCGAGAGCACGCCGCCCTCCTTGCGCCAGCGGAACGTGGCCAGCGGCACGGACCCGAGCGCCAGCCGCGACGCGCCCACGGTCTGGTCGAGCAGGCTGCCCGTGGGCTGCAGGAAGCTCGTCTTGGGCATGCTGAACTCCCAGAACGGCCCCGCGCCCCACGACGACGGCCGCTGCCGGAGCAGCACGCGCGACGTGGGGTTGTAGAGCGTGATGGGGATGGCCGCGGGCACCTTCGGCGGGTCCGGCGGCTCGGACGGCCCCGCGGCGGACGGCGCCAGCGGCGGCCGGTGCGGCTGCGGGTAGAGCGCCGGCGACGAGCAGCTGGCGTAGACGATGTCGGGGTAGTGGGCGTCGCGCAGGGCGATGGCGTACGTGTCGGCGGCCGTGGGGTCCCGCCGCTTGAGGTACTGCGGCGCGGGGGTGCTGCCGTTCTGCGAGTGTGCGATGACGGACTCGGAGGTGGGGGACGTGCGGGACGGGACCAGGTGGAAGACTGGCCAGTCAGTCAGCCATCGCCAGGCGTGCGGGAGTCTGGGGCCACTACTCACTGGGCAGGTTTGCGTCGACGACCGACATCTTGCCGTCTTTTTTTTGGCGTGCTGTCTACCTACGGCCGCTCTCTCTCTCTCTCTCTCTGTCTCTCTGTGTGTGTCGGTGCGGTTGCTGTCCCGTTGTCCTGCCGTCCCGTCGTCTAAATGCTGGCTCGTATGTGCTGTGACTATTGCCGTCTCTATCGCTGCTGCTGCTGCTGCTGGCGATGGTGTCTCTGTTATGATGCGGGAGGCAAACGTGATGCTGTTGGCGTGCAGAGGTACTGAGGTAGAGCAGACGGACAGAGTGCGCGAGCATGCGCAATCCGTTGGCTGAGCCTCTGGGCCGCTGCCGTTGGCTGGCTCGCCTCCCTCCCCACCCGCGCGGCCGCAACGCCCAAAATAGACCACTCGCAGGCTTCGGTGCCTACAAGGTCCGGACCGCTCTAATTCCGTCCCAGTAACTTTGCTTCCTTGCTTGCTGGAATGCCGAGACACGGTGTGAGTTCGAGGCTAGGTGTGAGTATGCTCTGCAACAGAGGACTGGCGGCACCAGACCGTTATGAGGTAATTCTTGCTTTTGGTGAATTGGATGTATTCAAAAGGCTTCAAAACGGTAGGAATAAAATCAATCCGTGCGATGATCGTGGGCCACAAAATATAGACCTCAAACACTTAGAGCTCTCCACAGACAAAACCTGCATTCGAGAAAAGGATTTAAAAGCAGAAAAAAAAAAAGACCAAGAGCTGCAACATCCCTAAGAAACATGCGACCACGCACAGGCACACGTATGCACACCGTGGCTGTGCCCTTACCCCGCCGGGTCAACCGTTAGAGAGCCTCACCAAAAAGAAACGTTTCAAACATTCTCGCAAGACCAAGAAGCTTTACCGTTGAACCTATCGCGATGCTTAGCGTCTTGCTTCCTTACCCCTGGATTTCGGCACTAAGGATTTCGGGTCGCTCACTACACGAGTACACGAGGCTAACCTAGCTATACGAGTAGCTTTGACCGTGGTTCTGGCTGGCCACGCGTACGCAAGGCGATTTCCTTGAGGTATTTCGTGGCCCATCGATAGAGGAAATTTCAATACAGAGTGCTTGCAAGTCTCGTGAGTTTTCAAGTGAGAGTAAGGCAGACTTCAAACGTATCGATGAACATTTAGGTGATCGACGTGGGTTGGAACAACTAGAGAATATCGCAAGTGCCGACAATTTAAATGTGCATCATGAAGGAACGTTCGAATTCATCATATGCATCTGTAAAGCATGAGGCATTGCAAGTCTACTTACTTGGTAGTTATCGCACTGATGCATCCGAACCGGACGATTCCAGAAAATTCGCTTGCATATTCTCTCGGATTCACTTTCAAGTCTCGTTGTGATACTACTTATTTCGGTAAATACGATTTCTTTAGGCCTTGCCTCCACAGGAGGGTCTGGGCATGAGACTATAGGCCTTGGAAATTAGAAGAATTAGCTTTCGTAGCCTCAAAAACAATTCGTGACTCAGGAAGGACCAAGTAATACCTAAGGTACCTAAGTAGGTACATATACAATTGGTACTTGGTAAGTACTCAAGTAGGAATGAAAACATTTGCAATTCGCTCGGGTATCCATATACTGTCCGTACTGCTCGACATTCTGGTAGTTCTGCAACCCCACAAACCATTTTTTCACAGCTGTCAGCCTGGCTTTAGAAAGTAAGTAAGTATGCATAACATGCATCGATCGATCGATATCCACCTAGAAAAAAAAAATATCCACCAAAAGCGCAAGTCGAATTCGAAGCTCGGAGCCACTCCGCCCCCAGAAATACTTTAAAGGATCGTCGATCATTGCTGCGTATACCTACTTACATTATCCCAAACATACGAGTTTTTCACGAGTGAATTAACTAGAGTATACGTAGGTGCCCATGGCCAATCGCAACGGTTCCGCAATCCCAAACCATCCGATCGAAGCAATTGCAAGTTGCAAAAGCTTGGCAGACTTAACATGGCTTTGGGAATTCCAAGGCGGCCGCGCCGCGCGCGGATAACACGGCTGTTTGTTGTGTGTCATTATTCGGATGGATATCCACGTAAGCAGCGTAGTAAGCTGTGAAGAAGTACTTGAGTATGGCATGAGACTACTTGAGTACCTACTTGAAGTTGAAGGTAAGAAGTAGCCTCGAGGTAAGAAGTAGGTTTGGCTTTTAGATGATTGATACAGAACAAAGTATAAAAGGACTCTTTGAATTCGAAGCTTAAGGATACGTTACACATGATCATGACATCTATACCGCTCTAGTGGCGGTATCCAATCTCCTGTGCTTGCCTTATAGTTATAGCTATATGAATTAATATAAGTCTCAATCATGCATGACGATCTCGAATGAGCCGCAGTTTTCATCTACCAAACATTCACTTATAATAGAGTGCCTAATTGAGTAATCAAGTAGGTAAAGTTGCGTGTGCGCAGCTGGGAGCCTCGTAGAGTACTCTATCTGTGGCCGAGGTCGCAGCTCATGGTTAGGACGGCATACTTGGTACTGGTACTCGAGCTCGAGCTCGCGGGTAGCCCCAAGCTTTCCAATGGTAACGGAGCGTCCGGATTATCGCCGATGTTAAAGGATTACATTGTTTCCAGTTATTTCATGATCGTTAATATATCACTGTAGACAAACAATACTTGGATTAGCGTAGGTGTGAGTGTTTGGTTCGGTTGGTTGGGCCTGCCGTGCCTGGCTGGCCATGGCGATATACATTCTCATCGGTTCTAATAGCTTGTTCTCTCTATTGCAATTGTACTTGAAATTCCCACGTGTTGAGCTGGAGCTGGATTGCACATGGATTTTATAAACCACAAGTATATGTTCCGGCCAGCCAGAAATCGACGTTTTTCACCAATGGACTGGGCCATTCATCAATCTTTGGTGGTCGTTGGTGAATGGCCCAGGAATTGGCTAGCCCAGGCCACCGAGTATTTCAACACCAAATTGTGCAGAAAATTGAAGTCCACATTTTCTTCAAAACACACTCAGGAAGCAATTGTGTCTCAGCAAACAGATAGCTGGTGTAGCAATAATGTAGATGGCATAGTAAAATTAATCAAATATTTATCATTTCTGCCAATACTTGCTTGATTGGATTTTCGCGGGCGATTGGTGAAAAGACTCGATTGTCGAATAGCCCGGATGTGAACTCAGAAAGAATCTGATACACACCATGGATTGAGCTTTTATGAAGCCAGTATTTACTGGACGACATAAAATAACAAGACCAACGGCGCCTTGGGAACTGTGGGAGAGAAAACTTTGCTTTGACGTTATAAGCTAAGGTGGTCCGAAAGCGGACTCTCTTTTCGGTTCTTTTTCAACAGCCATACCAGACTAATAGCCATCTACGGATTCGGAGTTACTATTAAGGTAGTGTGGTTAGCTATCTCGTTCCAGCGTCTTTTTTTGATTTACATTGCGCAACTACTACAGCTACCAGAATGCTATATTTTTTATCTCTTTCTACCGGTGTTACAGCATCTCATGCGAAGTCTCAACACGGCCTCGAGTCCGTCCAAAGAAGACTGAAAGGACTAAATTCCCAATACAAAATTTCCAGTTGACAGTGTATTTTTCATGGACCGTTTATGTACTTACATATATACCACAATCAGAAGGTCTGCTTCAGTGCGCATGAGCTCTAGGTCGGAGAGCCTATTGCCATAGAAATCAGCCGGCATTACCTGTATTGATAAAAAGCAATACCTGCGGCGAAAGTATCGTTGCAGTGAGGAGTATAGGCACGCCACAATGCACATACCAAGTTCCTATTTAGGTAGTCACTTCCCTTTTGGACTCGGGATAGATGAGACTACCCGACCGGTGGGATCTAGTTGTGCTTGTTCCTTTCGTTGTTCATCATCGTGTGCATGAATGGGAATGGGAAAGGACGACGTAATAATGAAACTTTCCAACTTGAACTAATTGTATGCATGTTCACTGGGACATCTTTTGTGTTGTTGCGTTGGAAGTGTGTAGCTATATCTACATGGACCGGTATAGCTACCAATACTCGATCCAGCGCACAGCTAGTACTTACTGTAGAGTACCACCAGTTCGAATGTTCCCAGAACCTACCTATACATACATGCGACAGACCAATTGCAATGGAGTTTCGCCATGAGGCGACAAGCTTCCTGAGAATGGCAGAATCGACGTCTTTAACTGCACCTGATACAACACTTAGTAGCAGAATACGCATGCTGTAGTCTATCCACCAATCATGAATTCTATTTTGACGACTACTCTAGTACTGCGACATTTGTGGATAGGAAGGAGGATGGGTAATTTATACGAGCACTTCTGGGCGTGTAAGTCGCGGCCATCGGTCGGCGGAGATGAGCTCAAGACTCCCCCTCAAGCATTCCATTCGATTGCATTATTCTCGGGGTCGAGTCAATGTTGCCATTTGACAAGGAAAGTTACATCATGTTACGTTACTGTCGGCAGGAGTCAATTATAAATTATAGTGCGAATCGGGGGGGGGGGGGGGGCATGCATATTTCTTGTCATGTATCTTTGCCTGTAAACCACAATCCCGAACTCGCGGAACCTTGGTTATGCGTGGTCTAGATCTAGGTAGACCACCGCTTGATCTCAGCGCAAGGAACATTATATAAAGTAAGGATGGACTGATTGTGTGTGGAGCATAAGCTAGACGGATTCAAGATCACTTTTGCGGGGTAATTGGCACCTGTGAAAGCTCGCAAGATCTATATGTTGGCTTTGCCCATCAAGGAGATCTCCCTTGCCTTCTCCAATGTAAAAACATCTCCCAATCGGGAAAGTCGTCAATACAGGCTCATCACTAAGAAGGATAATTATCACAGATCCACATGTGCCAGCTCGCTCAAGCTAGCATTATCGCCTACAGTAGGCACAACTTTTACCCCACACTGTAGTCCGTGCAGTAGGGCAGAGTTTCCAAGCTGCCTTCTGCCACGCTGGGTGATCTGTAATTCAAACAGGATGGCGGGTCTCTCCTCGCTTCTACTCGAGTACTCCGAGTAGGTAGCGTACATTAGTTTCCCAGTAGAAGCCTTGGAATTCGACAATACCCAGCTACTTTACTCATTCAGGTACCGGCTAGAGTATACGTAGATGGTTTGATAGCCGAATTGGTTGATATCTGGAGATACAGATTAATCGCACATCCATTGGCACACAGTAAGTAGGTATAATCTTGGCTTAATTGACCCCATGGCCAAGGAAAACCCGGGTGGGGCAAATAGCTACATACCTACCTCTACCTTGTTCTCCTCTACCTTGAACAATGCTGAAGGTAATTTACCCCGGGAATTCAGGCATCTATTTACCCACGCGCAGGGCTGGTGGGTAGAGTACGAGTACTGCAGGCTGGGCATGTGGAGTGAGTAGTGCCGAAGTTAATGAACCCTGCGCGCTTTCAGGCAAGCAAGCTTTTATTTTGGCTAATATAATAGCATCGGTGTTGTTCGGAGGGGGGATAACATGGCAATGTCAATAAAGAATTTCTCTCATCTGGGCACAATTACTTGCCTGTAATTCGAGGAGCTCAGCTCAGCCCTGATTGACATGCTTTCGTCTTTACTTTTTTGTGTACCCATCGGCAGTGTGGGTACGTACTGTACTGTACCTATTATACATGTTGTGTATCCAGTGTTGGGCCGTTGGGCTTCCCCGGAATCACCTCCAGCGACGACGACATTGCATTGTTTGCAAATGGCACATGCCCTTGTAGTGTGGTGTTATGGTTATCGATTGCCACTGCTTTCCTTGGGAGCTATGTGTAGCTTATGTCGACAGAGCTCTTCTTCCATCCAAGCAAGCTCTCGACCTAAGGCATCCATGTCCTCCAGCAAAACTATAGAGTAATGTACATCCCCCGACTCCCAACCCAGCCGCCAGGAACGTACGCACCGGCATATAGCCGTCAACGTCCGCCGATTTTAAGTAGCCCTTTAATATGCACAGGGACTTTAAGATTTAAATTGCCTTGGGTTTGATTAAGAAGAGAACCTTCTAACTCTTCCCAATCCATACAGGCTATTCTATATCATTATATAATTATCATTGATAATGAAATTCATCAAATTCAAAAGAAGAAATGGATATTCATTTGCAGTCTGCAGTTGCCAACGCCGGCAGCTGCTGCTGGTCGACAAGGCTCAAGAGATGTTCGGTTGGAGGTACTCTACTTTCTGTTGTTGTTTTTCACAATTCCTGTATGGGAATCACGAGCTTTCAACAGGAGATTACGATCTCACTTGTTCTTTCCAGAAATGTTATGGCCTATTCGGGGGCCAACACGTACTTGTTCTCCATATAGTTTAATTGGCTATCCGAATCCAAGGAGGAAGGCATGGCGAGAGATGCATGGGCCTAATTCGACTTCACCCGACAACTTGTTTACACCTTCTTTGAATACCCATCATTTACAAGCTCTGCATGGCTCGTCCCGGTTAACTCATTCTTGGGACCTGGCGCTGGGGTCCGAATCCACTGTTCGCTGCAGCTAGATGTTCAACCCGGTAGACGAGCCCCACGGTCAATGAGCGGGAAAGTGCGGGCAGATGTCGTGGGTGAATTGGGTCTGGGGTAACATGTGGTGCCATTAGCAAGGGAAATGTCCCACCCACCCCCCCCCCCTGTTTCCACGTATATGCTCATGAAGCTTGTAAGTATTTGGGCTATTGTAAAAACTTATAAAAACTGGCGGATAATCCAGGGTTTTTCTTTTCGAGTTTCCAGCTTCATCTCTGTGATCCAGCCGCTCGTCTCCTTCACACCTGCTACCCGCACAGTTTGATTGCTTGATTGATTGTCCCTTCTTTGGTTTTTATCTTTTTTATATTTATATAACCTCAGCAAAAATGAAGTTCTCTGCTCTCTACCTCGCTGCCATTACTTTGGCATGCACAGCTGTAGCAGTACCAACGTCAGGACACCAAGGCGGCCCAAAGACCTTGACACTTGATGAGGCAGCAAAGAAGACTGGCAGATACATTGGAACAGCCACTGGTAAGTTGACATCTCTCTCCATCAAGCCTTCTAGCCTGTATTGACATTGTTGCCCTGTGCAGACAAGTGGATTCTCGACGGAGATGAGCCATATGCCAAGATTGCTGCTTCGGATGAGTTCTCTCAGTACACACACGAGAACACCGTGAAGTGGGAGTCGATCGAGCCCCAGCCGGGTGTCTTTAACTTCACCGGAGGTGATGCCTTGGTCGCATTTGCAAAGAAGAATGGAAACAAGAACATCCGTGGACACACACTCGTTTGGCACTCCCAATTGGCCCCATGGGTCACGGCAAACAACTACACCGCACCAGAGTTGAAGGCCGTGTTGAAGCGCCACGTTCAGACCGTTGCAGGGCATTTTAAGGGCAAATTCTTCCACTGGGATGTTGTCAATGAAGGTTTGTCACCCTTGTGTAACGGGAAGGAGCTGGGTTTAGTGAAAGTAGAGTACTGACGATGGAATTTTCAGTCTTTGACGACGATGGATCATTCAGAAAGACAATCTGGTACAACACCTTTGGTGAGGATTACATCGAATGGGCCTTCAGGTGGGCTCGCGAGGCCGACCCCAAGGCCAAGCTCTACATCAACGATGTAGGTACTCCTGATGGGATATCTCATAATCGATGCATACCAGATGCTAACATCTTTCTCCAATTGTAGTACAACTTTGAGGGGATTTCAGACAAGACCAACGCAGTCACAGCCCTTGTCAAGAAGCTCAAGCGCAAGGGTGTCCCCATTGACGGAATCGGCGCCCAGGGACACTTGATCTCCGGCAGCATTTCCAACACCACCGAGGCCCTCTGGAGGAAATGGTCCGACGAACTCGGGGTTGACGTTGCCATCACCGAGCTCGACATCCGTATCAAGACCCCAGCCACCCCAGAGAAGCTGAAGCTTCAAGCGGAGGAGTACGCATACATTGCAAAGGCGTGCTTGGCTGTCAAGAGATGCAAGGGAATCACGCTGTGGCAGTTCACCGACAAGTACTCGTGGGTTCCAGATGTCTTTAGCGGCGAGGGTGATGCGCTCCCATGGACCACGGACTTGGAGAAGAAGCCAGCCTACTTCGCCCTGCTCGATGCCCTAAAGGGTAAGAAATAGGTGGATTGTGTTGCTTGGTGCCTCGTATTTTAATTCAGCGAGATTTGTTGTATTTTGGTTCAAACGAGAAGTAATGAATGGTGCATGAGCGATGTCTATAAAGCAGATTGCCTCTTTATCTGGAGGTTGTTAATAACATACATGACATTATCAACTTTCACTCTTGCCTCTTGACTATATATAATACTGTGAATAGACGTACGTAAATGTTGTTTGACCGTTGCTGTACATGTGCAGTGTGGATATGCAGTGCCTGAATCATACTTAAGTATCAACAACGAAAACAATGAGCACGATCGACCTCCCTAATTCATACATAAACAACTCCCAAACCAGCGGTGGTTCGGTCAAATGTTTACAGTTGAGCCGAACCAAATCTTTCATTTGCCCAGACATGAGCAGTGCATTCCACCTATCCGAGGTATGAGACTCCCGGATCACAATTCCCCAAAATGTCAACCTCAGGGGCCGTGATGGCAACATTATATTGAAAGATCAAGATGATAGAGGACGATATTCTCCTTCGTTTTAAAGCAATGCGACTCTGTATACGCAAACATGATACCACAGATGCATACATAAAGTACTTCCCAACGGCTTTAATAAACCCACCATACTGAAATTCAGTTGTATATTTCCCTCGGATGTCGAAGGAACATAACCATCCTCTCACCATTTTCATGGACATACAAATGTCCACCCCACTCCACATTCCGAAATCTACCCAGATACCACAAACCCCGTCCGGACCATGAACACACACATATGCATACTTCACACAAAAAAAAGAAAACGATCGGCGGCATGGAGCATAACTCCGACCCGCACCCTTACCTAGATATATATATGATGGACAAAACACCTCGATGGTGTCTTGTTTCTCTCTCTTTTTGATTTTGGAAAGGATACCGACTCGCTCACCCTCCCATGGATCTTCGACACATACACTCCCTCACATAATTAGTGTCTCAGGATCACGATCGGTAGCTTCGAAAACACGCTCTTTAGGTTTCTTCTTTACACACATTCTTTTAAACATCTCCTGCGGCATTCCGTTTGTAATATCGATATCAACGATTGATCACCATTCCAATAGACGGACATTTTAAAACGTTTCAGAGATAATCGACCATATCAGATCATGATTCTGCTACGGGTACCTCGTGCATCGAAAGCCATACTCGCATTTTTCCTAATCTTTGGATCATCACTATCGGAACATGTCCTCGTCAACGCAGCACCACGGCCTCTCGGTAGTACTACAAGCTCAAGAAACCCACAACAGGTGCGAGATGACCACCAACAACAAGGACACGGAAAGCGCACTCACCAATGCGAGCAAACCCTGAGGCGAAAAGCATGGTATGTATATCACTAAAATAGAATCAACCATTCCCTCTAATAATCACTCTTTGGGCTATCTTACATGCATACACGGTTTCAACTTATCTAACTTGCTGCGTGTGGAGAGGTTGTGTTAGGCATGTACTATCAGACACCGAAAAGCAGGCATACATCGACGCCGAACTGTGTCTAATGAACAAGCCCTCGAGGACGGCGATTGAGGGCGCGAAATCGAGGTTCGACGATTTACAAGTCATCCATCAGCTGCAGGGGAACGTTGTTCATCTCACCGTGAGTTTCACTCACACCATATGGCTCTACCTTAAGCTTTTACATTTCGTAATAATAATGATGATGATGATGGCGAATGAGTAGGGCTACTTTCTGCCCTTCCACCGCCTGCTCCTGCGGGCGCACGAGACGCTGCTGCGCACCGAATGCAACTACACCGGCACGCAGCCGTACTGGGACGAGGCCCGCGACGCCGGCCGCTTCACCGCCGCCGCAATCTTCTCCGACCGGCTCGGCTTCGGCGGCAACGGCCTGCCGAGCGGCACGCCCGGCGCCGTGACCTGGGCCATCGGCACCTCGCCGCCGCACTCTGCGGGGTGCATCGCCGACGGCCCCTTTGCCGGCTACGTGCTCAACATCGGCCCCGGGATGCAGAACCGGCCGCACTGCATCACGCGGAGCCTCAGCGACTCCGCGTCCCAGGGGGTCAGCCAGGGGAATGTCGATGCGTGCATGGGGCTGCCCACGTTCGCGCAGGCGTGGCCGTGTTTCGAGCGGGCTCCGCACAGCGGGGGGCACCGCGGCGTGGGCGGCGAGATGTACAACCCGTACTCGAGCCCGGGGGACCCGCTGTTCTATCTCCACCATGCGTGGCTGGACAAGCTGTGGTGGCAGTGGCAGCTGGGGAATCTGCCCCGCAGGATCTCAGATGTCACGGGGAGGAAGTCGCTGGCTCAGCCGCCGGGCGAGGGCGAGATGGTTGGCCTGGGGGATTGGCTATACATGATGGGTGTTATCCCTGATGCGAGGATTGGGGAGGTGATGGATTTACGAGGGCGGAGGATGTGCGTGGAGTACGATGATCTCAATTGATCAGTGCAGCAATACATATATACAAAAGGTTGAAGGATGGGAATTGATAGAAAACAACAAACAGCGATTAATGTTTTGAAAATTATTAAATAATATCATTAGAATTGGGTATCTTTAATCTAGAGTTCATGATCTTGAATGTACAAACGGGCCGCATTTGAGATAAGAAGGAAGGAAGGAGGGAGGGAAGGAAGGATGTGCATGCGATTTTCTATTCTAAAAACATTACATAATAACATTACAAAAGGAGACATTAAATGGTGGTTTTTGTGGCTGGGGGTTGATCGTCCTCAGAGGGGGCAGTTGCTGTTGGTTTTGAAGGAGCAATCTCAAAATCATCATCCTTACAAGCCCATTTGTCGACGACTACGAGGGAATGTCAGTGAGGCGAAGTCTAATTGGGGAGGTGAGATACTTACACTGTAACGTCTCTGGCTTCCACCAGCGGGCCATCAATTTTAGTCTAATTGGCACAAAAAGAACAATAACGACGGGGAATGCCGGCGCAGCTGGAGTGAATGTCAAGGCAAAGATCCCTACAGTCACGACAATCTGGACAATAGTGTAGACGTGAATCCCAGCGTATCCCGGTGCACCCTCAGGTAAACTTGGTAGAGCCGAAACGGGCGTCAGGATGTCCAAGAAGCGATATAGAATGGGATTGACGCTCAAACTTTGCTCCCCCATAAAGATGAATAGCCCGGCCAGGACAGAAGTCGGGGTGAGTCCTAGCACCTTCATGAATGGCGGAGAGACAAAGACAAAGATGCCAATGGCATGCAACAGGTGACTCCACCTTTGCTCATAGACCGTCTGGCGGACAGTCACAGTTCCATCCGGGTTCTCAATCTTTTCGTCGTGTAATAGAGACTCCGAGTGCAACGGAGCCTGAGGAAGTAGGCCGTTTGCTGGTGGAATTCCAAGAATACCGCACATGGCTGTAGTCGCACCGAGAAGAGCCACATCCCATGCATATCCACCGGGCTTGCGAAGATTATAACGCGAGAGAGTTGCACAGATGGTGGAGACCTCCACATCAAAAAAGAATAGCGTCGTTATAATCAGTCCAGGTACCATTGCTGCAAAGACCCACGTCACGGGCAGATGCCAAAACTCCACCACGAATCGTGTGCGGCCTGGATGCGAAGGGGTGAAGGAGGCTACAAACTGTTAGCGATATCCGTAATGAACCGGGCCAACAACAAGACATACTCGAAATTGGCAACCTCGTTTGGTCTAGATCCCTGAGTTCACCAATCTGGGGCATTCCAATGAAAATGATGATTGAGATTGCTGCAGCGTACTCGGCCAGCCCCATGCGGACATATTTGTGGAATACGGACCAGCTGTTCGCACTCGACAGGGTGACTGCCACAAGGAATGTGCCTACGCAGCCAATGACTGAATATAGAAAGGATGCCAACGATGTGTTTTTGTGTGCACGTTCCAACTCTTGAATTCTACACGGCCAATCTAAGTCAGCATGATACTTTGTTCCGCCACTATCAATATCTTGGTGGGTGAATTACGCTTTATGAAAGTAGATGATGGAGTTGAGTAGTGAAAAGATTTCGGTCGAAAAGATTGTGACGTATCCCATTGTCCAATCATGGGCGTTGAAAATCGCCAAAAGCCAATGCATCCATGCAGCATGGATACAAGCCCATGCCATGAAAGGAAGATACTCAATCTGGAAAATATCAATTAGCGTATAGCACTCTATATGTGCGAAAGAGGCTTGCTCACGTGGAAGCTGTTCTCACAGAGGTCATATATCCGTTCCGACAGGATGCAAAACGGCCCCGTCACTCCCAAAATTGTGAGAGGTTGCGCGGAAAACCTGATGACAAGGATATGCATGAGTCAAACGACTCGAATACCATTCAACCATCTTGGTATTTGAGAATTGACTTACAAGGCAAATATCACACCGCAGAGCCCGGTAGAGAAAACCACCTCGATTGTGCCATACGTTTTACCAGTCAATTGGTACAAGTCTGATGCAAATGTGATTCCAGGCAGCAAGTTGGTGAAGAATAGATATACTGCGGACGCAAGTATCAATTGATTAAATAACCAGTCAGTCTTGTATAATCGTGGACGGCCTTTCAAATCTGATTTCAAAAGTCTGAATGGCCTTAGTGGCCCATCATCCTTGCGGAATAGTGCTACGATCGCCGGGATTGTCCCCTTTCGGCCAATATTTGTCACCGGTTCCTTTCCATTCGGCGCGGAATAAAACTCGCCAGCCTTTTCAGGGTCGGCGGCGTCTGTTGATACTTTGCGGCCATGGCCCGTGCTCTCAGGACTATGTGGAGTCGGATGTAAAGTGGGTTGTGAGGCGAAACTTTTCGATGACGATGTCCGCGAGACGGGGTCCATTTGAGCTCGTGACGATAATGAACAGCCTATAGAGCTTATATGTTCGACTGAACCACGCCCAGAATGATGTCCCCAAAGCCTAGTCGAGGTTGAATTTCTTTTACGTGCGGTGTTTGAAAGAGCTTTCAGGGTCGGACGGCATCCAGAGAGCTCTGGGAAAGCACCGAATCCTTATATTCACGCCTCCGCGAAATACAAATCTTTTTTCGCATGGCGCTGCCCTGCCAGCCATCCCTTCATGCTGGCGTCGATTAGCGCGAAGGGGGAAGCGATCTGCGCGCAGGGCAGGCAATGGCGGGGGCCTTGGCAAGGCAGACTGGGCCAGCAGCCAGGAACGAGCGATAACTGCGCAGGTGCTTTTGTCGAGTCGGGATGAATTGGCACTTGGCGCTGCTGGAGGGTGGAGCATATCCCACCGAGAAGTGCGGTGGAAAGTGAATTTATGGCGGCAAAGGATTAGGCTCGTGCCAGAAATATGAAACTTTAATCGCCTTGGATCGGGAGGATAGCAACTCTATTCATAGGACATAGGGATGAAACTATATGACCTCATTCATATCTAGAATTCGGCCCGATATCTCGGCTATATGACACCCGAGATGGTAAAATTGCAGAACCCAACAGTAATAAACAAAAAAGAAACAGAATAAAATCCGCCGAGCGTCTTTGCCAGCAGGCCCGGGATGTCGACGGCCTCTGGGCTCCTGGCCCGCGCCCTCCTTGCCCCGTCCTCGGCCGGTTCGGCCCTCCCGAACCATCTTGGGCACTCTGCGCACTACGCAGCAATGTGGGGGCTATATGTGATTAGGTACTCCGTATGCCTATAGATTTATGTCGGCTCTGCACAAAAGGTTCCTTGCCATTCATTTCAGGCAAGGTATTGGCCATGAGTAGTTAGATAGTAGGTCGAATTCAGGTTCATTTCCGCGAGACTGCTGCTACTGATTAGATGTAGATTATGTGCGAATCAGCGTATCCGTACTAACAACGTTAATGTCAACGAGGTCAAGCTCAATAGTTAATAGCGCATATTCTACCTAAAGTACTCCACAAGCATTGACCGAAGTGTTAACTAAAAGTAACTATATTTTTATAATCGAACTTGAAAACGTGAGATCGAGAAGTAAGAAGATCTGCGCAGGAAAGCCATGCCATACGAACAATTCCTCGAGGATGTGGCGAGTGCTTCAGGCCAGACCTTGAAAAGCCCCATCCATCTTTCCACTCAGCAGCACCCATCAAGCAATTGCGGGGTGATTGGCCGTCTGCGATCGCCAGGACAGCTGCGGCGTAACATGGCGTTGCAATGTGGTGGAAAGATCGTCAGGTTCCGTAAATCCACACTTATAGCTAGGTAGGCAACTTTAGATCCGCTCTAGAACAAAAAAAACCCGATTTCGCCAAGTTAGAGTTGCATCCCGTACCAACTTGTTTCCACTACGACCATCACACGTCATCATGATCGAAAAGTCGTCACAGGTACCTTTGGGTAACTACGTCCATTGTCGTATTTTCAAGCACTCTACCTAAAAATGTTTCTAAATCAAGAAAAATAACCTATATCAATTCCGAATAGCAATGGTGCGGAGCTGTATATAATAACGTTAATCCCCACCCCAACCTAAACTCAGCTTGTTCCGTATTCAAACACATCTTAGCCCTCACATCATCCAGGCAACTTCACAACTTCAAAGACTTTCCACCAAAGAACTCTCTAAACTTACTCTATAATCATTCAATATGGACAGCATCAAGAACGCACTCTCTGGAGGCTCTAGCGCAAACAAGAACCAGCAGACCACCACGGCAAATACCAGCACCCAATCCAGTGGCGGCGGTTGGACCGACAAGGTCAACAGCGCGCTAGGCGGTGGCCACAAGAGCGAGCAGAACGAGGATGCTCTAGATAAAGGTATACATGATAATGAGAGATAGACGACCGAGGATTATTTGTAAGAATAAAAACTAATAACAGTGATTTACACTAAATAGGAGTCGACTTTGTGCAAGAGCGTGTCCTCGGACAAGGCGCACAAAACAACGAGAGCGCGTTGGAGCAGGCAAAAGATGAGCAGATTTCAGATTGTGAGTTCCGAAATATTGATTTGAATTTAAACAATGTCACGCAAACAGTCGACTAATCGAGTTCCATGATTGTAGTCATTCGCGGCCAATACAAGGGCACAACCGGCAAGGAGTTCTTTGTCAAGGACAAGTAAAGAATGAATGACCGAAACGAAAAAGAAATGGAATGGAAAAAAAGAAAAAAAGTAACGGGGCTTGCCTAAATGTTTGGCTCTTTTTTTGAACTCTGCACAATGTTTACGAAACGCCATTGTCGCTTTTTCTTGAACTTCACGAGCTCGCTGTACTTTTTTTTCCTTTTATACTTACGAATAATGTAACTCTCTTATTTGTTCGCGATGATAATAATATTTGGTGTGCTTTGCTTCATCAACTGCACAGATTATGGATCTCGTTCGCAAATATCCCCACAACGCCATCTACATGATCCTGAATATCCCGCTCCAGCCGCTCCACGAGCTCACTGTAGGGAATCATTTCTAGGTCTGTGTGCTCCAAAGGCCTGGATTTGATACGTAGATGCTTCGGCGGGAGCTGTGCCGCCAAGTGATCGAGTTTCTCCCACAGGCTGGGCTCCCTCTTTTTGGATATCGATGCGGGGCACATTTCCCATCCTTGTGGTACCCCGCCTTGATTCTGACCCCCCACATCTCCACCCGGAACTGATCATTACCCCCACGACCCCCCATTTGGGTCCCCATTTGGGGGATGTCCCAGGAATACAATCATGTGGAATCGTCATATCCTCACAGAAAAGACTATGCGGATTAATCCCCTCCATATCCCGACAATAAGTCATGGTCCGACAGTATCTACAAACCGCCACCCAGACGCGAAAGAAGCATTAAAAAAGAGGTCGTCCTCGTATCCGCGTGGAATTGTTTGCATGTGAGACTGAGAATGTGTTTGGATGGTGGTAAGAGGTGGAGATAATGAGGAGCTGGAGTTCTGTTGGGAGGTTCGTCAGGACTCCCATATTTGATGCCGTAGTGGACTGTCGAACTATGCTATTGTCGTGAACGTTGCTGAAGGCAATCTATAAGGCGTGGCTTACTGATGTGACCGCGAGCAGCCACTTGCAAAAAAAAGGCGCTTGATGGCGTGGTTATTGTGGTCCAGATATTCTTCGCACTCAAACACAATAAGATCTGATCACGCATGCAGGAAGAATTATCATTGCGACCATTTCCGGCGTATAAATTCAAGAGTATGTGTAGTGCGTATAGTATAGTACAAGATCAAGTCATGTTGCATGTAAGCCATCCAACGTTCATAAGATATTTCTTTACATTGACACACATTCCCTTGCTGAACGAGGCCACCAAATTCAGGCCAAAAATGCTACATGTAATCTAACTCCCAATGGCGGAATTCGGCAGTTGGGATCTGGGATCGAAAGAACTCTTTATATTTCCAGTCTCAATCCCGGAGATCCTAAGCTTAAGCATGGCTCGGTGAATTCTTTACCGAATACTGAACAAGTATATAAAATATGAAACTCCTTCTGAAAACATATGCATCTAGACGAAATGAAAAAAAAATAGTCGCAGAGCCGTAAAAAGGTGCGTACTTATCGTCCATCAACTAATATTCATATTCGACCAATAAAAACTGCGTAAATCCAAAAACTAGCAAACTTAAGTATCATGATTGAAACCGGGAATCTGCAACAAAAGCTGATGATACAAAAAATTGAAAGAGAACGTTAACAACCCACAACCTCGATGCTAGATGAAAAAACTGCACCCCGATGCCGCACAATATATAATTTCCTTGCAAGTATCACAATCATTCCACCCAACATTCACCCACCCATGGCCACTCATTCATCTCGCCCCATTGCACAATATCTCTCCTCGTCCAATTCACCATTGCCTGAAAATCGAACTATATGAATTCTATCGACTCCGAGGAAGCAAAGAATGCAGCTTCCCAAGTTTTCCCCCAAAAATGCCACCCAAGCCCACTATTCCTCCACTAACACGTCTCAAGCAGTATGCTTAAATTATGCCGTAAATGGGTATGTTGTACAGGCATTTTTTTTTGTTCCTGCTTCCGTGCCAGTTGGTGCCGCTGAATAACATGCAATTATGTTACCGGCTGGGCCTGGGTTTCCGGTGATGAATGGCCCATTATTGAGGAATGGTCCTGTTCCGTTGCCACCTCCACTATTCGTGATGAATGGTGCGAAAACTGGCATTGCCGGTATACCTATTCAAGTTTGGCATAGCCACCGTGTAGCAGATACGACAGAGGGTGTCGACTATGCCACTATATCGATTCCAAAAAGGGTAGTGTATTCAAATCTGTATGAGAGTAGCTGAAAGTCGGTACATATGAAAAGTAAATCCCATAGCGCAGAAAGTATTGCCGAAGTGTGTTCCGAATCAGTTCGAAATGCTTTCACTCAAATGTCGTCTTTAAATTATTACACGACACATGCGGTGATTAGAACTACCTTTTTTCAGCACCATCAGAGAAAATGAAACTTGCTCTGTATTTCTTCCAAATACTATTATTTTATTGATATCGCACGAGGTATGTACTCTAACTAGTTAGAAGAGGCAACAATTACGTAAATAATCCAAAACGGAAAGTACCGGAGCACCAAAGTTGCTCCCAATTAGGAAGTAGCCGCCCAAATAGGCAGTAGTTACCACAACTTCTCCAACTACAAATCTTGCAATCGTGTGACCGGTCGACCCGACTAAAACCAGTAAGAGGAGTAAGAGGCTATAATTATATACCTACAGAAACCCCCCACCAGTATTGTTCAGAAGCGAACGGATGTGATATACAGTGCCATGCAGCTGCATGGTCTTGATTTCTTTATACTTTACGTCGACCGACGTTATAGTATAGTAGTACCTTTGTATACTAGTACCCGCGAGGCTGAGCAAGTCATGGTACGTAAGTAAGCTGTACCTGTTCCCCGGTAACCAGCTGGTATAACTTTGCTTTGTAATTCACCCCAGTTCCAAAATTCACTGCCAAGAGTTAGAACAATTGTGGTACCTAGTTACCTACTTTATAACTAAAGATTTTGTAAATGAAGATATCTGCTGCGAATCTTGCTCCTTCAATCGTTGAATGGGATCAATTAGTGAGAGATTCATCTGAAGGCGTTCGAGGACTTGGCTGTGTACCAATTGCAGGGAATATTCACCGAGGTCATAGATCACTGACAAGGAATGCCTAATACCTGCAATTGGGTCAACATACAACCTTAACTGGAACTTCACACTATCTCCTTGTTAAGTCCAGATGGTAATGCTGATCTCCCGCAAAGAAGCATAGAAAGCCATGGCCACAAGTGCATATTGTTAGCTTCTCCGTAAATCAAAGTACTCATTACCCCCGCATTTCCATTCGAAAATCCCATCAACATATGGATCGGGATCATGTATTTCTATAGCATTCGAATACTCATGGATCTTGCATCACTGTCCAACCCCAATTCCCCTAACTCTATAAGGGAAATAGATATCCTATGTGCCAAGAAGTATCTACATCAGACAACTTTCCTTCGGTGAAGGCCGCAGTACACGACAGGCCGGGTATACCTTACTGTTCGTACCTGTCCGCAGCCAACCGACCAATTGGTACCGGTATTGAGAGCAATAACTTGAGTTCCAAAACCTAAAGTTTACGTATGTGCCAACCTTGCAGTGACGCATTGTGTACGTACACTCTATACACTTGAGATACCTTTCTACCTGATGTTCATATTGCTTTATAAACCACCGGTTTCTGTGTGCGTGCTTCAGATCTTGCAAGGGGGTCAGCTGCAGTCGATGCTATGTCGTTTTCTTCTTCAAGAACGATGGAGATAATGCCCTAGGAATGATGTACTCGAGTAAATGTGACTGGCTGGATTTTTTCATGATGATATTGCATGGGATCAAGAGATCTAGTCTCATGCCCCAAGAGATCTTGATCGACATACATCCAAATACCGAACCATAGTATTCTAAAAATAAAGATCTCCAAGAATCGGGACGAAGATGTCAATTGTACATGTGGAATAACATCTTACTAGGCGAAAGGAGGATTATATACCCATATGAGTAGTGGGTAATTGACAAATTTAGTCACTCGTCCCATATCTATCATGTCCTCATTCTTGCTGTAAACATCCACATCCGGACGCAAGGAATTGTATTGCAGTTATGGCCCATACTTTACCATTTAGCTCTGGGAAGAACTTATGAATGATTATTACCCCTTCCTGGGCGCGTCCATGATCATCCAAGATTGTAAGATCGGAAATTTCACGACACTCGGACATATCGCTTCCAGCGTATATATACTTGCAAGTCTTTCGTCCACATTTATGGGGATTAAAGTAAAATAGAAGGATACATATAACCACCGGCACAATCTACCTGGCAATGCCAATTCTTGATAGATAGTTCCGATCACTCGTCTCCCTTTTCGGTCCTCTATATATTGTAGTCTCGGAGTTGTTACTTTCTTACCTTTGCTTTTAGATGAGGCGCATGGTGCGAGGGTAGTTTGGGGCATGTTGAGTGTTTTGCGCTGATTGATTGATATCTAACTTGAAAACTTTAATTGACGTTCTGTGATATTGTTACATCCCATTATCAACCAATTGCTGGTATACTATAATACATGCCACAGCCCACTCCATAGTAATTAAATAGCTATCTGTGAGTGAGAATCCTTTCGAGAAGTAACATGGGAAGTTGTTAGAACCCCCCCCCCCGAAAGCTCAGTGGAATCTATTTTCATAGATCTATTCGGTCTATCGTCAGGACTGAGTTAGTTTAAGGCAAGAGAGTATCCGATGTTGTTCTGGATTCAGTTGTAAGGGTCTTCGCTATTACTCGGTAGATTTCACTTTCGATTTGGCGGAATTTTTCTCAACATTTTTGGGGGAGGGGCCTCCTTCTTATATTCACAGTCATGAGGCTCTAGATCTGTTTCATACTTTTAGAATTCGCCGCATATAAAAACAAAGTCACACCTCATTCAGCATAGCGAAGCCATGAAATTATTCACCCCACGTAAACCGTTCTACGGCGCACACAACCATGAAGTCGGGGGCTACAGCCCTGAATATAGACGAATCCATCGATCGAGATGCTTATGCATATTACTCGAAATATGCCTTCAAAGATTAAAAAAGAATCCTACGACACCAGGGATTCCCGCCTGGTCACCCACGGTAGTACTAGCCTGGCGATCTGAAGCTTAGATATGGCAGAGCGGACGGGATGCCTCGTTGTCTTCAGTCTATGGTCGTAGATGACAAACCATGTAAAAACAACTCCATAAATCTCGTTTCACGACCTATTCCCTTGCTTAAATATATATCCTCTTTCATTACCGGCACCCCAAGCTCGCGCGATCTAGATCCTATAGAATAATCGATATCTTCTTCTCTTGAAAACAAGTCATCGAAAACCAAACAGCGTTTTCGTCCATGTAAAAACGACTCAGATATAGAACTCCAATCTCCAAAAACAGACACACGAAATTAAAGTTACCACACCCGGCCCTTGAAGTAGTTCAGAGTGAGTCATAACATCGATCAGGGCATGAGACTGACATTACTGTATTACTGAAACGTCTTTTCCTTTCGCTCGGAATTCACCACACTCGCACGTAACACACAACGACGTCAACGTGCATTGATCATTGCAATTGTGAATTCGAAGAAGTGAACGGCCTACTAATCATGGAAGTTTCTGTTTGCCTGCAGGATTGCAATTCATCAAGTATTTCACTCGAACAAGCCAACACCGAGGAGGAACAGATATTTGCCAAGATACACCTATATCCCTGTCCACCAGTACTAGTAATACCAATTCGAATTCACTTTGCAAGAAAAGATCACGAGTTTAATTATGATGTCTCTTGGAATATTGCCGCCATCGATATCGATTAGGTATATATTTCAGGTCAATATATTTGTCCATACATATATATATCTGGAAGGTCGACGTTAACGTTAGGCAGCTTAATCTCAAGGCCTTGAGTATCCGTGTGTATACTGTGCTGACTACAGAAAATCAAGAAATGAGGTCCTATCCAACTCAAATACGCTTGCCTCAGTCTCGCCTTATCGAATTGTCATGAGCTTTATCAGCTACCTATTTTACCATGCCAAAGCACGTGAGATTTGATTGCCATGAACAGCAAAACCGGCATACGGCCGGTGCTCCGGTACAAAAAACATCCAACACGTGATAAAACAAAAACTTATATCGATAGCAATTGTGCTGGCGAAGTGAGTGCCATATGCATATGTAGTTCATTAGGTAAGATCTCAAATTAATCTCTTGTTTGGTTGTATCGGTAAGTTAACCTTTGACTTTACACAAATTACAATTGATATCTTGGTCTAGATATCAAAGTACCTAAGTATAACTACTCGAGTACCAGGTAGGTAGATCTTTATACACCTAATTGCAATCGCTGGTTTTTACCGTGAGAAAAAGTTATGTAATTATTCGTCAATAAATCCAAAGTTCACATATATACAAAAGATCTGGTGTGAATTCCTTACTTAAGACATACCGGGGGCCCAGGGGGCGTATTCGACAGATAAACTGGCACCAGTATACGGACCCTACACCGGTATTCAAAAAAAAGGGGGAATCGGAGTTAAAGAATCCTTGTAGTTCTATAGGTAGAATACTCGTAGAACACACCTTCATTAATGCCGAACATCGATATCGGTTCTCGAAATTTCTTGCTTGCTTATTTCGGCCATAAGCTTAAGTTAACTATGTATCCATCGATGCATCCTCGAGCTCGGCTGGTTACCTGAGCTCGAAACTCTCCGAGCCGGCAGCGCACCGCATCGCGTACGGAAATTTAAACGAGATCTACTCGTACTACCGTAGAATCGGGTCTACTCTATAAGCACATACACTTTGATAAGCACATTAGGTACTGACCTAAGTAGGTATAAGCACCTCAATCTGGCGGTCTGTTAAAGGTTGTTACAAGACCTTCCATACAAAATAATGGCCGTCGGTTCCTGCAAAAACCACATAAGCACCCGATTCTAGTAGCTATACCTACTCGAGTAGGTATCGCGCAAAGCGAACCCTGTAGATTTTATTTGCTAACAATTTATTTTGCAATAAAGGAAAGGCTGAGCTCATCATGAGGCGAGGGTTCCGGAACGTCTCGAATGAGGCTCATTTGGGAAAGAGGGGGGAATATTAATGGATGGTGTGTGATGTGTGTGCTATTTTAAGATAGGGCCAGGAGTTGCAGGGGGGCCGGCTGGCGCGAGAAGCGCGCTTGGACCGCTATTGGGGTAAGCGTAAGCACTTTATGCGGATTTGGGTATCGCGACATGTCGACAATGTGAAAGGGTCTATCTAAATATGTGCTGTTTACTTGGGTAAAATCGCTAGAGTACGGCGATGGTGCAGTCATGACTTGGTATGTTCGACGACTACAATAGCTACTGTGCTTCACAGTAGTCAGCGGTTGAATGCTAAGAACGGAATCACAGCCATGGGACTAGATTTTACCACAGCCTGCGGATCGTTGGAGTATTAGCTAAGTGATCGATAGGATTGATGATGGCGTGAATTCAGAACGAATGTTCCATGGGGGCGCAGCACGCCTTGGTCTGCATCTGGTTGCAACGTGACTTGCGTGCAAGGCTCGTAACTGATTCATTTACGGTTTCAGTTTTGGAGGGTGAGTTGCGCCCCACCATCAGCGGATGAGGCTGTGGGGTGTGGGATACCATCCATGGGTGCCATACGCGAGTGGGATGGTTGCCATCAATTGCTTTCGGATTTAAATCTGTCTGATGGAATATATATACCAAGTGACCTTGCCCTTTGTCTGATTACTTTTGCCATCATCATCACAAGCGTTTAAACCACATCTACAACAGCA
This sequence comes from Peziza echinospora, assembly GCA_024516245.1. Taxonomy (NCBI): domain Eukaryota; kingdom Fungi; phylum Ascomycota; class Pezizomycetes; order Pezizales; family Pezizaceae; genus Peziza; species Peziza echinospora. The sequence continues at coordinate 1,489,230 of JAJLQT010000010.1, read as the reverse complement.
CCTTAGCATCGTATCTTTACTCCTCCACTACAAACTCCTTCCAAGTTCTACTCCACACACACACACATCATCACCATGGGTCTCTTTGGCACAAGCTCCAAGAGTGCTATCAAGAACGCACAACAGGAACCTCTTCAAAACGCACCATATCCAATTGGCGTGACTCCAAACTACATTGCAAACAACGAGACTGTGCTCAAGCTCCGAGAGAAGACATGGTCGCTCTCCGGCGACTCCTTCGACATCACCACCGCACAGGACAACCTCCCCGTGTTCAAGTGCACCGGGAGCGTGATGTCGCTGCACTCCAAGAAGCTATTTACAGACTCCAACAAGAACCCTCTCCTCACAATCTCCAAGAAGCTGCTCACAATCCACACGATCTTTGAGGTCTACCGGGGCGACGCCACGGACGAGCTTCTCTTCACCGTGCGCTCGCACTGGAATCCCCTGGGCGGCGCGAAGATGACCATCTCGTTCACAAACGTCCACGACAAGCAGCCCATCGAGCTCAAGATCAACGGCGACTTTTTCGACAGGAACGCAAAGATCACGCTCGGCGAGGGCGGCCAGGTCGTCGGCAGGATCGACCGCAACTTTGCGACGCTCGGAGAGGTCTTTGGCGACCAGCAGACGTACTTCCTCCGGGTCGCGCCGGGCGTCGACGGGCTGATGCTCGCGGCCGTGTGCGTCTGCCTGGACGAGAAGGCCAACGACAAGTAGATGGTGCGGCTGCTGTTCCATTCATGCGTTTCATTCGGTTTAAGCGGTGATATCGAGTACTTTCATCCATCGGCAATATGGTTTTCGGGGTTTATGATTTAGGTAGCACTAGGCCTCTATGCGGTGTTTTTCATGTCTGGGTTTTTTTTAAATTGGGTTGTTTTTTGGGCTATTATTTATTTATGCGATGCCATGGCTTTCTCTCTATCTCGTCTTGTCTTTCTCGTTTTTGTGCTGAAAGTACTAGTGTAGTGTGTTGTTTTCCATTAGTGTAGCAGTGCAAACCCAGTAATACATTTGCGGATACTACTTGATTTGGCAATTCGCCGTGACTCGTGATGGCACTTGGGAATCTCCTTGTCGACGCAATTCACAAGTATTCAATCAGTCATTGCGCCTTTGAAAGAGAACAAGGAAACCCAGCAGATTGCGCCCGTCAAATTTGGAGGATTCACGGTTCACGATTGCACGATTGTGCAAGTCTGTCCGATCCGCCAATATCGCGAGGAGCCGCTCCCGCCCGCCGTACCATTACCCCACACCCGTCGGATCCCGGTACAGAAACTGGCATTTTTTCAGCAGATTCCCCACTAACGGCAGCTTTCTCCAGCCTTTAAACTTTACCCTCCGCTCACTACCCCACCATCTCCGCCCATCAACACCACCGCTCCTCCACCACATCTCTCCCCCACAACCCCACAACCCCACCACAAACATGCCCCCAAAGAAAGTCGCCGCCGAGCCCAGCAATGTCGTCCGCTTCGGTCGCGCCAGGTCTACCCTGAAGATGGGTGTTGTGGGACTCCCCAACGTCGGCAAATCCTCCCTCTTCAACCTGCTCACCGAGCAGTCTGCCGCCGCAGAGAACTATCCCTTCTGCACAATCGAGCCAAATGAGTTTGTCCCCATACTCTCCACCACTGTCATCCATTGGCCGTGCTAACCTCCGCACCCCAGGGCCCGATGCCCCGTCCCAGACGCTCGTTACGACTACCTCACCTCCATCTGGAAGCCAGCCTCCCAGTACCCCGCCTTCCTCCAAGTGACCGACATCGCCGGGCTCATCAAGGGCGCCTCTGAGGGGCAAGGTCTCGGAAACAACTTCCTCTCACACATCCAAGCCGTCGACGGCATCTACCACGTTCTCCGTGCGTTCGAAAACGACGACGTCGTCCACGTTGACGACAGCGTCGACCCCCTCCGCGATCTCACCACCATCAACCACGAGCTCTGCGCAAAGGATCTCGAGATTGTCGAGAAGGGCATCGCCGCCGAGGCAAACAGGATCCGCAAGGGCTCCAGCCAGGGCGTGAAGCCCAACCCAGCGTTCGAGGAGTTGCACCCCAAGATGGTGGCCATGTTGGCCAAGGATATTCCCATCCGCGACGGAAAGTGGACCACCGGCGAGATTGAGCTCATCAACGACAAGTTCGTCCTCATCACCACAAAGCCAATGATCTACCTCGTCAACCTCTCCATGAAGGATTACATCAGGAAGAAGAACAAGTGGCTCGCAAAGATCCACGGCTGGGTCCAGGCCAACGGCGGCGGAAGCTTGATCCCCATCTCCGTCGAGTTTGAGCAGAAGTACTGGGCCCTCCGCGAGGACCCAGCCGCGCAGAAGGCCTTCCTCGAGGAGGAGAAGGCAACCAGCATCCTACCAAAGGTCATCACCCAGGGTTTCCAACAGCTCGGACTCGTGTACTACTTCACCGCTGGCGAGAAGGAAGTCAGATGCTGGACCATCCGCGAGGGATGCCTTGCGCCCCAAGCCGCCGGTGTCATTCACGGAGATTTCGAGCGTGGCTTCATCAAGGCTGAGGTTGTCGCATTCGACGATTTCAAGTCACTGTGCGGTGGACAAAAGAGCATGGCCGAGATCAAGGCCAAGGGAAAGTATCGCCAGGAAGGAAGGTCGTACGTCGTCCAGGATGGAGACATCTTGCACTTCCAGTTCAACGTTACGACACAGCCAAAGAAGGTTGGAAAGTAGATTTGACGAGGGAAAGATGTTGTAATGACGAAAAGCTTTGGAAATTTATTATTATACCACGGTAGATTTTTATGATATCATGTATTACATTATATAAGCCATGTTTAACGATGCATATGTTTTGATTGTACTTTTCTCATGAGCCTTATTATAATATGAATGTATAAAGAATTTGAGTTTTTTTTTTTCAAAATGCCAATTATTTAGATTAAACAACTGCTCAGGCACTAGTATTTGTGTTCCATTGAAACTTCAAGAATTGCAAATTGTCAAATCTCGAATGCATTTCTGCAACTATTCCGTATTATGCATATGCATATACTCTTTTCTGACTAAGTTTTTGATCAACTTGACGTTTTCGCTAATACCATGGCACGAAAACTATCAGGACAGATACCCCAGGCCGGCGTGCCGCCACCCACACAGTTTATCTTCTCTTCACACGGTAACGCACTCTACGCATATCTTCACACGGAAATGTAGCTTCAACATGTTCTCGTTCCCAGGCTTCAACATCTCCATCCTGTGCACACGATTCCCACCAGCGCCAGTCTTGGCGAAAAGGCCCTGCCAAGAGGCATGTGTCTGCAGCTTCACTAGGTATCACTCTTTGGTGCGACTGGACGCAGATCTCTAGAAGGCCCAAGGGCGTTGGCCTAGGGGTTTCAGGAGGCCGGGGTGCCTAACCTCCGGAGCTTGCCAGCCCAAAGATACCGACAGACAGCTGCAAGCAATCCCACAGATTCTAGGTACCCTTCAGCAGCCTCCTACCTCCTCTTTGTGCAATTCAGAAACCTCACTCCGCTCTCACCGCCATCAATCCCAGCTCTCACGCACTGGCGAGCTCGACAATGGCGGCCACCAGAGATCCCGTGATCCCCACCGTCCCATCCCCGGCCAACTCCTTCGCCGACACACCGCTCTACCCACACGAGCGCGAAAACTGCTTCACAGACGCCTACGGCCGAACAATCATCCTCCGTGGGCTCAATGTCGGCGGCTGCTCAAAGGTGCCCAGCGTCACCCGCACCAAGCGGCGGATACCCACGGGGAAGGAGGTGGACGAGGAGACTGTGAGCTACAGCGGGCGGCCGTTTAAGAGCGTCGAGGAGGCTGTGGAGTGGTGGCGGCGGCTGCGAATGTGGGGCGTTGGGGTCATCAGATGGGTCATAACGTGGGAGGCTGTGGAGCCGAAGGAAATGGGGAAGTATGACGAGGAGTACATTGAATATGTTGTCGCGGTTCTGCAAAAGGCGGGAGAGGCGGGCCTCAAGGTGTTTGTTGACGTGCATCAGGATTGTGTGAGTTCCTCCTTTTTTTTTTTTGTCAATTATTCTTTGCTGTCTTTTTTATACCCAGAGCCTGCACATGGATGCGAGTTGTGAGGGTCAGGTATAAAATTATCTTGATACACATAAACCTCAATTTTCCTGCCGAATTGCTCTTCAATTATACCCATTGTGAAATTTTACATCCTCCATATTACCAATTGACGTTCCGAACTTGCATCAAACTTTATAAAATATCCGGAAATGGTCATGCATTTGAATTCCCATGTGCGATTAAGGCATACATTTTCGAATTTCCATATATTTCTCATTTCTCACTTTCAACTTATATTTAATGCACCCTATATTTGGATATCTGCTTGAACAACTTTGTTATACTCTGTTGCTCAAATATTGATACCAAGTTCCTTCACAATAGTGGTCGCGCTTCTCAGGAGGATCCGGTGCTCCCGCATGGACGTTTACAAAAGCCGGAATCGACCCCTCGACATTCCACTCCACCTACACCGCTGCTCTACTTCCACCCCATCCCTTGACAGTCACTGAATCGACACTTGTTGCGCCCTACATCTTCAGCGAACACCATCTACCCAGTCACCAAACTGGCCTCTCTCTGCCCAGCAGCCACCTCTGGGCCACAAATTACACGAAATTCTCATGTGCGACAATGTTCACCTTGTTCTGGGCAGGCTCAACGTTTGCGCCAAAGGCAACGGTGAAAACTGAAGGTGTGGAGAGGAACGTAGGGGATGTACTGCAGGAGGCATATATTAATGCATTCAAATATGTGGCAAAGAGATTGGCGCATCTGGATTGCATACTGGGTTGGGATGCAATGAACGAGCCACATCCAGGATATGTCGGTACCCCAAGTCTCAAGAAGTGGAATCAGAATACGGAACTCCATCTGGGAGTGATGCCGAATGCAGTTCAAGGGATGGTTCTGGCTTCAGGAGGAGATGACAATCCAGAACCGCCGAATTTGAAGCTACCCATCTACCACCGGTCATGGCCAGGCCCTTCCTCAACCACAACCAACGTCAATTACAGTTTGAAGGACGGCGCCAGAGTATGGACCGCGCCTGGAAAGGATATCTGGCGAAACGAGGGGGTGTGGTGGTGGGATCAGAAAAGCAAGGATGGATATGCTTTCAAAAATAACTACTTTACCAAAGACCCCAAAACAGGAAAGAAGATTGAATTCGAGCGGGACTTTTACGAGCCATTTCTCCGAAGGTTTCTTGCTGCGGTTGCGGAGGGTAGGGACGCTGGGCTGAGGAAGTTGGGGCTTCTGAGTCATGCAGGTGCAGGAAAGTGGTCGTTCATCGAACCGGTTCCAAATGGTGGGCCTCCAACATGGATTGAAGATGACTCCAGGGCGCCATACAGGGCAACAACTGGAGGTGGATCGGGAGTCTGCTACGCTCCGCATTGGTATGACCTCCGCGCATGCTTCGAAAAGCAGCTTTCATACACGCTATCGTTCGACGTTGGTGCCCTCGCACTGGGATCAAGGAACTTTTATCTCCACTCGTACTTTGGAAGATTCGGGTTGTTAGGAAATTACACATCACAATTCGCGCGACTTGTATCCCGACTCAAAGTGTTTAGGAAGAGTGGACTCCCAACACCAGTCCTGGTCGGTGAAACCGGTATCCCATTCGATATCAACGACTTTGAGGCCTACAAAACCGGAGATGTGCACTGGCAGCTCGTGATGCTCGACTCCGTCACCGGAGCAATGGAGAGAGTCGCAAAGGGGACACTAAACTGGACTCTATGGAACTTTACCAGCGAGAACTACGTCACTGCAACTGGCGAAGGTGCTGCACTTTCTGGCGCAAATAAGGAAATCGAATCTGGCGATGGCTGGAATAGCGAAGATTTCTCCCTCGTTTCCAGAGATCATGCCATGACCGAGGTCCCGTACCCCGGAGGAAAACAATCACTCCGCCCACACCCAGCCCCGGAACCAAACAACCTTGGAACACCTCTGACCCGTGCCCATAAATTCGAGGATCTATACATTGGCGCCCGCTGCACTGGTGCCTGGATCCGCCCCTACGCCACCAAAATCGCTGGTGTTGTAGTTTCCAGTGCCTTTACGCTTGGAAACATTGATAACGGAAATCGCGAATGCTGGGGCGGGCGGTGGGCAATGAAGTACCACACTAGCACACCTCACGAAGGTGCACCAGAGATCACAAGGACCACAGAGATTTTCCTCCCCGCGTACCACTTTGGCGGGGAGGTGTGGAGCTTGAACATCAACCTCACTCGCTCGCCTGCGGGGGTGACATCCCGCACGACATTCCTGATTACCGAGAGTAACATCTCTGGAATGACCTCTCTCCCCACAAAGACCGGCGGCGCGGCGGAGGAGTTGATCTGGAGGTATAACGAAGCACTACAAACACTCGTGCTGATCCACAGCCCTACACTTTCCGGCGTATTGGTGGAAGTGTCCGCAGAGGTGGGCGTTGAAGAGGACCAAACTGCGGTTGGGAGGGCGGTTCGAGGGTTGGTGGGGAGTGTGGGAGGGATGGTATTTTTCTACATCATCGCGTGCGTCATTGCGGTGTTGTTGGGGAGTTGGTATATGGACAAGACGATCGAGCTTCGGAGGACGGAGGAGTATGGGGATTGGAGGAAGGTGAGGTAGTGGGGGTGATCTATGAGGGTAGCAAGATTTAGAGTGGAATTTGAGAGTTGTAGATAAGAGATTAGTTGGGTGACTCAGAGGGAAAATTAGAGAGGAGGAGGGGGTTTCGATGAATATATATATCAGTGTTCGTTTTTTTGCGGTTATCTACCAGGTTACTTACCTCAATTCATGTTCTGTTTTCAATGTTTCGGAAAATCCTAACTCCCGCTTTCGCCATGTGTGTGCGTCCTACTTTCCGTGCCATAAGATCTGCAAAGAAGTTTCTCATACACCTTCCGGAGCTTTTTCACTTATTCGTGAGTTAAGTCCTATTTATCCACTGGAACATGGAGGAGCTTGTTCCTAATACTCAGAACGCATAAACGCCTACCCATTTCAGTTGAGAAGTTTAAACTTTCCTCAAGATCAGCACTTCCTTCACAGGAGATTAGGTTACCTACTTACCTACCAGTATCATAACGTGCACATGTACCCGACTCGTACCCGGAATCTGAGCCTCAGTGATCAGTCACATGCATGCATGTATCATGTTTTCTCGCCGGTCTGCCGAATTGGGACAACACCCCACCCCACCCTACCCCACCCCCCCCCCCCCCACAATTTAGAACCTTCGAGTCCCTTTCAGCTGTACCTAATGGTTTTAACTATAGTTATATGCAGCGGCCTCTCCCCCGTCTCCCTCTGCGGAATTGAATGTAGAAACAGATGAGGGGGTTACGTATTTTTCACATGTCTACGTAGCGAGATGAATTGTGCCTCGAGTTGGTTAATTGGAGCCTTCGAGTGCCTGCCCACGCAGTATGCATGTACGCACGCGTGGGATGTTTTTTTATTTTTAATTTTAATTATTTACTTTTACCCCGCAACAATGAACACAGCTGAGGCTGCAGCATGGGAATAATGAAAAAAAAAAAGAAAAAAAATATGATCCAATCGATCAACAATAGGTAGGTAGGTAGCTGAGCTCGAGCATTCATGGGCCAGAAGCTCGAGTCTACCATACATACTTAGGTACGTACGTAAGGATCTGTAGGTGAGGTGTAATTCGTCAGCTCTTTGGTCGCCGCGCCGCGTTCGCTTCCATCTCCATCTCCATCTCCATCTCTGTCTCGCTTCCTCAGTGACTTGCAAGACTTGCTCTGATTCATCGCACTCGAGCAGCTATCTTATCCTCTGCAGCTCTGTGACTCACTCTGTCATATATATATATCTTCTTGATATCGATATCGATATCGCAATAGATACCTACCTACCTACTTACTTACTCATCTATTTATTCACCCCCACATCCTCATACTCATCCAAAACCTTCTGTTCGTTCTGTTTTTCTAAACATATAAGCTGAGAAACTACTACCTACACAACCTACCTACCTACGACGAAAATATAACGAATAAAGAGCAAGTAAATACATAATGGACACTACAAAGAGCTCGAGCACACTGTCGCCTTCTGCCGCCGCCTTCGTGCCTGCGATCATGACAGCTCCGGCACCGGTTCCGGTAGCAGTAGTACCAGGACCGTCAGCTGCCCCGAAGAAGCAGAGATGGACCCGGAGGAATTCGAAAGCAAAGCCGGTGGCACCAAAAGTTGGAGATACCACTGGCACCAAGGCCGGGAAATCCAAAGGAGCCGAAAAGAAAGCCAAAGATGCGGAAAAAGTCTCCCCTGCGCCAGGAGCCACCACCGCTGCCGCTGCCGGCGGATCTCAAGACGTTGAAAAGGAACAAGGCGATATCGATATCACCCCTACAGGCGCCGCCACCACCACCACCACCACCACCAAGTACTCTGATTTCATTAAACTGCAGAAGCAGAAATGTGCAGAGAAGAAGCTGAAGATGGTGGCTGCGGAAAGCAATCCAGTTGAAAAGGAGGTACTACAGCCGGCGCCGGCGCATGTAGTGCCTGAAATTCCAAAAGAAAGTGAAACAAAGACCAGAGTCGAGGTCGAGGTTGCCGTCCATGGGGATCAATGCGATGACCCAGGGGATTCAACAAAAGTCCCCGCTGCAGGCACCAACACAAAACTCAACAACAATCAAGTCAAAAGCCCGAAGCAGAAGTGGAAAGGGAAAGAGAAAGGGCGAAAGAAGACGGTAGTGGCGGTGCAGAAGCTAAATGTTCCAGCGGAGATACAGCCAGCACCAATTGCAATTGCAATTGCAACAGAGGCCATCAGCGATGAGGTCGAGGCCCTCGGGAAAGAATGTGACGGCCTAATTGGAGACACAGATAATTATAATGTTCCCATCCCTGACACAGCTGCTGAATATCCTCAGGATTCATTTAGCGAAGCCCTGCAGCAGGAAATTTATAATTCACAGTTGCAGTTGGCATTGCTAGCACAGCGGCACGAGAGCATATCACAGCGAATTCAGATGGCCAATGAGGTACACGATTTATACGAACGTGGATATAGTGGCGAGGGAGGTTTATGTGTATCGCCTCCTTCAACTGATCCTCCACAATCCCCAAGGCTGGATGGCAGTACGTTAGGGTCTCCTAATTTTGGATGGACAGCACCTCCGGAGGTATGCATAAAAAGGACATTTCATACAAAGCTAATCTTTCTTTTTTTCTTCAATTTGCCAGTTACTAAACTAAAAACTATTTTTCATATCTCATATTTCCATATATCCTCCTCATGATCACTGGCGTATATGATATTGTTTACTGAATAGTGCATCAGCCTCAACCTCATTTTGAATACTCAAACACACAAAATTACTATCCACCATGCTCATCTCCGAATACCAATATGATGAGCTCGATACAAACACAAACACTATACTCCCCCAATGGGACATATAGCTACCAATATAATAATACTGGATATGATCCCAGTATTTACACCGGATTGAATTACTATAACAATAACTACTATCAATCGCCACCCATTACATACACGGATCCGTATCAAACATATAATACTACTTCTTACTACTATCCGGATCTGGCATTTTATAATCAACAGATTATGCAAACGTCGGAATCTCCGGCGGAGATCATGAATATCTTATTAGCACAAGTTCAATCGTACGTATCACTTCCCACTCTTGTTCACATGTATCTCTCAATGTCACTTTTACACGGCGTGGTGGTGGACCATACTGACAGTCCTGATGGAATACACTGTAGACAAAGAAAGGCAGATAATGCAAATAAACAAGCCACAGGCTTGGGCTTAATGAATTTAGACTGTTCACTCATCCCATCCACTGGTGGCTCTTCAGAGGAGTAATACATGGGTTTTCATATTCGATTCCTTCTCCACAAATCGTCGTGTGGCTAATTCTTGAATTTATGGTGACAGTGACCAGAGTGAGGATACGCCCATAGAACAATGTTCCACTACCGGTGATGACTTTATGGATCGTTTATTTTGGCAAGACAAGGTGGAGAAGGAGGAAGGCCAGGCCCAAGGTTCAACTACAGAAACAACTTCAGAAACACAAATTGCACGATATCTCCAGACGCCTTCCGAATCCTCCGGTGCAGCGCATCCCGGGGAAAATGAGCCGGAGGACGAACTCAAACAACTTCTTCTCCGGCAAGCGCGGATCCTCGAGGCACTCGAGCTCGACGGATCACACAAGGAGATACCGGCAAGCCTCAGCGTCGCCCAGCTCCCAAAGTACTTCTTCCGCGTGTACGACGCATATTCTGTCTCGATTTACCAGCAGAGCTTTGGCTTCCTTTCAGGCATATGCACACGCACCAGAGGGATGACAGATCAGATGGGGTGCTACACATTCCCCAGCTTTAGCAACTTCAGACACTTACTACTCAAGCATGCGAATTGGGGGAATCGGGACACACAAACCCCGTTCATATCTGTGACCGACTCGGTCCAGCAAGCTGCTCAAGATATCCGTAAAAGACGGCAACATCGCAAATGTGCATGGATACCAAGGGACCCCGTTTTCGCGGTCATCAGTACCGGGAAACTAATCGAGTGCGGGGTCCAGGTCTGGAAGATGGACGAGTTGATTGAGCATTGTCAATTGGTCACCGCTGTACCTGGGGTTATGAAATGGTATGAGCGTGAGTGGTTATGTAAGGATCAAATACCGGCTCGAGCTGTAATTGCATGGAATGTGAATATAGAGAGCCTGGGAATTGTGTGAGATATGGGGGCTGTGCCACCGTGGTATGTTATAGGCACTTTGGGATAATGTGGGTAATAGCACAGAGATGGTGATGTGCTAGTATTGGACGTCTTTTATTTTATCTCTTCAAATCATTGTCTTTTTTTTGTACCCGAGTCTTGAGATTCATTTCATATGTTTATTTATCTATTACAACCTTTGTACCTGTGTCCGTACTGCTAGAGGCAACCCGAATATAATATATATCCTCACGATATACATACGGCCGCTTAGATCCGATATCACATCTGTACAACCTAGTCTCGTGCCGTACAACCTTGACCTCCTGCAAATGTGAGCAAAAGGTCCAGGTTCTAGCCGGTTCACCGACTTCAAAGCCGTTAGAATATAATTCATTCTAATATACACCCTTCAACGTTTTTAGGCTCCTAGAGCCCGGGCGGTATTAAACATGGTACCACTTCGCAGCCGCAAATGCCACCGGCTGAGAATACATCATGAAGGAGCAGGTAATCTATCAAGGATCCGAGTCCCCAGACCCACAAATCAGACACCCGGAGTTCGTCTGACAATCGGCAGATCAACGGAGATCTACCTACCCGTTTCCAGGCCGTTTGAAATATATCCACCAGCGTGCAACATCGCCATATGTGTGCATGTCGTGTAACGTGATTTCATATTTCAGTCATATATCAAGTATTATATAGTTATAGTCTTGCTGGCTAAGTACGTTTCTTTTTCTTCTCCCAGCATAGTTTGAGAACACCGCTGGTCCGCTCCTTCTAAATTTCCGGAGGATCTGAACAACTTAGCCTTTTAGGACTAAACATTCCGGATCCACTGATATACCCAAAGTTCTGGTTATGAGAGGCACGTGCTAATGTACTATCTCGAACTTCAAGTGAAAACATACCTGTACTATATAATAAGATGCATATGGGATATTCGGCCCAACGTACTCGGCGTAGAGGAATACCTCTGGGCCGCTGCCCGACATGTGAAAATCTGAGGATGGCGAAAGTCATTGAAGTCCCCGAAAGATTAAGAGACATGCAACCCCCCCCTTCGTCCGATCAATATAGCTTTCATAGTAGATTGAAATACTCTTGGGTGTGGCTGAGTTTAGGGTAAGCGCTCTACCATCTTTTGTGTACCTTTCACTACCAATGACTCAATGTTGAGACCCTCGTGCATTCTACCTTGCTCAGTTTTACACGACTCTTCACTCTTCATCTCTTAGCAAGCGCTTGAAAGCCTGCCAGAGATGTGCTACTTCAAGGTATAATGAGTGCAGTTAATTTAGGAAAGTTGATTTTTCTACGGATATCGTTACACAGACACAGAAGTGGACATTATGTTGCCAGGTCAATTGATGCAAAGCGCCAGGACGTTTACCGCTTCTAGGATGCTAAGTAATGACTGCAACACAACCTGCTTGGAACTCGTGCTTTCAGACTAGCGCACAACCAATTCAGTTCATAACAAGTACAATCAATAATTGACACAGATACGAGTCGTTCGAACGAAGATTATATCGCAGTCATTCTTATGTCACTCGCACAACATCGAAGTTAAGCAGTCTTAAGAGGTAAAAGATAATCGGTAGTATTCAATGCAATGTATAAGATAAGATAATAACTAAAAACAGAAACTCCAAGATGCGTTTAAAACCAGAAAAAAAAACGGAAAGACATGCTATCCACCACGAGTTGCAAAAGGAAGATGTAATGTATAGAAAGAAACGTGAGAAAAAACCTCCAAACATTGAGAAAAAGAACCTCCATACTCAGGGAAAAGCAAATGAGAAATTTTAGATCGAAAGAAGACCGCATAAGAGGAAAATAGAGAGCCGGAATTTTGAAATTGTAGCCGAATTTGCGAGATGAGATGAGTTGGATAGGAAAATGCAGGAACCAGGAATTCGAAACGAGCTGAAAATTGGGAATTCTTGACGATGGATGTTGTCGGGTCGAGGATTCTTGTGCCAGCGCCTGCGCAAGCACATGTACACACTCTATTTCTTCCATACCCCCCGCGCAGCAAGCTCATTCTGTGTTGCTGTTTTTGAATATAGAACATTGGCTTCTTGTTGTGCCTCGAGCTTTAAATATCTCGCAAGTGGATCCAATTCACTATCCGTGGCGCCCGGTCTGAACGCATCGTCTGGGAGGAAAGAGGCGTCAATCGAAGGTACCTCAGCCCCAGACTTTGCTGCGGCAATCTGGATATTGCATTGACGGATGCCCTCAAGTCGGCGCTCAGTGTGTGTAGGGTCTGAAGACATCGTGGTTGGGATTATCTTTTCTGAATTGCTGATGTAATTGATTGCTCTAGTGAAATATAATGTGAAATTCAAGACTAAGATATAATTAGTATACGACTTGTCCCATGTTCGATTATTAGAACAACAATTCTTACTTCGAGGCTTTATATGTGATTGAATCGAAGTATAATAGCTAGAACCGTTAAAGTGTGAATTTGAAATGAGCATGTAAATTGAGGATGCTGACCAGAAAGTGTCGGAAAGCTCCAATGATATTTTATTGGATGAGGCCACGAAAACGGTTCGAGATCTAGCCGCCTTTTATGTACACTTCTTACCAGTGTTCAGAAGGAGCACAACTCGAAAATACAAATCCTATAACGTGCTTGGTAAATCAATCAAGCCTTGCCGGCCGAAGCTTGCCATTGAGTGCTTGGAAAGTGGCTTTACCCTTTCTTTGCCAGGATAGAATCAAATATTGCGTTCTCAATCTGGCCGTACCTTATCTTCCACGGCGGAAAGGTCCCGTCTCTCTCCCACCATGGCCGGAGACTGGATTCCGCTATTCCCATCACAACCATTGAGTACGTACCTTCTCCTCTCATAGTATCCGTCAGGAACCGCTAATAGGGGCGCAAGCACATTTCTTCCGGCCAGGGACAAAACGTTGTAAAGCTCATATTCGGATGTCCCCCTGTCAAGGCTTGGTCCCCGAGAAGGAACTTTCCAGTCTTCACACCTAACGGCATTTAGTCAAAATATATTTTCCCATTTAAGATACACTTCCGCCATGCATCTGCATGATCTACGCCGCATCAACTACTCTAGCTGGTGAACCACAGTACCACCGCAGCCAGAGTAGTAAGGAAAGAGTTACTCTGAGGTAAGGATCTAGGTGAAATACCAGGAACATTCAGGATCGGCCTCCCATCGATGCGGTTCTGTGGATTCTTTTATCTTTCCTCGAAATACTTTTTATATTAAGGCCGTTTTTGCCTTCCTTTTCTCTTCTTCCATCCCAGGGCCCTAGGCGATTTAACGTTTTGACAGATATCAGCCGGGAGAAGCGGACCGTCATACCAGCTTACTAGTAAATGTCGCTTTTGATTGCTGTCTCTCTCCAATAGCGTGATAGCGCAGGCACGAGAAGAAAAAAGAAGACAAAAGGTGCACAATCGCCCTGGTATACGTCTAGGTAGGGTACCATTGCAGACTGTCGATTTTGATCCTCCTATTGCCTTTAGCGCTGTTGACATGCAGGCCGTCCTTGTTCAGATGTGCCTGGTGCAGAAACCCACCGGCGGATGCCCTTGGCAATGGTCCACCCCCCATCATGTTCTCCGACCACCTATAACAAATTTTGAAAGGACTTAGTTGAGGCACCACATTTCAACGCCGATACTCCCCCCGCCTTGGTTCCCAGGTAATTTTGCGCTGGATTTGACAAATGTTCAAAAAATTGTGGTTTATCTCTCGTCGAGCTGTTAGAAAGCTTAATTTCAAGATCAATTCGAGCATGGCGGCTTCTGAAACCCCTTGTCCAATAACCGTCAGGTACTCTATCATCAAAAGCATATGTGCATTTATCAGGAGCATTAGAGAGAAGGGATGCGCGGCGGATCGGAAATTCTAGCCTAGCTCCATATACATATCATTCTACACTATCTAGAGATAGATTTCACAAAAGGACTTGAGCATTTCTGGGAAGATTGTGTATTCGCAAGTTTTACCTTTTCAATTAACTGATAACATAATGATTAAATTAACCATGAATGCCAATGGTAGCCCTTGGCGGGTGAGCGGAAAATATCAATACATGTGAAAGAAATAACGGTGATATTACAAATGAGAATAATTATAGGATTCTATAAACATCCCGGATCTCTGATACTCTAGTATTCTGATAAAATACTTATGGCCTTGTGTAATCGATTATATGGAGATACCATAAACCATGTTGACCAGTTATCTATGGCTGCCATCTCTATGAACACCAGGTTGAGTTTCAAAACGATAAATAGTGAGTGACGTTGACGATCGACACTATACCCGCGATTAAACGTAGATTGTCTACCTTCTCTTTCCTTATTATTTTGTACGATTGGTTGCGCCATCGTTTAGCCCATTGCGCGCTGATCATGGATAAGTATATTGCACGAGTGTCTGCAAATAATTGCTCCCTTGAAATGAACCTTGAAAGCCATATCTTCAACTCTGCCGGTGAGAATCTCTCGCACATGTTTGGGCGTGCCTTGTTGAATCGAAATCAAATGCTTTGCAGGTGCATCTTGCAGGAAATTCTTACCTGAAGAGATGGTATGAATGCGCTTTGGACAAGGCCACAACAGACCACCATGGGCTGCTTGAGGCAAAGGACATCGTTTCTGTTGGGAAGGAAAATGAGAACCTCGTAGAAAGTGAGATAACTTGTTTATGTTCCACCATCGCTATGGATATATGATCATCTGTAACTACTAATTAATAAGTACATTTGAGTAAGGGGGTATAAATTATAGCGCAATACCTCTTGAACGCAATGGGTCTCTAGGGCTTGTTCCCGGCACAAGGATCAGGGTCTGTTGAGTTTTCCCTACCCACCCACCACCATGTCTACCTAGGTACCCTGCTAGAGAAATCGAGATGACATGCAACGTTTGTGGGTACAGCGTACCTTATAAAATATACACGTATGTGTATTGAGCGCACAAAAGGCCCCAAGGAGGTTAGGACGGAAATTCCTTAATTAGTTTCCTTCCATCAATGACAGCTCAGTGTATACAGCTGTACAGGTAAATATAATACGAAGGATATTAGTATTATAGGCAACTTTTGAAGCAGAAGATATTCTCACAAAAATAGCAATATTCAATTCCACGGCGTTTAAGTATGGGCCAGAAGGACGGCCTGATGGCCTGCCCCTGACACTATCTAGAAACTATCTCTACCCTCGAACCAGTGCACTAGTTTGGCCTTACGGCCATGTTAGAGCATCCAATGCAGTGCCCATGCATGTGTTCCGGGCCATTGCATGCATCAGGTCAAAGATAAATTTTATTTTCTACAATGCACTTATGATCAATGATTAAATTCACCCTAGAGGTAAAAGATGCCGTATGCTTCTGAAATAGCAAGCCGTAGTTGATTCCAATGAATAGCTGCAATGGGAGGACAATTTGGAACCAGACAGGAAGGTTTCACTGTAGTAAAGCAATCTTACCGTGGTGTTGATGCACATGTGTGTATCGTGTTGAGAAGTAAGTGGACCAGGGTCGCCTGCGATGGATGCCAATCACCACAAACGTCTAACTTTGCGGTGTCCATATGGTTTTTGTCACAGTCATAGATTGTATGGGAATGTACAATTTGAATTGAAGTAAAACATAGTGGCTGCTAACATCGTCTCATTAATGGGAAAGTCATGGCATTCACATATCCTGTCCCTACTAATGTTTTTTCCATTCAAGACCGTCAGAAACAGGCTTTCAGTCATATGGGCTTTAAATGCTCATAATGATCAGATACAGATCGCAGGTACCGCGGATCTATCCGTTGAGGGAATTAGAATGACTGGCCTCTGAGAATCGAACAATAACTACTTTGAATCGCTTCATTTGAGATTTTCAAACAATTTGGGGATATGTTCATCGAGTGAAGCAACTCTAATTGAAAATTCCAATTTTTTCTTCTTGCTCCTCTTGCAAATTGCTTCGGCTCAAGTTTGCCGGTTTTCTATTCCACTTAAAAGCTCAACACGATTTTAGCGAATATCTCTGGGTACAGGCACGCGGCGCCGCTGGAACGAAACCGACGGGCCAGAGGAGGGATATGGCGCGAGAGGATTTTCACACAATTCTCAACCGCTTGGTGGCAGAACGGATAAATTGTGACAGATATAAACTACTTGTATATGTATAAACACTGGAGTAGACTTGAACTGCTCACTATATGGAGGAGCAGCTGGACTACTAATTATAATTATTAGCGATATATCACGCACCAAGTAGCCGCCAAGCTGGTTTGAGAGGCTGTAAGCCAAGATGTATGAGAGTATGGCAACAGAGCCACCGAATTTGTTTGTATATAGTTATCCTATAGCTACTGATCAGTTGCTTGTATTTACTAAATTGGTAGGTGGTAAGCACGGATACCTCTCATTTCGTCCAATTGATCTCAACATTCTAGACGAAGGTGCACGCCATTAGCAGAATAGTAATTGATCTAATCAAATTTCCAGATTCCACATTTTCCCCTGGACATCACATTACGAATTTATTGAACATGACATTATCTCGGAATATAAATACCTGGCCGAATAAATTATTGTATAGCAATTGCCAAGCCCCTCAAATTCGGCCACTGATCCGGCCCGTACGGCCTGTTCGGCGGGCCTGTACGGAGTACAAGATGAGCACATCCTAATTCAATAACGTTTTTCATTACGGGGAAATTTTCAACCTTAGGGTACCAATATTTGACGTGCATTATATTTACTCGGTGCAGAAACTTCGGCGTGCCATCGGTTTCCATGTGATTTTGACATTGCTATCACGGAAACGGACGGACTATGCTTGGCATCACGGCTTCAAGTTCCGCAATGTGTTTGGGACCAGTCGACCTTGGATCACCTACTCCGTCGCATGAGGCACTTGAGGGGTGGTGTTTTGGCCGTTTATCCGTTTGAATCAGGCCAGGAATATTGGGATTGGTACCGACATCAGACTATAATCATGATAGGTACGCATGATATTCGTGTGATTTTGGAAGGAAAAACACATTTATACGATGCATGTTGCACCTGGAAATCATCCCTCTATAGGGCATGCGTGGTTTTAATAATGTCGGCATTTTAGATGGAGTAGCTACGTTAATGTGTGTGTCCACAACTGATACCGAATTGGGAAATTATATGTCGTGAGGAGGATGTGTATCTATAAACTGCCACAGATTGCTGTGACAGACTGGCTCAGAATAGCTTGGCTTCAATTCTGAGCTGAAGTTAGGTTATATTAGATATAGGATCCCAGGCCTCAAGCAATTTCAATTTTCGAAAGACCGTAGCTCTGGCTGAGGCCACAACTTCGACTTCAAATTTCTAGGTACGTACATCGGATTATGATTGTATGTACAATACCATGGCCATGTACAGCCGGGTCGAATAAGTGATGGGACAGTGGCGCCGCCAAGCCCAGGTTTTTGGGTACAGTCAAAGCGGTGAGAATGCCACACAATTCAGTATAGCGAGTTTTATGGCATTTTCACTGTGTCAACCGTACACAGAAACCTCTGCTTGGCGACGCCACTGTCCGATCACTTATTTCACCCGTCTGTACTCTCCACACAAACCTCTATCTAGAGGAGAAGAGCGCAGTAAGAACTTTGACTTACCAGGTAGCATCTGCATCTTCATCCCTGAAGGCTACCAGTACCCACTTGGCCTGTGAACATTTCTGGAAGGAAATAAAATGGAGTTGTTCCAGCCACCCCAGCATGTCAAATATCCCTAGCTGTTTCTCCTCTATCTAGCTAAATCAGAAAGGGAATCAACAAGGACCCTTGTGATGGACGGGTAGCCCCCTACATATTTATTCCACTTCCACCAAGTGTTCATCCGGCCTTTGATGGCTTGCCGGTGAATGATTACCTAGGTACCTACCTACCTTGGTATAAATATCGATATCTCAAAACAAATAAATAAACTGACACGCGTGCAAGCGAGATACCTAAGCCCAGCTAACGGCTCGGGAAAGCTCCCCGACAGTCCTAACCGAGCGCTACTTAACCCGATAGTTGCAATGTGAATTCGAAGGAATCGCGAAATTTTGCCATTGGGGTTGCATGTATGAAAGGAAGTCCATGCATAGCTGTCTAAGGAACCTGGTTCGAGAGCTCAATTCATGAACAGCCATCGGGATAGTTTCTGGTTCTGTACATGCACGTATATCATGTCAGGAGCCGGAGAAAGGAGCGGTGGACTAGCAAGCCTGGGTACTCGGTCCGTATCCGATGGAACGCGAAATTCAGAGCTTTATAATTGACAAGGAAGGGACCGTATCATCCCTGCTCCGGAGAAATTCGTGCACAGATTAAACGATATTGAGCCCAAGTTGAAGAACTCTCAGTTAGACTCTAAACCACCCGCGAGGCGTTGACAAGAGCCAAACGCTAGAAAACTTACTGATCTAAATATAATCGACTTTGAGTGATCCGATTGCGAGCGCCTGGTGGGTCTTGGATACCCAGAATTTTGATATCGTTACAACTTCGCTCACTTGTGCCCAAATCGGCATATTTTTGAAACTGTGGATGTTCACCTAGTGCCTTTATTTTACAATAAAATTAACATTCCATGGACGTACTAGAAGCACAAATGTCTCGACCTTGATGCAAAGAAATCTCGAAATAATGCATTCGGTGTTATGGTTCAATATCTGTATATCTAATCAAATCTATGCTACGTATGCTATGCTAAACAATTATTCTATAAAGTAAACAAAGAAAAGATGTAAAATGTTTCTTTGATAAGTCATCGTGCAAGACCCAGTTGCCAATTCATAAAGCCATCCAATCCCATCCCAATCCAACCCGATCTTTCCCTTTCATTCATTTATCCAGCCTATTCCTTAACCAACTCTTATAACCTGCGATCTACAGAAGATTTCTTCCTATGGTGTGACTGTCCGCTATCTGACCCGGCAGTAATTGCACTTCCCAGGGTCCTCATCCCTCTCATCCTCTCTTTCTGAGCTTGCATAAAATCTTGGTAGAACCACTTCATCTCATCTTGCTCGTAAAACTCAATCTCAAACCATTTGAAGTCATCAAACTCTGACTCGTCTGAGAATCCTCCAGGTGCATCTCTCACAAGACCGATTCCTCCACTCGTTGTGGCCGAGATCTTGCCAGGCGCAGGGCCTTCGGGGCATGGCTGGCCAAAGACCTTTGCGCGTACTGGGTGGTTGAAGGAGCTGCGTGCAGCCTTGAGCTTCAGAGTCTGTGATTTTGGCTTTGCTTCGATGTCGAGGTTTTCGGTGACTATTTGCAGACTATTAGACCTTTACTCTTACTGAGAGAGAATTTGGTTGTTATGGCTTACTAAACATTGTGCAAATGACTTCATCCCAGTAGAGCACGATTCTGGCAACACTGCCACGATTATTTCGCTTTAAACCTCCAAATTTTCCCTCCTCGTGCACGCTAGGCTGGTCCATCCAGATCTGGACTCTTGCATTGGATGTCACGGATTCTCCACCCACAAAGCCCTTCTTATATCGAATTGATTTGACCGATTGTCTGTGAAACTGGTTAGCTTGCTAGTTTAAGTAAAAGTCACACCAGAAAGGTAATTTACATGTCTGTCTGTACAATTTCTCCCGTCCATGCCATCTGAAAGTTAAACATATCATCAAGCCGTCTGAAACGGTAGAAGAATGATTCTGCATTCCCTTGACGTGTCTGTCCGTCATTCTTACTCGGACCTACACAGCCAAAAGAACTGCGAGCACTTTTCCGTCTTGCCTTCTCTTTAGCCTTCTCCTCGTGCTCAGCATCCGCCAAAGGCAAGCTTATTGCCCGGACGAAGATAATAGGTACAACTTCTTGGACATGATGTGCATATTCAGGGACAAGTTCGGACTTCTCGGGATCAATCCACTCTTCTGTCACCTGATCATCACCGAAGGTAACGATTCGGAAACGACCATCCTTCGACCTGAAGAGTCGAATGACGCACTCATCCCACTTTCCGGTTGGTAATCCAGTATTTGATGCAAGTGCACCCATTAGCCCAAACTCCTCAGCCATAACCTCCACCTCTCCTGGCTGGGCATCATATTCGGCTTTATATGTTTCTGCCGTCCGCCGGGCAGCAGTGTTCTTCACGGCCCGAGGCTTTTTGGGCTTAATTGTAGGCTTTCGGGCTATCCTTGGGGGCTCTGCAGCAGGGATAGGAGTGGGAGTCATTCCAGCTGGAGTAGGTGACGAGATGGACTCCTTGTTTATTGCTTGACGTGGTGCTTCTCGATTGACGGCGACAACTGCACCAGATGCCACGGTCAGAGGCTGGACAGGAGGCATCAAACCTTTCCCATGGCCAGCTGGGGAGTCGATCCTCCTGCTTGTGGGCAGCCCACCACTTGATAGGCCTGGTGTATGAAGGGGCGATCCATCATACCTCAAATTTCCAGACATCGGTGTCAAGAGTGCCCCCCAGCCCCCTTTTTCATGCCGATCAGCTCGAGCAGTCTTGAGTGCCTTTGCAATGGAATGCCCATGACCATGGCCCTTCTTGTTCGAGCTCAGGTGTAGAGGAGCTGGTATGACACGCGAGGATTCCTTTGCAGCCATGCCACTTCCAGCCATCATCAGGTTCCCTCCTGATAGCTGTAAATTTGCAGATGTTTGCGCTGGAGGGGCCGTGCTTATCGGGGTCGGCTGTGGCACGGCATTCACTCCAGCTGGACCCTTTACAGATGTACTGAGTGGGCGGCCGCCAGCAGAGCTCATGGTCCCTTCGACAGCTGGTGGCCTGGGGAAACGACCTTGTGCAGAATTTGCTTGATAGAATCCTGGGCTTGCCCTGCCATTCGTATCTGTTATGGGAGGGGGCATGGGCAGAGGGCTGAACGGGGGGGCTAGAGGAAGCTCGCGGTCTGCTGCCCGCTTCATTTCTCCTCCTGCCATTGGTAACCGTGAATTCAAGGGAACCGTGGTTGGTAGTGGCGGGACTTGAATCGAGAGATGTTCGGGAAACCGTGATGCTCCTGGAGTACGCTCGTTGCTTTGGCTTCTTCCACTGTTGTCCGAGGCATAAGACCTATCTGGAGACTCCTCCCTGCGGCCAGAATTGCCATAATTATTTGAATTTGATGCACCAATTTGGGCCAGTTGGGGAGAGGGAGTTGAAGATGTAATGGAAATGTCATCGTCAGAAGTGTCATATGGATTTTGCTCATACATTTCATATGACGACCCAGGAGCAGCAGTAGGACTCATCAACGACCTGATCTCTGGAGACTTGCTATCTGCATCTGACGACGAATCATATATCGAAGAGTAGGT
Source organism: Peziza echinospora (assembly GCA_024516245.1). Taxonomy (NCBI): domain Eukaryota; kingdom Fungi; phylum Ascomycota; class Pezizomycetes; order Pezizales; family Pezizaceae; genus Peziza; species Peziza echinospora. The sequence continues at coordinate 1,467,128 of JAJLQT010000010.1, read as the reverse complement.
TTCGTAGCTATCAGCGCTGTACGAAGAACCCATGGAAGAATGCGATCCAGCATACACCGGCTGTTCATAGACGCTTGGTTGTGCCAATGGAGTTTTGATAGTTGCACTAATCATGTACCCTTCCTCGTCGCTCTCGTCGTCGCTCCTCATGATGATTGGTGAATATTGAAAGCCGTTACCATCGATATCATTGAATTCACAATTCAGTATATCTTTCATCATGAATGGGGACTTTTCGGCCTCAGGCTTGACTGTGGCGGCGGCGAAATTGTGATGGGAGTTTACCCGTTTTAGTTCTTGGGCGATTTCCTGGTCCATTTCCAATTCCCAATCCTCGAAACCTTCCTCAAGCAAGATCTTCCAATCTCCATCCGATACCAAGTCGGCCAAGTTAGGATAAGGGAGCCATTTTTCAAGCAACCTTTTGAGAGTATAAACCAAGTCCTGAAATACAAATATTAGCACTCTGTAATAATTCAGATATAAGAATCTACTTACACTACAAACAAGTGCAACAACTGCTCTCGCTTCGTCCGACGTATCATCAATTCGGCGATCACTTTGAATCATTTTAAATATCCAACCTGCCTTCAATAGATTTAGATATGCCTTCGTTGGGATACTGTCTGTTGCGGGATTATGATGGAGAGCAACAGTTGCCTTGAGTGAGATTAATAGGTTAGCTTTAATGTATAATTTCATTTGAGCCGCAATGTCCTTTTGGAATTTACCTTGTGTGCCCATGTCATCCAAACACGTATAGCTGCCTCCATCTTTACGGCTTCAACAAAGCATTTCCCTTGATATTGTGCCTGTTCCGAAAATCTTTGCTTGATATTGAAAGCCTCTATAGCCGCATCGTTAGCATTCTAGCAGCTGGTAAAACTCGGGGATGCTCCACTATACCATCTCCGTCCCCGCTATCCCATACATAAAGATCCAGCTGTTGATCCATCAATTTTATGACCATCTGCTCAACCTTATTTCCTGCAACCGTGATTCTTCTTGTATATTCCCCATGAACAGTGACTCTCAGAACCCAACGTGCAGCCCAAACGAAATATCGGACGTTATCCCTTGCCTTTATAAAGGCAGTCTCACCACCCAATGTCGAAGTTTCGTTTTTCAGTTGCTTGGAGAACCGCTCCCACCATGCCTCGTTGCGTGGACCATCAACTCGAGAACTCATGAGAAGCAACTCTACTTCCTGGAGCAAGTCGAACAATCCATGGGTCACAAACCCCAGTACTCCCAAGTCCACATCTATATCATAATTTCCCAACTGATGAAGAAGATCTTCCAACTCTTCCAACTCCCGGTGCAGTGATAAATATGTTGTCGGAGGAGACCACGGACTTGGTGCAAGATTGTAGAAATATGTCTGTAGCATCGTCGATATCTTGCGTTGTGCGCGGTATATGGCTCGGTTTCCTTGAGAGTGGCTACCACCGCCATTCATGGGACTATCAATTCCGAGCTCATTGCCGGTTGTTGAATCGAAATTGTAGATGTCGATAATGGACCCAAAGGTGTATGAAGAGGTCAAAACCTTTGGGTTGCCTGTTGGACTTAGCATGGAAGCCATCAAGGCCACCCTTGATGTAAGTTGAGAAGGTATGAATTCGATCTACGAATTCGTAAAGAAATTAAAAAATGAAAATAAAGAGAATGAAAAAACAAATCAAAACTGCAAGCAATTCCGGTTGTTATGTGTGTGAATGTACCACGAGAAACTTGCTCCCGTGTTGCAAGGGTGAGAAATGCAAAAAAATTCGAAAGAAGAGAGCGAAGAATCATCTTCCAGAAGGGAGCACAGAAGATAATATCGAAGAAAGGAAGCTTTCGCAAAACTATTCATGGACCCTGTTACATCTTAGCGCTTATCATAGATCTCATGAAAGCTTCCACGGAATTTATCATGTTCCGCACGTTTCCTGGGAATAGTTTGTGCCACTAGTCCCAAAGCGGTACACATGCAGTCTTTGTCTATTTATATCCCTGTCCGCACTTCACTTTCTGTGCTGCTTGAACATCTGTCGACAACGTAAGCGCTTGGGCACCAAGTGATCATAGCTGGGTACAAATAAATGGCAGAGAGCAGCCCGAGAGTGATACAACGCGTATACCCCACGGCGAATATTAATACTTCTACTCTACCACTACGCCGGTCAAAGATTCTGCGCTGTCCACCCATCGGTGACTTACATATGTCAATCCTCCATGGACTTTTTGACAGCGAAGTCAACTGTGCTAAAAACGCAATAGTCACTATGAATAAGGAACGAATTCGTCGAAGACTCTGCATTAGAAATTGCACTTCGAAACAACCCCTACTTTACTCGCCGAACAATACGTATTTGCAGTCGAATCAAGAACACTCTAGATCTTGTTGAAATCAAGCTGAATATCGGGCTGCAGAAATCCAGAAAATTTGAAATCGGCAGAAGGTGCCGTATAAACATTTTCGTTCCTCAAGCGCGCGGGTTACAGCCAAGTTGCGACGTTCTTCGACTGAACTTCTGCAGGAAGTTCACGATATTCCTCAACTTCAAACCTCTTCGTGTTACTACAATTACCCGCTGGCGGATTTCTGCAGGTGGCTTTGTTTCTGTTGATGGTTCTGAAAAGAGTATAGGTAATTCCCATGCATCATGCATATTGTCCTCTGTGCTCATTACCAATCTGCGGATCCAACTCCCGATTTTAAAACGCTGCTTTGTTTTTTTTTCGAGGCGTAGAGCCATGATCAGTCACAAAAAGTAAATAGTTCAGCTATAAATATTGATAATCATCTATCGCCACATACCACTTGACCGAAGTTCGGTTAGACGAAATATATTCGTCAGGCTCCATCAATTTTGTGGGCCTTGTGTGAGGGAGGATCGATATCCAAGATTAATCATGCAAATTAATTGACATTGTTGTCTGTGGAAAGCGGATCACGAGATTACATGCACATGATATCAACTACAATGTCTATGAGGATTGTCATGCATTCACGTAGACCAGGCACCTAATATTTTGGGCTATGACGCAAGCCGTCCGGAACCGATCTCCAGATCCTAGATCGATATAGAGATCTAGATATTTGTATATATAAAGCGAAAAAAGAGCATACATTTTGTCAACTGGAATTTATAGCGTCAGATTGCAGATGATGGGGAATGCATGTGCAGTTATTCTCGTCACCAGATTCACAGCAGAAGGTTACAACAGATAATTGATCATGAATGCCACAGAGATCAGGGGGCCCAAACATTAAATCCCGTGAGGATAGAACCTGACGCGCCTGGCCAGCTCTTCCAAATGAAATTTCAGCTCAAGGCATATGTAGGTTAAGTAGTTGCTTAGTTAATGCCGATGGAAATGCTTTTTGAATTGAATTGCACATCTCGGATTTCGCGTTTTCATGTATTCATCCTTCATGGAAACAGCAAAAACAAATTAGAAGTATACAGAGCTTTGCTGTACTTAAACTATTGCATCTCCAATATAAGATTTATTATTGAGGGAATTTGATATCAAGTACCTATCTCAAGTCGAGGGGCATGGAAGCTATTCAAGTAATTTAGAGCAACTATCAACGCCCAATTACATGCCTCAAAGACAACTTCAAGATCTGCTTATTACATACAATTGCAACAAGAAGCCTATCGAATTCAAGAAAGTTTTTTGTGGCTATTTTCAACTTTGAAGAGTCAGAAAAGGGTATTTGCGTGAAGTGTCATGCGTATTTAGTCTGAAATCGAGCAGAGGGTCTGGGAATTCCAACCGAAGATGTAGTTTCGGATATCGCAGAATAGGCCACCTCCAGAGCCTGGCCTCGACATTGTGATGTACTTACTGTCCCTACATATTATAATCTCGCCGACTGCCGCAGCGGACAATTAGATGTCCGATTTTCCTCGTACGAGGCAGGTGTTGCATACGACATCAGACTCTTTGCGTCGATTTACGTTCATTGTAACGATATTTCATTGTGAGGCTACTACTTTCGGCTGGATTCTTCAGGTGCAGAACCGGAAATTGCTTGGCGTTCACAACCAGAATCGGATGAATTACAAACCAGATGCTTAGAAATACACCCAGCTTTCGCGATCTACAAGCAAGATTTCGTCAATCTTTTTTGAGGTTTCGTCTCCTCGCTTAGACCTCTGTCAAGCTTATATCTAGAGCGATCCGCCACTATCGTAACTGACCATATTATCCAAAGACCCAAAACCAACCTTCACCCAATACACCATATCTACTCTCAGTTCTCCACCAAACCAAAGATATAATCGCAATGTCTGCAACTAAAGCACTTGCAATTATTGCTGGCGCTGGCCCCGGAACAGGCTCTGCAATTGCAGCACGATTTGGAAAGGCATATACTGTCGTCCTCCTGGCGCGCACCCCTGCATCCTTTTCTCAGGCGGTCGAAGAGATCAATGCTGCTGGTGGAGATGCACATGGAATTCCGGTCGATGTCAGTGACATTGGCAGTCTCAACACTGCTTTCCAAGAGATTGCAACCAAATACCCAGGCCGTGAAGTTAGGGCTGGAATATTCAATCTTTCCGCTCGGCCAAAGAGAGGGTCGTTCTTGGATCTGACGCCAGAAGACCATGCCAACGGTTTTGAAACACCAAGGTAAGCAGTTGCATTTAAACACTCTATCTCAATCGTCGTGCTTTATGAATGATATTCCCTATGCCGACGTAATCGAGGGCCACGATATGAGATAGTGCTTGTGGCACTGCCACATTAGGAAAACCCAAGATTAAACTTTACTGATTCTTACCGTATTGAGTAATACAGCCGCAGCGCTTTCAACTTCGCACAGAAGATCCTACCTCTCCTGCTTTCTTCGGCGAAGTCTACTGATGCCACCGGAGAAAACTCTACGAAACACCATCCCACTCTCATCTTCTCAGGCGCCACTGCCTCCGTCAAAGCAGGAGCTCTGTTCTCAAACTTTGCCCCATCAAAATTCGCACTCCGTGCACTCTCGCAGAGTCTTGCCAAGGAATTCCAACCCAAAGGTGTTCATGTTTCCCACGCAGTTATTGATGGTGTGATTGACACTCCATTCACGAAGACTTACTTCGTTGACAAGGGACCAGATGCAAAACTAAGCCCCGATGCTGTAAGTTTTTCTCGCATTGGTGACTTTCTGATTTTAAAGGTTCATTATAGCTGATTCGTGTTTAAAACTATAGATCGCAGAGGAATATTGGCACTTACACACACAACACAGGAGCGTATGGACATGGGAGATTGATGTGAGGCCATGGGTTGAGAACTGGTAAACCGCTATTGAACGATTTATAATGCGCTGTGCCAGTATGCACCTTTGAGCATATTTTACATGCTCATGATCTCATATGTCATCATCTTTCCATATGTCGCGATATTCGCATGACAGGCCTTTAACAAATCAAATAATAATGAATTAATAATCAAGTTCAGAGCTCATATTCAATCAACATGTGCACTCCAGGTTCGTCATACATGACGTGAAAAAGCATGCTCAATTAAGAAGCCTGGTGTGAACCGAGAAGCTAACATGGAGATTCGAGCCCAATATCAACATATCAATGATAAAATACATGGTATGATACTCCAAACGTATAGCAAAATGTCTGATTGATTGTTCTGAAGTGCACATAATTCAGTATATGTGCCCAGGTAATGAACCTCAAATTTGCGAAACTTTTGTGTTTACACACTAGTTAGCAAGATCGATTCACTAACATCTTTATTCTACTTCAGGTAATAATTATTCTCTCCATTATGTGCCGCCTACAGCTACGGGAATTAGCACCGTGGCTCAACGACAGAGAATTATAACGATCAGTGCTTATTTCATGGATTCGCTGAAGCTGCCCTCAGCAATTCTTTTGGCTATTGTTGGAACATAAACCTTGCTTAGTCTCTGTATCCGGAACTCGCCGTGGAGAAATGTGTGCCTCATGCACATAGTAAAAGCTTAGTAACATCCCAGCAATTGCTGCTTCTTTTGATGCTAAGCCGAGGCCTCACCTGGAATCTGCCTCCATTAATGCCGAAATTATTTTCACCGCGATCATCTCACTCTGGCGTACCCCTCGGGTAGTTCAATTGAAGGTTCATGTTCACTTTAGTGAAAAGCATACGTATACATATCTTCAGACCTACTTAGATCTACAGTAGTATCGGCACCCGTATCATGGGCTCGCGAGAAAGAGGAATTGGAATTTTGGAATAATTAGGAGGCCTAATAAGTGCCAATAATAAAGCCTCTAGTTCTATAATGATGAATTGTGATTAGCTTCTAAAACAAGGGAGGCACAAATGCTGTCAAATCGGCACAGAGCGTCTCGGCATTATTTGTAGAACCCAAACGTAACGTGCCCACGAGGCGTCAGAGTAATTAAGCATTTATGCCAATGCTATCTGTCCATAAACTCCTAAAACTAAAGCTTATATGTTTGCCTCGGGCATGTGAGGTTCGCCAATGAATGATCACACGCCTGGGACAGCCAATAGATGCCAGTGACATCAATATTACTGGTACCCCGTATGCTAGGGCTTAATCCGGTGGAGTGATAACAAGCATCCATGGAACACTTCGCCGCGGCCGGTCGTCCTCCAATCATCAAATATCTCTATGCACTGGTTTCTTACTTGGTACGTGCAATACTGCTGTGGCACTGAGTAAAGACAGTTTCGGGCGGCTAATATGATATCTCACCAAATGCTACCATTTGCATCGGAAAAATCAGTTAAAGCAACAGGGATGTCACCGCAGCCGCATCTCAGCTACTCTACAGATCGTTTCGGAACATCAATGTAGGGTTGAAACGCCGGTTCTCTGACTATCCACATCACAAATGCCCAATCTCACACCGACATCGCAGCGCCGCAAGCTCAAGTTTAGAAGGGCAGAACCATGTGGGGCAGTGAAATTTTGCAGCCGCAGCCCTAACCAAGAGAACAACAGGGCTGAACCATCGATCTCGGTGCGTATCGGTATACGTACATAGAGTATGAACCTAACCGCTAGCCACAGTCAGTGTAGGGTTCGGTTAATCTTGTCATAACTCAGCAAGATCAGATTGCCTTGGTGCCGAAATATCTTAATCCATCAAAAGGAAACCCAGGTTCGGTTGAGGTGGTGTGTGTGACCCTTGAAATTATCATCTACTAGAACTTGGAGTTGGGATGGGTACGTGGAACAACCTGTGGGGGGCACAGGAGGGGGAATATAACCACTTCACGTCAGAGTATATAACACCCTTCGCCCAGCATTTGTTAAAATATTTCTTCTATCGACATCAAAGCGTACTGGTACGACTTGGATATCAACTTACTTCGACTTTATTTACGAGACATTCCTTATTTTCATATTATAAAATTTCACAACTGCTACTGACAAAGTACCACTCCTTGACGGATTTCAACTTCTCTTCTTACATTCCTTTACTAAACGATATAACGCTCGAATCCATTCTTTTATTTTACCTATAGTTAACATATTAGACCATCACCTATCCAGCATCAATAGCATATAAACATTCTCAAAAAGTGAAAGCATATTCAACCAACAAATCACATCAAAATGTTCTTTACCACTTCTTCAATATTTGCTGCTGCTATTCTTGCTCTCGTTGGAGTATGTCAATAATATTTAACATTCGATCTGTCCTCGTTAATTATCTGTATACTGATGTCGTTACTTCGATAGGTTGCTACTGCCAGCCCAAGTGGATCACGGCACCAAAGTCGGGATATTGCTGCCTCCAGTGCTGCTGTGTTTTCATTCAATTTCGACTTTGAAGACAAAGCATCAGGAGATGTAGGAACAGTGAAATGGGATCTTGCTACATTCCCCATTCGCCATCCATTTGGTAAGTTTCAGTTATCGCCCGATGACTTCAGTGCTTGATTTGAATTATATAAATAGTAACTAACTGGATGTGATACATTTAGTCAGCACAAACCTCCCACCCGGAGTGAACGCCAAAGTTACTCAATTGGCCCGCAGTGCCTACGCCGCCTCCGTGACTGGTGAGGGCATCTACTGCGAAGTATTTCAGAACGATAAATGTGAACGCACAAAGCAACAAGCAAGCTGGTGCATCATGGGCCAAAAATTTACAAAGACTGCAACACATCATTTTCCAACCAAGGAGATTTGGCCCAAGCACCTCCAGGAGGCTGCCCGCTGCCTCGTATGCGATAAGACCACTGCTCCAGGTGCTTGCACGAAGAACGAGGAGCGAAAGGCTTAAAATAGGAAAACTTCATTTGTCAGTAAAATTAGATACTCGAGATCCATTTAATTACTTGAGTGTCTTTTGCATCACAACCCATTTCATTCCTAAATTGTTCTTGCATATACTATATTCTTCATTACGCTTTTGTATTTTGTTTTTGCATCTTGCTTCATTTACTTTCTATTTTACACTGCGTTCATTTTCTGTTTATGAGTGGGGGTTTGGGCCTCAGTATTGCAAATGCAATTTGCAATTTTCTTTCATTTTACATGGCTTGGCATGCATAGGCGTTTATTATTTCAAAAAATGAATTTTATACGATCGATCTGTTGTGGCCATTCTGAAGTTTTAGCATCTTTGTTTTCATTTTTCCCTTTCTAGCTAACTTTTATGGTGCGACAAACGTGTCACCAAATGCGCCGTTGAGTGCAATGCGCCGTAAACTGGGTTAACGGCGCCCGGAATAAAGCCTTACGGCACATGGAATTACCCCGTACGGCACAAAATCAGCATTTTATTTTGCACTGTACAGCGCATTGAGCATATTTTTTTTCTAAGCAAACACATCCAAACGAAATTGCCTCACAGCACGCTTGAAATTCAATTGACGGTGCATAAAACAATTGACAACAATTCATGAAATCTTTGACTACGGTGCATTTAGAAACCTCGTACGGGGTTTTCAGGGCAAAAAAGGCATATTTTCAAAGTTGTTCAAAATACTTTGTAATTTGAATTTTCATTTTCCAAAATTTGATTTTTGGTACAAATATCCGAATTTCAGATTGTAATTGGTGTTTTTTTGGTGCAACAGTATGAAGGGGAGATAGATATCATTCTAAATATTCGATTTTTTTGATTTGATTTGGTTTTCATGACGGCGCATTCGTGACACATCTGTCGCACCATAAACTTTCGGTGTTAAAATCTAACGGTAAGAAACTCCGAAAAATCTGTCGGTGTAATCGTGGTAATGCTACAGAGTACCATACGTAATGTTCTAAAAATATATATTCCCTGCGCACCCACCGGCTTACATGATCTTCCAACCAGCCTGCCTGCGCCTTTCAACAGATACATCCGAACACTTTTGAATACAGTCGAGTTTCAGCATGTGCCGCTAACTACAACGACCATGGAAGACAGCATGTCTTCGTCACTGCCATTTCTTACTTTGGATTCCTTTGAGGCAAATTGTCACGTGCGATGCCTCTACGAGGGTCGGGGATGAGAGTCGACAACGAATACAATGCCATCTCTATGGTCTTGGTAACTACCCGCGTACACGTGTACACGGAGTACTATTTCCGTAACTAGAGTGTTTGTTCTTCAGTTTATGAATGTATTCGAAAATTTATTCAACTTCAGATCCACAATAATAAGATGAAGACTTCTGCTATAAGGATATTCTACCATCTATGCTTGATACAAACATATTATTTGTTGCGAGCAGTGCACGGCTCCTGTAAGCCCCAGAAGGAGTATTTACCCCAGACCCCCCCCCCCCCCCCGGAAAAGAATTATCTCCTATAAAAGCACGCGAATCATGGGCCCAGGGTATCTTTTGCTTTCATGAGAATTATCTGTTGTCATGTTCGAAATCAGACTTATTACCATATCCGGGTCCTGATGCACGGGCGATACTAATAAATCTGGCCAAATACACAAACATGGTCCGAATTTTTATATGATCATGAATGTCTGGAAAAGAGAATAAGCGCCGAAGGCAGTCTCGTAAATATGAAGTTAGGTTTGAGTTTATTACCTAATTAGGAAGTAAGGAAACGAGCTCCTAAAATCATCGCGTATCCCCCGAAGCGAGGGGAAAAGGCGAATTTAAGCTGGCGATGTATGTCAAGAAGTGTTCTCGTGCCAAGTAAAGAGGTTTAGATGCTCCAGATACGGGAAATAGACTCTATTAGGCTGTGAAGTCCACGCACTGAATATTGCACACGTTCACAAAGTTTGAAATATTAACACTAGTACATGTACAGCAGCGGACACCATGAATTAATGAAATTGACTATTAGCCATTTACATTCGACCCGCTGTTCATGTCTAATCTTCGAACTTTGTAACAGCACATGGAAAGTTATGAAAATGTAACTGAGGAGAAATTCAGGATCATCTAGTATTCATTCTAGATCTACTATACAATTATATAAAGGTTTACATGAAATGTATCGATTCATATATAGATCTTCCTCTCACTTGAAATGACAAGATAATGAAATTCTAAAAATATCCCAAAGAAGCCCCGGGCCCCCTACCCCCCATATACAGCTCATTGTGCGCCACAATATGTATGAAAACACCCATGACTTTCGACACGTTCCTTCAACCCACAGATATAGGTGGACTCGAGTCGATACATAAATGTTGTCAAGAGGTAAGTGTAAGTTATGACGCTTTATGCGCCAGTGTACTTAACACTGAAAACACCACGCTCGATAGAGTTGATGACAACAAATCCACTTGGGAAGTATGGGTACACGCTCCATGCACCGTTGAAGATGTTACCTGGGCTAGCATCGTCCTCTGGGTAGACATCAAAGTAACCAACTTCCTTCATTCCAGCGCCGGTTGGCTGGCTGGCAACGGTGGAAATGTCGACAATCCTCAATCCAGATGCATAGTTGGACATGTAAGCCTTGGTGCCGACAACGTAGAGGTTGTGATCGATAGACTTGGTTGTGCTCTTGTAGTTTCCAGTAAGGACAGGTTTAGATAGCTTGGTGATATCCCAGATGTATGTGGTGGTGTTTGAGAGGTTGTTATCCTGCTCGTCGAGCTCATCGTCAAGAAGAAGATGAGTTTGAGCGGCGTTTGCGAGCCAGCCTTGGTGGGTGTAGCTGCTGCCGGAGTATGCAGTGCGAGAAATGATCTTGATGCTGGTTTTGATGGAGACATCGTAGATGGTGAGGGTGTCTTCGTTGTATCCGAAGCAGATCTCTTTGCCCTTGTAGGTGGTATCTGGTCCACTGTAGATCTGAAGGGGGTAAACGAGTTAGTTTTGAAGGCCATGCAAGAAAGTATCGGAATTATGAACTTACGACACACTGTGCATCGTGGACGTATCCATCTGTGCTTGCGCAACCCAAAGAAACGGGTTTTGCTGGGTTGGAAACATCGAGCATGTACAAACCGCCGCTGCACTTGTTCGAGCCAACAGCGTAGATGGTGTTTGTGGCTTCGTGTGCAACGATGTTGTGGCTGTTTCCGAATCCGGTATGGCGAGCAGTCACTTCACTGGTGGTGAAGGTCTTTGCAGCTGTCAATGTAAGAAGCTTACGAAGGTCGAAGACCTGCAGACCGTGCCCACTGGCCTCCGCTCCAATGTATGCATAACCATTGATAACCTTGACATCACGCCAGATGGAGCTGACAGTGGCCGTTGGAAGGCGTCCCCAATACTTGAGGCTGCCGTCGGCTAGGACTTCAGCGAATGCAGTTCCTGTTTATTGTTGTCAGTGAAAGCTCAACAAAGGTAGTCAATTTATGATGAATGACGGATTGACGACTTACCATCAGTCTGACCAGCAACGACAAACTCCCTCTTGGATGTTGGGTCAACCCATCCCCAGATGTCGTTTCCTTCACGGGTTGTGCTTCCCAAAGCTTGATGACTGAGGAACCCATGCATGTCAACGTTGCTGCAAGAATATACTCCAGATTTGCCGTTTGTGCATTTGGTGACCGCAGAGACAGTGGAATATTTTTCTGCGGCAAAAAGACCCATCTCGCGTCCAGCCTGGCGATTGGCCTCCTTGTAGGCATGGAGCCTCTGCATTGCCTTGGACATTACAGTAAGCTCATCACGAGCCTCCAAAGCTGGGGCTGCCCATACTCCTGAGGACAGGAATAGGGCGCCAGACACGAACGAAAGACTGATCTTCATTCTTAAAATGGTTCGGCGGGTGGAGGAGTGATTCCAAAGAAGGGCTGATAGAGAGAGGTGCTGGTGCTGCTGAATATTTCTCTCACGGCGGGGAAATCGAAGTTACTTTATACGTCTCGTGAACTTCGATCGACATTGTTTTTCTCAGAGGAGTGGTTGGGTTTACTACGCCCCCCCGTTGGCTGATCCAAGACATTGTAAGAGACTCCACTGCATTATGGATACCTACCCCCACTACAGTTTTCCCACTGGTATAGGTGATCCGAATCTCCTAGGAAGCCACCAGCCTGATTAGGTAGTATTGGTGGGCAGAGCCGTTGGGGCACGAGACTAGAGTTGTTGGAAAAATCGATCTACAGTCATGCATAGTATGCCGTGATGTCTCTGTGTGACTTTAACTAACGGCGTACTTCGAATACCTAGGGAATTACTAGAATAGTGATAAGCTTATTTCGGAATGGACCCAGCCCCTTGACAGTAAACCTCACTATTGAGAAACCCTCAGGCTTCTACATATAAGTAATACCCTGTAGGCCGTTCAAAGTGACAGGCATGATGTGGTACTCTGATCAGCTAATTGGCACATGTACATCGAGAAGGTCCCAAATGTGGGGTGGCCGGGGTGGTTGGCGGGCCGTTGGAATTCGGCGGAGTTCAGTTGGAGGGTTGCTTATCCATTTTTGGTAGGTTATATATGGACAGGACATATATTTGGTCGCGTGGATGCTGAATTCACCTAACCGAGCTGGATATCAACGCATCCGGTCGACTCTCTAATCAATGCAGTTGCTTTCGAAATGACCATGAGAGTAGAATCATTCCCACAAGGTAGAAATTCCATGCGAGGGAGAACGCTCTGTATATTAGCAGCCTAGGTGACTCGGAGTTTCTCCATACTCATGACCTCATAGATCCATAGATCTAACGGTTGCAACCAATCCAATTCACCTCCCCGATTCGGTCAAGTGCCGTATTGGGCATGGTGGCGGTGGCAGCTTTCTGAATACCAGTAGCCAGATCCCTTCCAATAAAGCTAATATAACTTATCCAAGTCGAAACTTTAAAACCCGCAAATCTACCAGAGGCCGAGCTAGAACACCCACACAAGACAGGCACTCCCCAGACATGCCTAATATCGATTGTGTCATCATCAAACATGGTTGGTTAAGTCGGAATCATGAGCTCTACTAATGGCAACCTTCCTAAATGGGACATATTCCGCCTGTGACCATGCTCGTTTAAACCCAGCACATATCACGGTACAAACAAATATGCTTGCAGAATTCTGCATGAGAATTTCCCCTGGAGTAGCCCCGAGTCATGATGGTACAAGCCGGGAATGATAAAAAGAAATAGTTCGGTTATTATTATTAGGTAATAACTGATCTCGTTATCGTTCTTTTGGTTTTCAAAACCTTGCCAATTACCTGAAGAATAGTTATTGCCTTGCTAGGTAGCTGGGTGCCTACTATAATAGTGCTTTACTGATAATATCGCAACTTCGATGCTTCTTGGCTCTCCTCAATTGTTCATACGAATAAGCAACAGTCAGGTTCAGACGCATGTCTCACAAGGAAATATTAGGTATTATGGCCTCCATCCCTGATTGCATTGTTTAGTAGTTATTTTTGTTCAGGCTCTTAAGTATTTGAGATGAGATGTAATAACATAGAAAACTTCAAGCTCATGGCCATACCGGTATTCATCGTGTGATCATATGCTAGAACAGGTTATCTCCGGCATCTGAATGCTGATACCAACACGCTTATGCACAGCCGTTGAGATGGCTGGCAGATCTTCGTTATCGGGCGCGGGAAAGGCACAATGATCCTGGGAAACTCATTGGAGTGGTTGCCACCGAGGTTCTCTAAAGTTAAAGAACGCTATTACTATCTAAAGTAGTTTCAGAAATTTGCTGTACATGCTCACTAGTTATGCGTGCGAGCAACGAGATCTCGGGAGTAAGATCATGAGGTACATTGCGTACATCTTCACACGAAAATCATGAAACGAAACGTTACTATTTGATATCACTAGTATGCTAGCTAGGTAGATCTCTAGAGGCTTTATTTTAATTTCGTCGAATCATAGATTTTTGTTCTGACAGCGGGGTTGCGAACCTGGCCAATCGATCTTTCTATCGATCATGAGTACTCGTATGCTCTATGAATTAACTCACAGGGGTATCGAAAGGTGGATAAGATGAGGGGGGGAGGGGATGAGGAGGGCGAAGCACGTAATATACATTAACCCGTACCACATGCCGAGGTAAGTTTACGCAAGAAGATACTTCCTTATTGGGTACTTCCTATTTCGGTCAAAGGCAATGTGCACCTATCTGACAGTAGGTATACATATGTAGGTGATGCCGTTCTTTGCGCTATACCTGTACTACACTCCTGGGGTTTCTTATATTGGCTTGATTCTCAACAGATTTATGATAGGAAAGGTTCCGGGTACGAAACATATATCTCAAACATTTACTTGAATATCCAACGATATTGAGTGCTATTTTGTGACTAAATTTCATCTCTTTGCGCCTGAATGAAAAATTAGAGTGAAGATCCAAATTCCGGATTACGGAAACTCCATTTCGGGATTCGGCAAATAAATTGAACCGTCTCCAAGGAAACATACAGGTTCAGCTATAGTAGACGGCGTTGTTTATGAAATGGCACTCGGGATCTACAGTAATGGAGAAAGCTCAAAGGTGGCAAAATATATTAGCGAGGGATTCGAGGTTGAAATTAGGTAGGTACTCGGTTGTAACGAACTACTTCCGAACTACAAATTCATCAGGTAATTGTGATAGGTCGACCACCCTGCAGCTAGGTGAAATTGTAAAAAAGCATGGTCTTGGCATGAGTATCGATCACTTTCTACATTCAGCATTCCTTTCCATCTACTTTCCCCTTTGGCTCTGGTGACTTACCCACTTAGGCATCTAGGTAGATACCTCCTAGGAAGGGCCGAAAAAGGATCCTCAGCATCTTCACAACGTCTGCTAGCGAAGGAAGGAACCATGAACTCAGCCGCAGAGTTCAATGATGATGTTGTCCTTTCGGAGCTATCGTATCTCGCCCCTCTACCCCTCTATCAAACTGTCAAACCATACCATATCTCTGGACAACTCAACCATGTTTATCCCCGCACAAATCTAGTCTTTAATCTGCACCAAGACATAAAATTCCATGACTTGCGAAGTCGTAAGACAAGATTATCCCTGGAGCGTGATGGATTCAAATACCTTGATTGGGACTTTCTACAGGACTTGAAGGCGTCTCCGGATGCCCTTAGTGTCAATGGATTTCTCACTGAGATTAGAAAGAGGCTAGAGCAATGGCTTCCAAACACCGACGGACCAACAGAAAAAGTTATATGTTATAGCCATCGGGTGCGTATCTATATGGAAAGTATGACTCGGAAATCCTCGTCAATGTTCTCATAAATTCCATCCATATCTTTAGTTTCGTGATGGGGATAATGCTAGAACCTCGGACACAGAAGGCGAGCTGGGTACTGCTGCAGCGCCAGTCAATATTCCTCATGCTGGTAATCACTCGCTCTTGTGTATGATACCCAAAGCTCAATTGCTGCTAATCCTACGGTATAACCCAGACCAAACGTTCAACAACGGCTTAAATCGAGTGGCCCGTCATCTTACGCCAGAAGAGAGACTTATCTATCTAGATCAAGATCAAGATCAATATCGAATTCGGATCATCAAGCAAGTATCAACCCCCTCAATACTCAAGCATAGAACTGACGATTGTGCAAGTACCTGGACGCCATTGTTGCCTGTTATCAGTGCGGATCCATTGGCAGTATGCGATTACTCCACAATATCGCTTGAACATGATCTCTGCGCGATAGACCGCATTATTATTGGCAGTGCCTATATTGGCGAGGTGTACTATTTGAAGTATAACTCCAATCACAAATGGTGGTGGTTAAGTCAGCAAAAGCGAGAGGAGACTCTGGTCTTTGTAAGTTGGGATTCTGAGAATGCCAAAGTGGATGTTGGGGCGAAATGTAGGTGCCGAGTCTCACGCAATTGGAGGAAATAAAGCTAACATGAACAAAGTCTGTGCGCATGCCTCCTTTCGAAACCCGAAAGCATCGGTGAATGATCCAGCTAGGCAATCCGTGGAGGCTAGATTCATCTGGATTACCAAAAAGGAAGCACCTATGGGCCATTAAACCACACTGCGCGGCCATGAAACCAATTGAAATAAAAATAAAGAAAACGTTGACTTCGTTACAAAGAATACAAACAAAAACCCATCTTCGAATTTCTTTCTTACATGCCTTGCTTTTGTAGTAGAAGTGCTTCTCGAGCATAATAAATCTGTGCAGCCCCGAGGCCCACCTGAACCAAACTCAAAACAACTCCAATTCCTCCAAACCAGGCCACTGCCCAGAAAGTGTACCACCTTAAGAGATCCCTTCGATCATACCACAAGGCCGATAATCGATTAGGAGATATACTTTCAACATAATCCTGTAGACCCCCAAGCCTTTTTGCGAAAATAGGAAAATCGTCTCGTTTACTGTACGAGTCTTTCACTGGTTTATTGAGACTTGACAGAAGCGAAGTAGACCTAGTGAATCCGCACTGTTGGTCCAAGAAGGGATCGGCTGTAGAACTGAACTCTAATGATGCTTCTTTCCTCTCGGTCAATCGATATATGTCTCGGGCAAGTCTCTCCTGCTGAAAGAGCAACTTGTAGGAGAGAATGATTTCTTGCAGCAACTCAGAGCCAGTATAGCGATTTGGACTTTCTTCCAAGTATTCACTCACGAGTCTGGAGGGTTGGAAGATGAAGTTAGCTTAAAATTCATGTGATATGTGGTTCGTTTAAATGGAATCATGAAAACGCACTGATTTATTGGACCACCTCTACTAAGAGCACAAAATGAAGGCAATCGAAACACCATCAGCTCGAGGCTGATGGGATCAAAGTCGAGATGCGCGCTCACTGAGTCCACCCATTGTATCGTGATACCGCCGATTCGAGTTAAGGTTTGAACATTTAAATTGCTAACATGGAGGGCATCTTTTGGGTCTGCCCTGCCGCCTCGGGGTAGCCTTTTTGGCAGTATTTCTCCAAAGTGCAATAGGAGCTCGACAATCGGGCGTGAGCTCATGTCGCCTCTCAATCTCGATTCGGTAAAACAAGGCGCGCCCTGGTGATCCAGCTGGAAGAAAGTATCACCCGAGCTGAAAGTAGGGACTATAGGCTTATACAACATCGTCAATACTCCCACTGTTGCAAATATGAACTGCCTCATTGCCCAATTGTTCCTAGCACGTTCATAGAGGACTCTCTGTTGTATCATCATCCTGATTGCATAGTCGATGCTAAGTCCCTTCCTTTCGTGAAGCAATGTGGTAAGGTGCAAAAGAAGATAGAGCTTTGGATCTGTGGCCGGCCCCTGGATAGTAGCATCTACCTGAGCCTCAAGTGTAGTCTCTGGTGTGTCCTTAGTTATGTCCACTTGTGCTGGAACGGGCACTGCAATCAGACTTGAGATCAAACCATCACCACCTATCTCTGATTCGAACTCGTTTAGTTTCTGCCGAACATATCCTAAATATGTCCATGAAGAAACGTCCATGTATGCACTTGAACCATGCAGGCCTGGTCGAGATGATCCAGTGAATGCTTTGAGAAAATCTTCAGTGATATCGGAAAGGGGCCTGACTTGGGCACTTGATGCTGTTGCAGAGAACTAGTCATGTCCATGATTGTTCAGTTATTGTTAAGTTACCGTGAGGTGAGAGTTCTACACCCCATTTCGCTTTCAAGCTGAATTCAAAAGAAAACCCCGAAAATAACAAGACATGAAATTGAAACTTCCAATGGGTCGATGAGAGTTCACGGGTGTAAGGAAATGGAAAGTCATATTCTAGAGAAGGAAATCCACATACTGCTGAGCTTGTACTTTGTACACTCGTTAGGCCGGGCCGCTGCTCGCTGCCAGTATATTGCGTGAAACCCGTTGACGTAGCGGGTTCTTCACTAGTATCCGCCGAGCGGCCACTCATAGTACGTACTGGAAAATCTGTTGACATTTGAGCCTCCTTTTACTGCTGTGATTTCCTTTTCGGCTTTGATTGAACGCCAGGGATGATAATATTCGCTTGGATTCTTTAAAAGGCCTTATTTACTTGGATCCTTTAAAAAGCCTCAAGGTTTGGAATTCGGTTCGGTAGAGATTATTCGATAGCGTTGAATGAATGAGCGATGCTGGATGAAACCACGTGAACTAGCCGTGGATTAGAGCTGTCAGAAGGATTGTACGGATGAATCTGTCGGCTGCAGGCGTTTTGAGCGGTGGGAACTTGGCTAGCTGTGTGCACATGGAGGGCCTCAGAGAATTAATTGCGAAACCATGCCTTCCTGGAGAACAAATAAGCGCTGAATAAAGCATCTCGCTTATGTGTATTCCTGGCACCTTGCAACACCACGTATGCACATCATGTACTGTAATGTGGGGAATCCCCCTCCAGATTCTGCAGACCCACGAAAACTCGCCAAGTCCAGCCTTTTCTTTGCAGTCATCCGGGACCCCTGCAAAGTCATTTTTCTCACCAATCATCAAGATGGAATCAGATCCCTACTGACAATCTGTACCACCGCCGAGAATTGCCTATCCATGTTCATTCTCTAGTCTCTCACACCGAACTGTCTCCTCTTCAGCGTGCAAACGTCAGATGCCCTACAAATCTTCGAGGTAAAGGAGTTAAAGTAATCAGTGAACACTCTCATTGTCCTTGGGTACCAGAAGCCGCGTGTTATCATAATCATGCATTTATACGGTCCATGAGTTGAATTCAGATAAGTAACGGCATAGAATCAAGTACAGCATCCAAAGTTGGACAATACCCATGCTTGGATAGGTGATGGCCTTGCTGACTTTGGTAACGTCAAACTATTAATAGACAACAAACAATATTGGTCACATTTTCTGATCCTCGCTCGAATGACCCACTTACTCTAATGCACATCGAGAGGACAGGAATCCAAATTCTGACAGATATCTATATTCTTCATATTGGCCGACATGAAATTATAAAATACTTAACGGTATAAGCAGCAAACCAGTGCATCCCAACTGGACTGATTATCTGGCATATTCTCGTATGCTTCGCCTTGTAGAGCTTTCCGGATTGCCTCTGCCTTGGTACGCAGTGCCTCCGCCTCTTCTGTATCCTCAGAAAGTTGAAGGGCTTCCGATAATGCTCTCATTACTCTTGCCATATCACCATCATTCCCTTTTGAAGTTTCATTCACTTCACAAAGCTCCAATCCCTCCCGCAATGTTTTTCTAAATGAAACCGTAATCAGTCATTGTCCCCAATAAATGACTTGATAATATAGACAAATGAATACTCACACTGCCTCTTTATATTTTCCCTGGGCGATAAGTACTCGCCCCAGAGCAAGACAGACAGTACTGTTTGCCTTCTGCGTTGGGTTCTCTTTCATGAAAAGTCGACGCGCAATCTCGTACTTCTCCTGTGCCTCTGCAAATTTCCCTTCTGCCGCAAGACAATTTCCCAACTGTCTATCTGATCTTCACACTCGCATGGATAGATCAGTTCCTGGATTTCACAAGAATTGGCTTGAGATATTTTTTACTTACTGTGCAACAAGATGGGTATCGGTACCGAATGTGAGAATGGCGTAAACTCTGCCTAGTTCAATCTGACGCTTGCATTCGACATACTTCTTCTGAAGTAATAAGACATCCGCGTAATTGAGATGTCGTATGTGCAGAATCTGGTCACGATCTTCTTTTGGCTGTTGCATATCAATTTCTATAGCCATCTGGAATAGTTCGCCTGCTTTCTCAACCTCCCCAAGACTCAGCACTGTTAGGCCTATGTTGTTATACATGTTGGCAATCTCTGGGTGGTTGGCTGGCAAAAGCTCTTTCCGGATCGCTTCAGCCTTCAGTTGCATTTCAAGACCTTTCTGGAAGTCTCCACGCTCGATATAAACTAGGCCTGCAACATTGAGGATGTTAGAGTGGCCTATCGTTTTCTTGTCTTTGCAGTTTCGTAGCCCAGTATCCAGAAGTAGTATCACAACATCGAAGTAGTTCATTTCAAGAAGGTGCCTATAGATTTTATCAGATGTTTAATTAGAAATATGAACTGTATTCTAAATAAATGAGGAACTTACCAAGCTGCATTCGATAAGAGGGCTGTGAAATCCTCAAACTCATAGTCAATTGGCGACTCGGTAATAAGTTCTGTGTACGAGTGGCACAAAGCCGTCACATGCTGAATCAGGTGTTGGCATTTGTCAGAATATTTGCGTAACGAACGTCCATCAATCTGCTTGGGAAATGCTGCATTCATCAAACTTGTTGCCAGTTGAAAGTTCTTTAGGGCAACGTCTCTCTTCATGTGATAATGATACTGGTCTTGAATCAATCTATGGAATGAATACATTGATGTATTTGCGTCCCTCTTCATCAATGTACTATCGAGCAATTCTTGCACCGCTTCTCCTAGTCTGTAAGAACCATTAGTTATGAAGTGATAAATCGAATTCCTATCTGGTGATACATACGACCATTCGTCTAGTAAGAACTCTATTTCCGCACAGTCTTTTAAACCGGCTTGGTCTGTGAGAAAAACATCATGTGGTATTGAATCAGGTCCAAAGAACGACAAAATACCCATCAGAACTGCGGCATCTGGACCGAGTGACCGGAAGGGGATTTCCCAAGCTGACTGTAGATCGGCTTTGTAGTATAAGTTTGCCCCATGTTTCTTTGAAAGCTTGCGACTGTTCTTTGCATGGAAGGGAATGAACTGCTCGAATGTTTGGCGACGATTCTTTATTTGCGTAGCCATCATAAACATTGCCAGTGGCAGGCCTCCAAGTTTCTCGGCAAGTGCCTGTGCATTCTTCACCTCACTTTCAGACTGCTCAATAAGGTTTGCATCTCTGCCAACAATTGACATCAAGAAATCAGATCCCTCTTCAATTCCAAATGCTGGGATCTCGAATGATTTGGCAATCAGTGGGGCTGCAACGGTCACACTGCGGCAGGTAACCAGAATCGACCCTGGGGATGTTTTCGGCCAATTTCTCGCCAGTAATTCTATGTCTTCGATATTGTCAAATATTAAAAGCCATCTAGCGTCTTGAATTAACATAAAATATTAGTTTCTGCAATACGAAGTGTTAATTTCTTGATATATACCGGCAGAGGTACATACTTGTAGTTTGGAGCCATCTCTTGACCAAAATCTCATTTTCCGTCGCACCCGAAGCCGATGGTGAAGCACCAGGCAATGCAAGGGCATTCGCTATTCCTGTCCAACTCTCTGCGAAAGAAAGTTGATCTTCTCCATTGACCCAAAGAACCGCGGAATTTGCTGAGTCGTGATAGTAATTGTGCCAGTGATACCCGTAGGCTAATGCAAGCTGAGTCTTTCCAATTCCCGCAGTTCCATATATTGCCAATGACCGTTGCCGTCTATCGGAAGCAGCTTGGGAGCTTGTATAGTCAGGTCCTAGAGCACCGATTATTGAGTCGAAAACTACCTTTCTCTTGTAAAACTGGGTATTCTCTGGCCACGGCACGTAGATGCATGGAAGTTTGGCAATATCGTTCATTAACTCAAACTCATACTGCGTTTTTGGCAAATTTTGTGCTTCTCGGAAGGCGGCTTCAGTCGCACTGTTGTTCATTTGCAATGCCGCGATTTTCTCTTTAACATTTTGAGTTTTGGTGCGGATGCTGGCAGCTATTACCTCAAAACGTCCCCGAATATTGACAAGAGTCTCCATCATTTGACCTGAGAATTATGTCAATGAGAAAAGGAATCATTTATGACCAATATTGTTATTGATTATCAAGAAACTCACGAATTGGGGTACGCCTGAAAAATCGAATGATAAGACATGTGAACATAATCACTTCAACAAGGACATTCACGATCTCTTCTCTTGCCCCAGGGTCATTTTGAAGGATTGCATGTGTCTGATATAAATGGAAAAGGCCTAGCTGATGGTCAAGTTCTTTGAGCATCTCTGTAATTTCTTTCAAGGTGTCTTCATAATTTAGGGCCAACTAAGTCAAAAAACATGTTAATTGGTGCCTGATAACAAGCAGATACTTAAAGGCAATTCGTTAAAAAAGTAACATACCTCGATCATGAGATTAAAACAACCCCAAAGAACTGCCGTTTGTATTCCACCTTGCCCAATAGCAAGTAGAGTTGTGAACGATTTGAGATGATTCAAACATGGTTCCATTTTGCTGAGTAGTGCAAGCCTGCCCATTGACTCGTGTCCATCTTCCTGATGAAGGTTCCGCAAACTTTCAAAGAAATCCTGCTCCGTTTCAAATTTGCTCACTTTGTCGAAATCCTCTGAACCAAGCTCCTGCTCGCACCGTGAAAGGGCCTCTGCCCAAGTTGACATACAATAGTCTGGGGCTTCATATATCGACCGGGTTTCGGGATCTGTGATGAATCGGAGCCGTCAGCTATAGATTGGATACTTAGTTTGTGGGATGTTGACCTCTATTTTGGGGTCGGCCTGGGGCAAGAAGAAGGTTTTTTGTATTCGGTGGATGCACATGTTCTACTGTCGGTGCTATGTCGGTTTTGCTAGTATTCTGTGAAGAATGACTTTCATCTTCCTCCCTACTCCCTCTTCTGGGTTCGGTAGGCCGTTGTAGAGCTTGCAACCGCGGATCTGGAGCTGCTGGATGGTGGGCTATGCTCGGTTGGGGAGGTTGTGATGGCTGTGGCCGTGGACTAACGTTATCGTTAGCAGGATCCAGTGACTGCACTACCGGCGGCGCTGGCTTCTTCCGGCGAAACCAAGAGAACCGAGAAGTCTTCTGTGATGTAGACATGAATTGTTGTAGCGTTCCTTCTGGCCTTTGACGTCGACAACACGTTAGGGTTATGGAGGGCGAGTCGTAATCTTATGAATCTTGTAATAATGAAGGCCGCCTACTAACCAATACAGGTAAGAAAGGGCGATCAATCCTTCCAACCTTTGCAGGAGCGTTCATGGGGATTTCGATGGATAGCTGTTCTAAATTGAAAGAGCCTCTTGCTCAACTCTGCATGAGACGCAAAGGTTCACCGAGTAAAGAAGATCCGACAGGGTTTACAAGCCAGCATATAAAAACAAACCATGCCAATTTAGAACAGTGAACACGCAGCTGCAGAATGAAGGCGTTTCCCCCGCACACCCTCAAACCATTCACTCCTTGTCAATTTTCCATTCAAATGATTTTCTGCCGTTCACCAGTATAGCTCACGTATCAAGTCGATTGCGAGTATGGGTTCTCCAGGATGAGTAAGACACACACATGAATGCAAGGATACTCTTTTCACATCAAGCCACAGTCGATATGGCCAAATATTGAGGAATACAAGGTAGAATTAGTTTCTAGAACACCGCCGTGCATGATATAAAAGCTAGGTCGGGAACCACCTCCGAATATAACATGCATTCGCAACACTAGATATCACTAAACATGGCCTCCATCCAATCAACGACGGTCCCAATGACCTTTCTGCTAAAGACCGACAGGCTCAAGGTTGAAAAACCCTTCGAGCTCTTTCTGACAAACCCTCCAGCGGGAGCTCCAATATCTAACTGCGAGTTCATTCGAGAACCTGCCGTTGCCATTACAGACGTTAGGGATCAAGAGTTGGACTTGAATCTAAGCATCGAGACCACAGGATTTGAGTTCTTTAGAGCTCCGATTGATGGTTTGAAGGTGGACGTCACAGATGAGGCGAGTGTCCTTCAATATATGTCCACCATGATGGCCGAAGTCAAGGATCACCTCCAGGCAGATAGCGTCATCGCATTCGATTGGCGGGTATGTATCAATAATCACAAATGTCAGATACGGCTACTGACATGAATACCTTGGACTTTCAAGCACCGCCGTGGTAACCCTCCCAACATCGAAGATGTTCACCGAGCAAATCTCAAACGAACAATAACACAAGACAGGAAGACTGCTCTCAGTCCAGCAGGAATTGTCCATTGTGGTTAGTCATACCCAGCAGCGATAATTCTTAACATATTGCCTCAATATCCTTGGAGCCAAGCCAAGTGTCTTTGATGTCATTAGCAGGTTTCTAAATATATGGTTTAAATTGACTTTATTTCTCTCAATAGATGAGTCCCATGCGGGCGGATGGCACCGGCTGAAGTTGATACTTACCGGGGACGAATTGCAACAGTTTTATGCGAAAAAGCAAAGAGCCCGTTTGATAAAGTCTGTATAACTATATCCTCAACCCTCCAATTATTTCGTATGTATGCTAAATTCTAAACATATGGCTACACTAGTATATGGAGGTCCATTGCACCTACCGTTGGAGACTATCCCCTTGCGTTCTGCGATCTGGGTACAACAGAGCCTGGTGATTTCATTGCGTGCGATAAGATCCAGGATACATGGATCCATGAAGAGGCATACTTCACATACAACGAACGGCAGAAGTGGTATTGGCTCTCAAATCAAACAAACGAAGAGCTTTCACTATTTGTCACCTGGGATTCGAAGCAGAATGGGCCTGCAAATGGTAAGTTGGAAAGACGACAGAAATGTAGATTTTCTAGTGATTCTGGCTAAACTGTCTAAAAAATCACAGGATGTCCACACGGTGCATTCGCGGACCCACTCACAAGGCCAGGTGACGCCCCAAGGCTACGAGAAAGCATTGAAGTAAGATTGCTGGTTATTACGTCTGATGAATAACTAGATATAGTCCTAAGATTTGGCTGGTAACTAGACGAAAAGCACAAGTCACTTGAGATATTTAAGAATGAGATGAAAACATATACACACATGGTGTTTAACCAAGGTCACATACATATCAATCACGGCGCTCACAAATAAAATCCAAGTATATAGTTGCAGAAAGTCATCTGTGTTCTGAATGTATGTTTGCATTTAACCCTTATAAGCTTTCAACATTCTCAACTCAACACATTTGCAAAGATTCGTTTACTTCAGCAAATTATGACTCCATGCAATAATACTTCAAGTTCACTCAAGCGTTGTAGAATAAATTGACTTTGTACTTCCAAGATCCAATGGTTAGCTAGATTCACAATGCAATTTTGGCAAAGACGTTGGAGCTGACTTCACCTACTTTATAAGTGTGTCGATTTAACCACCATTGTCCTTAGCATCGACTTCAGCAAACATTCTGATGCTGCCATCTGCACTTGGAACAAATGCATGTGTTGTGGCCGGCACATTGACGAATGCCTTCCAGGGCTGTGCGAGACCAGTGTTATTTGATTGACCGTCGGCAGGGCCAGTAATGGGCTTCAGTTTATCTTCCGACTTCTTCGAGGAGTCCAGAGGCCCCGTGGGGGGGCTGAAGCTACTGTTGTCCGACATTTAAGCAGGCTATTCTTCAAAACAGGTTTGTGTTAGCAAAAACAGTAATTAATTCGTTTTGGGAGCCTGGGTGTTTTATATTTACCAGTAGAACTGTATTTTGATATAGTGATTGTAGGTTCTAGAGATCAAGCATCAGGTTCTTCCGAATTTATAACAAGGGCCACATACCGATGTGTCATCTTGCTTTTGTTTGGCAGGGTCTGGGGCGTATCGTGCGGGGCGTGGGAGTTCCTGCGTGGGGGACACGCCAATATGTTCTTAGCCCACCAATTCGATTCTGCATGCATGAGTAAGCTGCCACAAACTCTGCATAAGAAAACTCACTAAATACATATAATCATATTTTCGAGTGGGAATATAAATACACTTGCGACCCCAAAAAATCAGTATGAAGCTTCCTAATATCGATGTTTGGCTCGGCCTGGTGACCCTCAAGGCTCTACGGGCATTTCGTCTACCCAAACGCATTTGCCACAAAAGTGCCCGCGGAGGATTTGCGTTGTTACATACATAGGTAGTTATTTGAGCTGCATGTGCTACCTTCTAGCTGATAACGTAACAAGCTTGGAGCACTCGAGCATTCTATCTCCTCTAGAGCTCTCTATAGACACATGAGATGCAGAGGAGGGGAGCCATGTTACTTAAAAACGCAACGACATAAAGCCAATGAGAACTCCGCGGCCCAACTCTTGCCTATCAGTAACTAATATGAATACTCGAATGCCTACTTACCTACCCGATTAGTATGCGATTTCGTTGATCTTCCGTGACACACAGACTATCAATGACTCGAGGGTTGTCTTGATGAAATACGAAGCCATGTGATCGTGGAACAAGCCTTAAATTCACTGGCCAAATTGTGCGTTGTACCCGAGTGCACACAGATATCGTATGTCATTTATGAAATTTACGGGTCAGGGTTAACGTTGGATAACTTGGAAATTTTGTGTCGCCAAAGGTGCTTCTATTTTCCGAGGTATTGTTGTCATGACTTGCAATAGGCGAGTAGAAGTCATTACTTTTTAACGGTGAATACCGTGAAGTGAGACACAACCTAGAAGTGAGACACTGAAATATGCCACCCCGAGCTGAGGAGCAATATACCGTACACTCTCCCAACAGAGCTAACATTGTCACGCTACAACATAGAGCTATCAGCAGATACAACAATGCCTCCAGATCCTGAAGAAACAATCAAATTGGAAAACATTGCAGTTGAACGGCATAAATGCAGCTTACTGCTGAAGCACATGGTATATCCCATAACACTTTATGGAGGTGTGTAAAAGGCATCACAAAGCAACAAGTAGAAGCTCATGTAGAGCAGCAGTTGCTCACCATACCTGAAGAGCGTGCTATAGTGAGCTCATGCCAGGCGTTGGCAGCTATGGGGTTCCCAACACAGTATTCAACGCTGCAATATATGGCCGGATATGTGCTCCAGAAGTGTCAACCACCGTCAAAAACAGAGATTGGTGTTGATTGGCACCCTACAATTTATGCAGAGGCACCCTGAGGTGGCCTACAAGCATTTTCAACGCCTTGATGAGCAGCGTACCCAATCCATGGCAGATCCTGAGGTGTTGAAGCAGTTCTATGCCCTAATTGCACATCATGTGCAACTATATGGGATTCAACCTGTGCAGCTATTCAATTGCCATGAGAAATGCATCATCATGGGCCATACAGCATGCACCAAAGGCATTGTGAGTGCTGGTGGCCTCCGCCAGCACCACTATGCTCGTGGCAACAGCAATCGGGAATCCGCAACTGCATTGGAAACGATATCTGCTGCGCCCACATCCTCCGCATCCTCAACTCCAAGTATACGTGCGCTGCGTCCATCTAACCTCGTGACCGTAAGCACCATCTCGACAGTTACTATGTACACGCACTTGGTTCTCCGCCACTGGGACCTGGCCATTACAGGTGTGGGGGATATGGAATTGGTGGCGGAGGAGGATATTTGCATTTATGTAAGATATATATGCCCGTATTTGCCTGCTCATATCACGAGATATAGCTACAAGGTGGCCATATGTATGTAGAATAACATACTGAAATTTGAGCCGATTCTGTGATATATTCGTTGAATGGTGGGGGATCGTATTGGGGGGGGGATGCAAGTGTCTCTACTAGGTTGTGTCTCACTTCACAGTATTTACCGTTAGTTACCCGGATAATGATTTGACTTGGCGAATTAACTAGGCTGTTTCGTTCTAGCAAATCATTATCCGAAGTGAATGATGATTTTTTTTTTATTTTTTTAAACCTAGGTGCCGCTTGTACCCTGAGGCATTGCGTCCTGACGTGAATGATGATGTGGATAAACCGTTCGCCAGATTTATTCCGATTGCGAACAAAGCCCATACTTATGTGTACGTTGTCAAAGCAAAATAGATACATGAGTAATAATCAACTTCAGGAATGATAAATAGCAATTGCAACGCAGTCGTGAATAAATAAACAGGTATATATATTCAATGCTATATCATTATAAGGATATTATGCTGGTTGTAAATCTAGAGTACAGGATTTTATGAAAGGTATACTAATTCACGCAACATGTTCGTGATATTAAAAAACATTCAGTCGAAATAGTACAACAAACAGATATGAACAAGTATGAAACGGGCTGCCAAACGTTTAAGATGGAGAAATAGAAAGAAATGCATAAGAGAGCAAAGAACCTGATAGAAATACCTAACAAAGGAATCCTTCCAAACAAGATTTAAGATACCTCTTTGAATCTTGAAATATGATAGTCCACCTATCTGCCACCCAAATATTTTGCCACAGCCGGTTTTTTACCGCGCTGAATTCGTTTCCAACGAGTGTAATTTCCGAAAATACCCCAGCATGTAGCGACGACTATAATTGAACAATGTTAGTTTTCAAAAATACATTCTATAGAGACGGGGCGAAAAGAATCGACTGTGGAGTTTTATTCTGGATGAGAAAAACTTACTAAGCCACATGAACAACACTGTCAGGTTAATTTTCAAATGATTATTCGAACCGTGTCCCACAATCGTCATGAAAACTCCCTATCAACACGATTAGCATCTTCATCTTCGATTTCGTATTTTCCACTTATACATCAAACATGGAAACTTTTGGGAGGCACTTACCCAAACATGGTAACTTGGAAAAAAGTAATCCACTCGGTAAAAATTGCTTGCCAACGAATTTGGGAGAATCACAGTGGCGATTTGCGTTATGACCCAAGAAAATATCATATATGGCATCCACTTCACATCAATGAGGGAGCAAACACCATCAATGACTTGGAAGTTTATCATTGCAAACATCCAGATGGTGCACCACATTTGGAAGAATTGCACTGTGCCGAGTTGCGCCCCATTCTTGAAAATGTAGAGCCAGGAGGCCCAGAAGAGCCCTATAAGGCAAGGATGAAAGAAGGCAAAAAAGGCACGGATTTTCATCTATTTGAGGAAGGGTTAACAACTCGTAGTCATGGATTTTCGAAACCTCAGAGAGTCAAACTTACATTGGTCTTGAACGACCAGTTGGCATATGCTCCTGCACCACCAAAGATTCCATTCAAAGCCATAATCAAGAAAAATTGACTAATAGTCGGGATCACAAACATGATGGTATTTATCAAAAAGGTCGTGTCAAAAGCGAATGGTGCAATGTTCTTCACAGTATACTTAATCGGCTCCATTATGGCACTCGCTCCGGATGGAGTAACCCCACCACCAATAATCCTTGGGATACCAAACTGCATTCGATGAACCGTCTCGGCGATTCCTGCAACTTTCACCATGTTTGGAAAGATGAGAGCTTTCTCGACAGTGTGGTATCGGGACTCGTTATAAATAAAAGTTAAAGCTTTGGATGGGTCGTAAACTTCACCCTCTCCTTTGAGTGTGCCGTTAATGGCTTCATTCAAACGTGTTGAAGCCCCTTCATTGGCAATCACAGCTCCCCATATTGACTTTCCTACACTAACATCATCATAGACCCTGTTGTAGTCTATGGGGGGTCGAGAATCGATGGTGGTTTCGTATGGGATGATTACCCATGTCGGTTGACCAGCTTGGCCATTAAGAGACTGAGCGGCCTGGAGCAGTGACTTTCCAACCTCCCCACCATCCATATCCACCGCGTAAACTTTCAGACGATGAGCATATTGCGTTTGTTTGTACTATATCCAGAATTTTCAGATGTCAGTTTGGATGGAAGAAATTTACGAGTAAGTAAATGAGGAAGGGAGTTCTGACTAGTTTTCCGTTTATCCAACAAGCGACAACCCAAAAGAGAAATTGAAGCAAAAACATTGATAGTACTGCGATTTTAATGAGAACGGCTTTCGGTGGCCCCTGACTTTGAGGTTCATAGACCTGGTCATTCTGCTCTTTTTCAGTGCCGTGAGTACTGCTTGCTGTTCCTTCTCTACGACCATTGTCATTCACATCATGCATGTGTCGATTTTCCTCTTCATTCGTGCGGCCAAAAGGAGGCTCCCCAGATAATGTTCTAGAGATGACTTTCATAACTGTCAAATCCCCTTCCGTGTTTCCCGAAGGCGTATTCTGCATCATCCTTGACGGCATGATTTTTGCGGAGTCGCGCGCGTTATGTGAAGGCAGATTGCAATGCAATCCTGATCAAGTGAACTTTGTAGTCGGTTTTGACGAGAGAGAGGTTTTGTTGGAAATTATAACCAAAAGAGTGTATTCTCGATGTCGGAGCTGTGGAGCTGTTCAACTTGGTATGGATGCTTAAGCATGGAGAGGGAAATGGGTACTTGGTTTCTTGTTGATTTGTAGCGCGACCCGCCGTGCTGGCAATTACTAGCGAGCTTGACATTTATAGGAAAAATCGCCGTTAAGTAGTCTCGTGCCCAGCCCCTCCTCCGGAGGGCCGTTAAGAGCGTATGTATTGTTCAGTATTGTTCTAGCGTGATAATGAGGCAATCCGTGATATATTGTTGAGGTGATCATGATAATGTTGGAATTGGGCATATGCGCCAATTCAAGTCGGAAGTCGGCAAATAGCGAAGCTGCCGGTGCCTTGCTGAGTCCGCGCTTACATATTGTGCGGTCTAGACGTCTGAAATGACGTGTGGTATCGATTCCCACTTACCCTCAAGCGAGTTCCTCGGCCGAGGCAACGGTCTCTAGGCTTCATTAGTATTTAGCATCAACAGTACGAGACTACGGAAACTCGTTCACTTAAGGATTTCAATGCGTAAAAGTAGCTACGAATTGAAATTCTATATAAATATGAATGGCGTAGAGAGATCTAGAAGATACTCGAGTAGTGTAAATCATACGGTAGTGGACTGCTGGACTTTTAGTTTAATGAGTAATTTACATGTCAGCTGTTGTTGAAGTGGCTAACAAGCGATCGCCTCGGCCGAACAAAAGGCATGCAACTCGAGAACACAACGTCAGGTATTGGCAATGTGGGCTAACAACCGAGCGCCTCGGCCGAAAAAACGACATCTACTCGAGTAGAAAACACAACCGAACTGTGGCCATAGATCTAATGCTACCCATCATTCGATCTTCGGATTTATGGCAAACGCCATTAGTACCTCGATAGCCTGGAGTCGATCCCTAAATTCTTATTTAGACGACATGTGCTCCCTCGTACATACCGTAGCACTCGGTTGGCGCTCGAGTGGGTGCGTTCAGCTATTACTAATAAGGGCGGCTGATGGGTTGTGGCTTTGGTCTTAGGAAGTAAACATGAGCCATTGGAGACTAAGCCATTCCGCGGATCCGCAAGCCCATTGGCTATCATAGTCATACCACTTTGGCTTATTAGGACAGAATAGTAGAGTAGAGTAATCCATTGATATATTAACTCTGCCGATGGATTCACAAATTTTTCCAACACTTCCAATACTTAGAATCTGCAAGTTCGGGCTCCGTAATTTCACAAATGATATCTATAATGTGATCAATCTTGGTATCTGTCGTTCCAATTTTACTGTTTTGGTATGAATCAACATATGGCCAGATCCATGATTGAATGCACATGATAAACATGAGTTAGGGGTCATTATTTCTTCTTTGAAATTCACCATAGGTATTGCGATGGAGAACAATGATAATGGGAACTAAAAAATAACATCGTGCGAGCCGTCGTGCATAGAAAACATATCAGAAAGATAAATCATGAAAGTCGTGCTTGAATAAATCAAAGTTCCCACGTAAAATACTAAAAAAACGTCCTCCTTCCCGCGGCCATTGTCGACGTCCCTTCTACTGCCTAGCATATACTTTTATAGATTCTGATCCCAGACTCCACTCCGACCCTCCCTCCCACTTGTTACTAGAAAGAAATAAACTCCTAAATTTAAGAAAAGATGTCCATTACCTAAAAAGAAAGACAAAGGAAAGAAAGAAAGAAATAAAGCATAAAAGAGAGAAGTTGCAGTCGAATGTGAGTAGAGATCAAGCAAAGAGTTATAAAACTTCCAAAAGATACAAATCGTCAGATATCCAAAACCAAGTTTCGACCCAATCATGAAATATGTGGAATCGATTCGGCCCAATTGAGCGTCTTGTATGCATCAACCTCCAGACTCCGTAAACTGACATATGCCTCGATAAGCATATACAATCTTGCCAATAGCCATGGCCAAATCCCAATGGCAATTGATAATGCCGTGGCTCGAAGTCCATGACGGACAACTTGTCGAAGTCCCGGAATGATGAATTCAATAAGCCAACCAAACCATTTCCCTAGAAAGTTGACAAAGGCGCCGGATTTTACACCTCTTTTTATTACCTCGCCTTTTTCGTTGACTTCGGCGCTGTAGTAATAGTTGAAGAAGGGGACGTAGATAGATACGAGCAGGGCGAGGAAGAAGAGGTTGGCGATACTGCCAACGGTGTAGACGGTGCATATGTGCCAAAGGATCTCTTCTTGACGCGTGGGAAAGTGCCAGGTCCATGAGGCGAGGTGGGCCCCACCGTATATGAAGGATGTTGTGAACCATATCAATGCTTTGAGTGGCCAGCGGTTCCAGCTAAAGACAAGGTGGGTAAGGACTTGGAGGATTGCCCGGAATGGGTCATTACGGAAAGGATGGCGGCCAGTGATTTGCTTATAGGTTTCCTTTGATAGCGTGCCTTGGGATGTAAGGTAAAATGTGTTGTATTCTTCGTTGCAGGTGAGGTCGAGCAAGTCAGCCCAGTACTGGGCGAAGGTGCGGTGGCGCCTTTTCTCTGAATTACCACTGCCGTTAGCTATGGTTGTGGTTGTTATGGTTTCGCTTTCATTTTTATTGGCTTGAACTGAAGTACCAGCGAAGCCCGGTACTAGTGATACCCGTGATCTCCTTTGGTTATAGATGTCATCATGTAAGTTAGGAGCAATTAGTTGTTCAGCTCTCTCTACTGCCTCTTTTTGCTTTTTCTTTTCATCGTTAACTTTTTCCTGTGAAGAAAGCAGAATCTCACGAGCGTACTCTTCAATTCGGAGGTGGTTTGTGACGTCCTCTGTTGGACATTTTTTCATAAAGTCGTATTGTGCTTTTGGAAGGTAAATCGGGGTTGTGATTGTAACATCTTTAGGCTTATTCCACCAGACAATGTACATGACCATAGCACAGACGGCATGCAGACCAGTGTGTAGTTCGAGAAGGGCGACTGGCAGTGGTTGCACGAGACGGCCAATGACCTGGACAAACATCCAAAAGGCCTGGAAACACACAATCAACCGAGCCACAAAGTCGACCTTGCTGAAATCAGCCAACGCGGATGGAGGAATGTCGTTCACGTGGTACTGTAGCTGGGCAAGTAACTTTATATCCTTCTCCGTTGTTTCATTCAATTTTTCTGGATCGGCGTCGATTCGCTTTCGTAAGGCGCCCATGAAGCGAGCAATGAACAGGAGGCCGTGGGGTGTCAATACATCCCGTTTCTTTGATGGGCCATGCCGATCTTTCTTCGGCTTCTTGAGCTTCTTGGTATCTTCAATATCCTTCACCCTCCTGCCCAGAACATATCCGAGCCTGTCCTCAAGACTATGATATCCAGGTGGCCAATGCTCTGGGGTGTATTTTCGATCTTCGCCCTTATTTGGATTGATCCTAAGTAGGAAAAAGAGAATATATCAGTGCGGAGCTCATTCCAAATAAGATGATGTAAGATACTCACAGGTAAAAGCCGCCCATAACAACATAGTTCGCTACCGATTTATCCCATCTTTTAAAGCTCTTTGGATCTGCTTTCTTAACTTCCTTCAATAGATCAATTGCAAACCACGTCTCCCCGAGTGCAATTGCGAGAGGAAGTTCCGGAACCAATAATGCCAAAGCCGCCCACAACACCTTATACTTCCACCCGACAAACAGATGGAAATTCGTTTGGATCTTCAAAAACCTCATAACTTTTTTCCAGAACCCTTCTTTGTTGGCCACGGGTGTAGGCTGCAGTGGCTCAGTCTGCTCTGGGCTCCCCCCACAGCACAAGAACCTCCATACTTTGATAAAGACGTTCTTAACCTTTGTGGTCAACTTTACTTTCTCCTCTTCCTCTTCACCATTTCCGAGCTCCCGTTTCAGGACGCTCTTCATTGTCCCCGAGGCGGACATCTGGATGTTGATCAACATTGTCGACCACACGGAAAGACCGATAGTCAATGTGCAGGACGTTAATATCCTCATTGTTCCTCGTGACTTTGGTTCGTTCACCCATGGGTCTGCGAGGGATGTGTTTCTTGGGACGTCTTGCTGGGTCTGAGATGCTTCTGCTCGAGCGCCTATGACTGCGGCTTCTGTACATTCTGTATAGAAAAGGAGGAGCAGGAGGAGGAAGAGAAAGATTGGAAGCGGGAAGTTGAACCCGTGGTAGACAGAGTCCATGTGGGTTACCTCTTTACTGAATTGATGTATATGAAGTTCGGCAGAAGAATAAAGATATGGTCGAGGTATGTATTGTATAACAGTAGAGCTATAGCAGCAGTGCTGATAGTGGTGACTTCTGGGCTTGATTGTACGATTTTTTCTCATCTACTCGAGCTGGGCGCCTACATGCTATTATATAAACAGTCCAGATGAGCAGATATACAACGCCCCAAAGCTCCAGGTGGGTGCCCACGTTCTCTGACAAGGTCCGTTCAAACCTATGATATCACTCATGATTATTCTCAGCTGCGGTACAGACCAAGACAAAACCAACCAGCAAATCGCCTCCATTTGGAACCGGGGAGGTCGATGGGACCTACCAGATAACAAAACATAAAAGATACGTGAACATCTTTAGCTGTATTCGAGTACACAACATTTCAGCCTTGCAGAAGAAAGTCCTATATCGAGTACGAGCTGTTCTATTTGCAAGGCATAGCAGCTTCTCAAATCAAACCTGACCAATATGCAGATGAATTTTCTCTGCTCATGTATTTAAAACATGGTGCAATTTTCCAACGGTTTGTGTGAATAATATTTGGCATGTTGAGTTGTACGCACCACCACATTCACCCACCTTGTGCAAAGTAAATACGTAATGCCCGTTAGGCGCCCCATTGAGGGGAAGTTGCCATGATCATGAACGTGCATACCTAAGGTGGCTGCTCTCCACTGGTTTAACCCACCATCAACTGAACTGCCGTAGTTGTTTTGGATTGCAATTGGGCCATGTAATACGGGAGCTCGCGTTGGTGGGATGAGAGTAAATGGTATTGATTGGGGGTATGTCTATTTCTTATCTGAATTACAGAGTCCCGATCTACTGAATTCTCTATCGAGTATTCGTTGTAAATGTGCTTGCTATACCTACATGGTGGCTGAGTTAACTGCCATACGATTCGAAAGCATTTGACGTACATGCAATCTCTGGTGGAGTAATTGAGTTGTTTCAAACTTCGAGGGAAAGATGCTTGATTGTATGTAACTTACTCAATTAGGGTACATCTAATGTAAAGGTTGGAGATTGTATCTTTACTAATGTATGCATAAATTAGTATTCACTTCACCGTACGTAACTTGTATTTCTAGGTCTTTCAAGGCAGACTTCCAGCAAGAAGAAAGAACACCTTGAAAATACAGCCTCAATGATAATTACCAACTTCCCTTGAGAAACTGCATAGATATTCTCACACGCCACATACCGCCCTCGATTAGAAGTATGATCGTCCCCCAAAAATACATATCCTATGACCAATCTTGCTCATGGAATAGCCCGATTTCATGCCACCATACATTGCCACCATACATACATACCCAACAGGCACAGCACTTACATGATAGTAACATCTCGAGTAAATGATATTCAACAAAGAATTTCCACACCTATAAATAAAATCAAATCTCAGCCCTCGTATAGTGAATTCACGACATGTACACAATTATATATATGCAAGCTGCCTCAGATTGGACCAGTCAGTTCGAGTCTAGTTATGAGTGCAACTAGCTGTGACGTCCAGTCGTCCAGCCACAACTTTCGCTCAAAAAAAAAAATAGAAAGGATCGCGATTATAAAATTACCTTGGTCATATTATAAGTAGCTATATGTGGCCTACCAATATATATCATTGCCACCAAAATATTTTTTTGCCAGCAACACCTACCTCCTCTTACTCGATTGAGAGACAAGGCTGAAACAACGATTTGAGGAGGTTCGGTACCTCAGTATATGTTTCCCTATTCTCGAGTACTCGAGTATGCTAGCACTTTCCGTCAATATCCCGATCTGGCTCAAGCTGCGGCTCTAATTTGTCCTGGCGTGAATCATAACATATTTCCGAGAATGTGTGTGATCGGCGGTGCTAGTTGGTTACTTTTCTCGTGCCCAGCCCCTCCCACGATGTGGGTCCAATGGAGTGGGGCGGTCCCGCTCTCCAAATTTGGTCTGCCAGCAAAACTCAAGGCTGAACACGAGAATCTGCCCAACGAAGGTTTATCCGTCGGATCCATTTAGTACAGCGAATGAATACAATAATGCTGCTCCGAGCGGATGGAACTGCAATTGACTCATGAAAAGTTGAAAAACCGAATCATCTGCGAGCTGGAACGGCATTTAAACAGAAACATTGTCATAGCGTTGGCAAATGACAGAATATTTCTCATACTCTTTCATAACCAATGAATTCGAATACATAAAGCAGGCATGTAGAGCGGGGGGTTATTTACTGGATTATCAAACATGTAGATGTCTCGATCTATTTTTTGTCTTTTTCTTATATAAATGTGCTTTTTTCGCCATAAATGGAACTGCGTGTAATTTGCCTCATGATTGAAGAAACCGACGAGCACGAATTCGCAATGTGGTTGGTTTAATGAAGCGATTAATGATGCCGATATCTGTAGCAAGTACGTGCAGCTGTAGATCTCAGCAAGTTTTTTGATCCTACGAAGTGAGATATGAGCTCGAGGATATATGATTGTCGACGTCTGAATTCAGAGATTTATCACAAAATATAAATACACGAAGTCTTACAGCAATCAAGCACAACGCACTTAGGCATGCAGGAAAGCAAGAAAACTAAATTCTCCTTACGGAGCTCAAAAAAACCCTGTGAGCAATTTTTGTCAACCCCATAGGGAGTTTGAGCAAGTTAATTTCTGTAAGATAGCTCCAAACCCCGCAAATTCCAAAAGATTCTCCGTATGAATTCCATGCGGGAAGGAATTCGAATCTTTTGACGGAGTTTACTTGACACATTTGTCGCACCATAGAAATGCAAAGAATTGGAAGAAAGAAACAAGGATCATAGGGTGTCATGATCATGTGCATACAGTATACGTATACACGTACGTAAACGCTCGAGGCTACGTAAACGCCGAGTAAATACATATCTCGAAATATCTCGAAGATATCGATGTTTATCAAATATGGAAATTCACAAAACCCACAAAATAATTACTTGTACTTTTATTATGCTCATATGCACGTTACGGGAGGGCTTGGCAGTTCAAACTACCATATTCGGAAGGCCCACTGGCCTACATAAGTACTCTCACCCTTAATCCCCCAGAATCCTCTACCCAGGCGTTCTTACTCTAGGCTTCTGACGAGATCCTCCAGCGCCTTGGGGTCCATCAGCTCGCCAGCCATCACGACATCCCCGCTCACCTCCTTCGCCACCAGACCCCTGCCGACCTTCACCCCCGGCCCGAAGCCAACCCACCTCTTGACGCCCGCAACCTCGTCGAGCCACTTGACGCTCTCTGCCCATCGAACCCGCTCTGTGGCCTGCAGCGGCAGATTCCTTTGAAGTCCCTCCAATCCCTCGTACGGCCTGGCCGTCACATTCGAAACAACCTCACCCGCCCGTCCGTCCCAGTCGATGTCCACCTGCGCCAGCTGCCTCTCAATCACCCCCACCGCAGGCATCATCAGCGGAGAGTGAAAGGGTGCAGAGACCTTGAGGCGAATAGCCCTCGGGTCTTGGCCAGAAAACTCCCGGAGGTGGTGGAGCACGGACGTGATTGCGCTCACGTGTCCAGAGAGGACAATCTGTGTGCTCGTGTTGTGGTTCGCCACTTGGACAATCTTCCCAGGTGGTATGACATGTGATGGGAGGGTGGCCAGGTTTTGTGGGGAGAGGGCCTGTAGGAGCGGGCCGAGGCTGGAGGGTGATGGGGTGAGGAGGGCAAACATCCCAACATCGTCGGCCTCACCAGGAGGAACCGCGAGGGTCATGCTTATCCCCCGTCGGCGGACAAGGGTCAGTGCTTGTGGGAGGGTGAGGAGGTTTGCTGCTACGAGGCATGTGAATTCGCCGAGTGAGTGGCCGAGAAAGTAAGGCGAGAGCTGGCGAAGGGAGAGCCCGAGGTCATTCTGCAGTACTGAGAGGATGCAGATGGAGGTGAAGAGAATGGCGGGCTGTGCATTCTCCGTTGCAGTCAGCTCGTCTGCTGGGCCGTTTGTGATGATTTCGGATAGAGGCCGGCGTGAACCGTGGGACGGCGGTGGAGGGAATTCGGCGTCAGAGACAGCTATCGTGTGGTCGAGCTCTTCGAGGAGCCTATCGATAGTGCGCGGAAAGTGATTTCGCAGGCTCGAGAGCATGGACACGCGCTGCACGCCTTGGCCTATTCCATTTGGCACACTTAGGTTGGCTGCCTGACAATTACGCGGCGGGGGGAGTCAAACCGGGAAAGAATATCGCGGTTTTGGGAGACGACTGGTGATGTTGCTGTGGTGATGAGTGCGTCGCCACCGGCCTGCTATATGCTCGGGGGCCCTTTTGCAGGGCCCTATGGGCGCACCTCCGGAACATGCTGAGGAAGAGAGTGTACTGAGAGTGTGGATATGGTGAGAATCCAACTGCATCGGGAGGAACTCTGGGCCGGTCGGCTTGCCGAGGAGTTGCGAACGTTTTGAGCCGCAGCTGGAATGTGCGAGCGGAATATGCACACTGACGTAGTTTATGCAAGGAACAATTGCATATGCCACCGACCACACTCGGATGTATCGCTAAAATCTCAGAGCGAGAACGATTACACCACCAGATTGACAACGCCAGACATCAATTGAAGCCGGCAAGAAGAATGCAATTTAACTCCAGAAAGATACAAATACAGCCCCCGAAATATGCAACAAATGCAAGTCATGAAACCCAAGCGTGATCCCGCACGAGCTTTTCCCCGACCATTTCCTCCACCACGTCCAGCAGCGTCTGCATTGCCTCGCCCCTCCCATCCGCCCAATGGCCCACCGCAACAAGCCGCGATACAAACTCCTGCTTCGGCCCTGTGTATACCCTTTTCTTCTCCGGCTTGATGCTTTCCCTTGGCGAGATGAATCCCAGAAGCTAGGCGGTTGGTTAGTTGATGTGTCTCTGTCTAATTGGATCGATGTACTCACCAAGTATAGGTATATCAGCATGCAGTCTACTATCTGCACAATGAAATCCACTGGATCCTGTGCGGCCAGAATTGTATGCGGGTGCGTCTGGATTCCATAATTAGCATTCATCCAAGCACACGTGCGAAATTTTTGCCAGATGAGACACACCACTATCTTTGGAGACTTGACAACCCCTGCTCGATACTCTCTGGCAGCCGACCTCTTTCGGCTGCATGGCCTCTGGAACGTCACGATCCTCAACTCAAAGCCTTCCTCCTCCGACATGGGCCTATCTGGGTGTTGTAAATACTCTGCGTTTTCTGCAGCCACATGCACCTGATCAGTATGTATTCCCGCACATCTCACTAGGCTAGAGGAGCATACCGATAACTAATTTCTTCAATCCCTCCAGCTTATCAGAAGCATCCTGCTGGATCACAACGGGAGGTAATTGCGCAGCAATCTGCTGCTGTTGTTGAAACTCCATGAAGCCATGATACAGCCCAGGATCGACGACCATCATCTGCTGGGTTTTATCGGATCCCCCACCAGTGCTCCCGGCATACTCTGCAAGCAACTGCTGCTGCTGGTGTTGTTGGCTCGCAGAGACTGCAGCATTCACATTGATCACGGTCATGGAAGATTGGGATGGCTGCATGCTCTGACTCTCCGCTGGTGGCCAGTAATCAGTCTCCTTCACTGGATCCCCGATCTGGGCCTGGCCCATCTCTCCATTCGCCCCGCCAGAGGATTGTGTGTGATGAACGGAAAAGTAAGAGTTCGCTGTATCTGGTCGACCCATGGGATCCGATGGCAAAGCCGTCATTGCGGGCCGGAATGGTGGGGGTGGGGTCAAACTCGTTGTAGCTTGTGCACCCTTTCCCTCGCTGCCACTCAGCTCTGCAGCCTTCTTGTCTATCGACTTCCATTGATTGTACCCCTCGCCTTTTCCTTGGCCTCCTTCTCGGTCTGGCGGCGATGGCCATATCGAGTTTGAACTCTTGCTATTGCTGCTGTGGTGTCCTGGGGCACTCTGTTGCTTTCCATTATACTCCGAGGATTCGCTCAGGAACTTGCCTCCTCGTATCGTTCCAGCATTACTCTCATACCCACCATGGCCACCGTTACTGCCACTCGAGGTTGGGGGTGGTGAAGGCGTGTAGCTACGGCCACTGCTGGTACTCATGTAACTCGAGCTCAGACTCGTGTATCCCGACCCCATGTACGGCACAAGCGAGACTGTGGAGTCGTTGTACACGCTGCCGTAGATGCTACTCGCACTACTTGCCAGTCCTGACGATCCGGCATTTCCGTTTCCGAAGGCGATGGGGGACCGCACTGTGGGGGGAGTGTACATCCCGTTTGAGGAGAAGGATGTTGGAATGTCGCTGGTTGTATGGAGGGAAAGCGGGGGCTTCATGTCTTTGTCGTGGTGGTATACGTGGTGGTAGATGCTGGTGTTTGAGCTATCGGTAAACATCTTCTCAATTAGGCACGCTG
Source organism: Peziza echinospora (assembly GCA_024516245.1). NCBI lineage: Eukaryota > Fungi > Ascomycota > Pezizomycetes > Pezizales > Pezizaceae > Peziza > Peziza echinospora. Next base: position 1,426,296 of record JAJLQT010000010.1, on the reverse strand, counting down.
GCGAAGCGGGAATGGTGCTCGAGAGGGTGTACGCCGGAAGAATCAGGAGCAGGCACGGTAGATGTAAAGAGGAGGGGATGAGGGTGGTTGGAAAGGGAAAAGAAAAGGTAGAGAATTCAAGAGGAAGCACAGGAACGGGAAAAAAAAAGAAGAAGAGGGAAAGTAGATCGAGGGAAAGAAGGAAGAGAAGCCTTCTAGAGGGATCCTAGGATGATGATGATCAACAACCAGCAGTCCAGTTTCCAAGGGCTGCCTAGCTAACGAATCTCACTCAGATACTCTAAACCTCCTTACTCCAACACCTCCCCCCCACCAACGGACACCTAGGTGGCATGCCAGCCGGTGCATGCGGTAGACTGGCGATTAATTGGATGGGTTATATATTGTACATACGTAGGCGATGCACTTCCCCCTCTCACTCTCTCTGTGGGCGCGCAACTACGTAGCTACTCTACTCTACTTTATTACTTTGACTCTGCAGCACTCTTGAGGTAGGTAGGTGGAGGGCCGGTTTCTACGACACCCGACTTCTAACTAACCAATGCATGCATGACAGTTGTTCTAGAAACAACGTATGTAATGTACATGTATGTATGTACCTCTGGACAAGAAGAAGAAAAAAAAGTAACCAACGTCGGGGAAAAGAAAAGAATGGATTATCGAGGCATGCACATGGACATGTGAGCTGTTTTATTGGATCCTGGAGCAAACCACCTTTGCGCACAGAGCTATTGGGGAATGAGACTAGAGCCATTGCAGAGGCAGCTTTTCCCATCGAGTACCTTCTTTACATGCTCTACCTAGAATAAGCAGGTAGGTACGTCAGGAGGTTGGACATCTAAATGTTGGCTTCTCTCTATCTAATGGGTTCTGAGAGAGGGGTTGGTAGGTAGGTAACATCCGATATTTAATATCCAATAGCCGACACAAACGATTTCTATCATGTGGCGGGAGAGAAAAAAAAAATAGCAGAGCTGTTCGATTTCGATTCGTGGTTGATCATGAAGATGTACGAGTACATATCTCAACATGCACATGATATCCCTGCCTTGGACTTGGACCTCTACACACCAAAACGGCCAGCCTTCGAGTAGGTACGCTCTAAGGTACCTAAGTACCTAGGTAGGCACCCCCCTCGGGAATGCGCGTGCGGAACTGCGGGGAGGGAGGGGCCGCGGCCTAGGTAGGTGGGGGGTGCAATCGATACGTACCGTACCCTTCCCGCAGCGCGCGGGTCGGCCCCCAATTTCAAACAAACAATATGGATTGTGTTTGCTTTGTGTTTGATGTTGTGGTTGGTTGGTTGGTTGCGTGTACGTGTGTGCGATTGGTAGCTTAGGTATGTATATAGTGAAGGTGGGAATATTGATGTGGTGGTATGTGGTATGTGGTGAACCTGCAGCCACGTGTTCATGCATTTACTCTAGTTAGAGTAGGTAGAGTAGGTAGGTAGCTAGAAACTCGACAACAATTTAAATCTAAAGTAGGTATGAATGTAGGTATGTACTCGAGTAGGTAGGTAGGGAGGTAGGTAGGGTACTGTAAGATGCATTGGGAGCGTGACCATTTTTCTTTTCTTTTCTTCCTTCCTCCCCTTCTTCTATTTCTATTTTTATTTTTATTTTTTTAATTTTTTTTATCTTTAATTTTAATTTTTCGTTATTGATTCTTTGATGGCTATGTAGTAGCTATATATATATCTGCTTGATGGCTGGCTTGAAGTTTAGAGTTTAGAGTTTAAACGAATTTGCCGGCTTTGCAATTGCAATTGTGCTCGAGCTCCCGTATTGGCGGGATCGATTGCAAGAGACCCTGGGGGTATACAACTAGTTGACATTTAGGTGGAGTTAACGTTCGATTAATTTCTACCTCTTTTTTCATTTATTCATGATCATTTTCATTGGCTGATCAAATTATAGGAGGGCCCGGGGGGGGGAGGGGGGGGTTCAGAAGATATACCCGAGTACTCGTACTCACACGAATCGGATTGGATCAGGTCGATGTAATTAATGGCGGGGTAAGAGCTAAGAGCTGCTGATATATAGTAGGCATAGGTATGTACCTTAGGTAGGCCTAGGCACTGTATACATGTACTCGAGTACTTTAAGTTTAAGTTTACTCGAGTAATATTATATTCAAGGCAGTCACGTGTGATTTGAAACTTTATAATTACTTCAAATTTGGTATAGGTCTATAGAAACCCGCGTGATATTGATTGATGGTCATGGAAGTTGGAATTGGGATTTATCGTGTATACCTCTTAAAGTATGGTTACGGTAGGTGGTAGGTACCTTAAGCTTATTAAGCTTGCGTGTTGAGCATGATGAAATACGGTACGGTATGGTATAGATGGGGGGGGGGGGGGAGGGGGGGGGGGGGGGGGGGGGCAGGAGAGTACAAGGTAGGTACTTAGTATGCGGGCCCGGGGCGGGGGGGGGTTAGATTTGAATCGATATTGATATTGGATAGCTATAGTTTTATCTCATGATCATGAACTTATAATAGCAGTGTATCGACATGCAGATGTATATCGATTCTACAAGTCTAGAGGGGACGAGGCTATAGCTACATGTACTTACTACAAGAGGTAACTTGCTTCATATGCATATTGCTTTCAATCTGTCTGTCTGTCTGTCTGTCTATCTGTCTATCTGTCTATCTGTCTATCTGTCTGGCTGGGAACGAGGCTACCTAGGTATGTAACTAGTTCCTGTATCTACCATGGCACGAGATTATCTACCATTAATTACTCAGGAGGCCTAGGTCCGGAATTCGAAGCTAATTCTCAAGGTCTAATATTAATCTTCAGGCTCGCAATTGCAATTGCAATTTACCCCTGTTCTCGTATTTACCCCTAATTATAATATCATAATTATAAATACCCAACTGCACTGCATGCGCACTCCTTGCAATTGATCATGCTCGAGAGGATTCGATTTCTTTTTTATTTTATTTTTTTATTTTTCAAATATCGAGATCGAGATAGCCTCATGATCACGTAGCACTGTTGCGTATACCAAGATTACTACCTGTTAGTAAGATGGAAGATGGAAGATGTTATACCTAGTAAAGTACGCATACAGAGCTAGAGTCGTCAAGTACTCGTCGTCTCATTGCGTATCCGGACAAGACATTTTGGAATTTGCTGGTGGGCTAACCCAATTTAAAAATGTCTTGTCCGGATACGCAATGAGACGACGAGTATATGAGGCATAGTATACGTATACGTATACTCTGCCGTAATCGGCCATGCATGGGCATAAATTTGATCGGGGATTTACATACATCATATGGTATATATATCGCGGTTACGCGGTTATAATTAGCGGGGAACATTATACCCAAGTACCCAAGTACCCAAGGTTTGATTTTATTTATAACGCTAGAATTGCATGTTTATAATACAAAATTGTAATAACCGGTCCTATAGCGTATGTACTAGCTATCATATATAAATATCCAAAGAATTGATTATTTAAAATCCACATCATGATCATGATCATGATCAGGATCAAAAATATTTATAATTACCTCCGAATCGATATCCGGATCCTCAAGAGCTACCTAGGTACTTCTAGCTTCTTGGATTATACTTATACAGATAGCTAGAGCTTGCGCAAATTGAGGGTAGACACATATGCATGTATATGTACACCCGCAGAGTTAAAGTCATCATTAACACGTGCCTTCAGATCTAGAGCTCGAGCATGTACAATAGCCCTCGATAAGTGACCGGACAGCGCTAGGTGAATCTCATCACACATATCGCTCCAACAACGGAGTCCAAGGCTTCAAAGCGGGAGTCCGTGAACTTCTGATTTATTCCCTGGTGCCAAGTGAACAAATGGTTGCTCTTCACTCCAACTGGCTAGAGGTCTCAATAAAACATCTCCTTGTGGTCAAGTGCATTGGTTTACTATGGCGCACACACATTTTGAGCATGGACATAATCAATCCGCAGGCAAAGTTGGAGCCATATGCGTGATGAGATTTCGTTAGCTCTGTCCGGTCACTTATCGAGGGCTATTGTACAGGTACAGGTACACACGTGATATTTTTCATTATTTTTCTGACATTTTAATCATGTGGGGGCGGAAGATCCTAAACCTCCCAAGCTTTCAATTTACTCGATACTGGCATAAAGAATTGGAAACGACAGGGGAGCAGGTTGTCTGTGCGAAAGCTGAATTTGTATGTATTTTGGCCTTGCACTGACCTTTGCACGGACAACTCAACCCTTGCTAGTTTCCAATTCTTTATGCCGGTATCGAGTATACATACCTGGTTGGTAGTTTAGTCAGTCGCCCAACATGCCTATGTACCTCCTAGAGCTGTTTACTACCCTACCCCAACTACCGCGGTAAGAAAATGCCAATCAATCTGATGCACATAGGTATGCAGCTGTGGTACGATTGTGGGAGTTGCAATTGGGGATATCGATGTTTTAAGGTGTAGACTGTGGGGACGGGTGACAGGGGCTGAAACTCGACAGACATATGGACAGATGTGCGCTTAGGGAATTTGCAACAACGAACATCAACAAATAACAACAACAACAACAACAACAGAGGCGACGACGGCGAAAGAAAGAAATACCTCTAAACAGATCTTCACACTACAGCAGCCAGCAGCGGGAACGGGAGCGACATCGAGTACAGAGCGACATCCCCACTCTCTCCCCCGCCCCCCCCCCCCCCCGCCCCCCCCGCACCGCACAACCATGGCCCGGAAATACCTGACCCTCCCACTAATCCTCCCGCCCCTCCTCCTCGGCATCCTCGTCTCGCTGCGCACAAACGACTACAACCTCCCGGCCTTCCTCACCGCCGAGGGCCGGCGCACGCACTGCTACAAGGGCGGGGTGCTCACGCACGCGCACGCCACGGAGCTCGCAAGGTGTTTTACCGTGGGGAAGAGGAGCGGGCTGGTGCTGGATGTGGTGTATGATGGGGATGTGGAGGGTGGTGGTGAGGAGGAGACGGTGGTGATTCCGGGGTTGTGGGACGGGCATGGGCATGTGCTTCAGCTGGGGGAGATGTTGGGGAGTGTCAGGTTGTTTGGGGTGGGGAGTGTCGAGGGTGTGTCTACAATTCCATCTAACCCCAATTGCAAATTTCTCAAAACTAACATGTATCTACAACCTCAGAAACACAAAGCCGCCTCACCGCCCACCTCGCCGCCCACCCAGCCCTCGGCACCCGCCAAAACTGGCTGCGCGGCATCGGCTGGGACCAGCAGCTCCTCACCGACCTCCCCCCCGGCACGCCCTTCCCCACCGCCGCCCTCCTCACGCACGCCTCCCCCCTCCTCGCAGACAAATTCATCATGCTCGACCGCGTCGACGTGCACTGCGTGTGGGTCTCCCCCGCCGTCCTCGCCCTGCTCACGCCCGACCAGCAAACCACCCCTCCACCCGGCGGCACCATCCCCGCCCCGGGCGTCTTTTGCGACAACGCAATGGCCGCCGTCGAGGCCGTGTACCCCGACCTCGTGCCCTCCCGCGCCAAAACGCTCGACTGGACCGAGCGCGCCGCGGCCGCGCTCAACAAGGCCGGCGTGGTGGGCGTGCACGACGCCGGCGCGCGCGCGTGGGCCATGGAGGCCTGGCTGTGGATGGAGAGCATGGGCGTGCTCGGCGTCAGGATCAACGCCATGCAGGAGTGTCCCGTGCGCAACGCCTTCTGCCCGGAGGTCACGGGGAGGTATCTCCGCAACTGGGACCAGGATAGCGGGAATGTCATGGTGGCGTCCTTTGGCGTCAAGATCTTTGCGGACGGCGCGCTGGGGTCGTACGGCGCCGCGCTGAAGGAGCCGTACACCGACAACCCGGGGGAGAGCGGGACGATGCTGGCCAGCGACGGCGAGCTGGAGGAGGTGATTACGCGGTGGTATAAGGAGGGGTACCAGGTGTCTACGCACTGCATCGGGGACCGCGCGGCGCAGGTGGTGGTGGGGGTGTACGCGCGGCTGCTGGACAGGGAGCTGGGCCACCCGGACCCGCTGCCAAACAGCGCGCGGCGGCTGCGCATCGAGCACGCGCAGATCGTGGCGGCGGCGGAGCAGGCCGCGATGAAGCGGCTGGGGATCCTCGCGAGCGTGCAGCCGACGCACGCGACGAGCGACAGTGCGTATGCGGAGGCGCGGCTGGGGGGGGAGCGCACGCGGGAGCGCGCGTACCGGCTGCGCGGGTGGACGGAGGGGCTGCCGCGGGGGGGGAGGGGGCCGGTGCTGGGCAGCGACTTTCCGGTGGAGAGCTGGGACCCGCGCATGGGCATCTATGCGGCGGTCACGCGGAGGGATCCGTACGGGGGCGGGGAGGGGGAGGCGTGGCATCCGGAGGAGACGCTGACGGCGCGCCAGGCGCTGGAGGGCTTCACGGCGGGGGTGGCGTACGCGGGCTGGAGCGAGGGCCGCGCGGGGCAGATCTCGCCGGGGAGCTGGGCGGACTGGGTCGTGCTGGGGTACGACGAGACGCCCGGCGAGCCGCGGGTCGGCCCGCGCTTCTGGGAGGAGGGCTGGGCGGGGGACGTGAGAATGCTCAGCGTGAAGGAGACGTGGGTGGCCGGCAGGAAGGTGTATGATGCGGAGGAGGAGGAGCGGGCGGAGGCGGGCGGGTCCCCGGGGGTCATGGGGTGGGTGCAGCGGGTCTTTGCCGGCAGCGGGATATAGACAAAGTCACCTATTTGCAGCATTTTGTATGTAGAAGACGAGACTATTATAATCCATCTTTTGTTTCGTTTGTACATCATGGCGGCACGACCTGCCGCCAAGACAGGTGCCGACGCAGGCCGAGTGCGTTCCGTGTTCGGCACAAGCTCGGCTCGCCCGCAGCCATTCTCCGAAGAGCTCACCACCATCATCACCGTCATCACCATCATCACTATCCCATCACCACCATCACCACCAATTCAGCATCCACTCCCCAATAAATTACACACATACACACACACACATCAGCAACATGTTCACCGCCCTCCGCCCCCGTGCCCTCCCCCGGCTCTCCACCCTCCGCCGCACCCTCACCACCGCCTTCCCCACCGAATACACGCACCTCCTCGTCACCCAACCCCGCCCCAACGTCACCCTCATCACCCTCAACCGCCCCACCAGCCTCAACGCCCTCTCCACCCCCCTCTTCCGCGAACTCAACACCTGCCTGCAATCCCTCGTGGACCCCTCCACCCTCCCCGCCACGCGCGCCATCGTCCTCACAGGCACCCACAAATCCTTCGCCGCAGGCGCAGACATCAAGGAGATGAAATCCCTGACCTTCTCCACCGCCTACACAACGGACTTTATCAAGCTCTGGAGCGACATGACAAACATCCCCATCCCGATCATCGCCGCCGTCAACGGGTATGCCCTCGGCGGGGGGTGCGAGCTCGCAATGATGGCGGACATCATCTACGCCGGGCCGCGCGCACAGTTCGGGCAGCCCGAGGTCAAGCTCGGGATTATCCCGGGTGCGGGGGGGAGCCAGAGGTTGCTCCGCGCCGTGGGGAAGGGGCGGGCGATGGAGATGATCCTCACGGGGCGGATGGTGGGGGCGAAGGAGGCCGGGGAGTGGGGGCTTGCTGCGCGGGTGTTTGAGACGCCCGAGGAGTGCGTGGAGGCGGCGATCGAGGTTGCGGGGGAGATTGCGGGGATGAGTAAGGTTGCGGTGAAGGCGGCGAAGGAGGTTGTGAATATGGCGGAGGAGGTGGGGTTGAGTGAGGGCGTCAAGGCGGAGAGGAGGATGTTTCATGCGTTGTTTGGGAGTCGGGATCAGAAGGTTGGGATGGAGGCGTTTGCGGACAAGAGGAAGCCCGAGTGGACGGATGAGTAGGTTCTTTAGATATATATATACGTGGGAAAAGTCTGGTTACTTTTCTTTAAAAGACTCTGGATATGCCATGACGCTGTGAATAATATTAATCGGAAGATGGAGAGAATTTAGTAGTGGTGTACGTATAAAAAATCAATACATCATCACCTAAACAAACAAGCAGATCTAATAGATATGAAAATCCCCAATGCCAATTAATTGACTCCAAGTAATTGCACCTACCTAGGCTAGGTACGGCCTACCTTCAAAATCAGCCTGAATATACGTACCTGCAGCAACATTTCCTTGCATGCAAAGTAAAATAGTAAATACAAGTTTGAAAAAAAATAAATACAAGAAGAAAAGTACTGTAATTAATTATAAGAAAGAGAAGGAATTCGAAATTTCAACGCACACGGCCGCGAGATTCGTAGAATATCAATTATAATTATACAAGCTTAAAACTATGTACGTATACCTACTCCCTTGGCGATAGGTGTATAGTACACACGTGCACACACACACATATGTATGTAATTATAAGCTACAGTACTACAGTACTACAGTGGGAGCCTCGACTTGGTTGGTCTAGATCTCATCTCATGGCTCGAATCAGCTCAACTCGACTCAGGATCATGATCATGATCACCTTACACACCTATAGCTACTATAGTATAGTACAGTATAGTACCTAGGTAGGTAGGCAGGCCTGAGCGTAGGGCCTACCCAGGAATTTAAAAAAAAATTGAAAAAGGGAATATGGAATGTGTTTCTTCTCCGGATTTATCATGTATTATGGATCATGGATTATGGATCATGGATGATGGATCATGGATCATGGCTTTATCCCGATGGATCTCATTTCCGTCTGCCTTGCTAGGCAATGGTCATGGTCATGTAATCCCATCATCTAGGGGACATGCATTATTTACCTAGTTGTTTCGAACATGTATGTCCAGGTACCGCATAATCTGGCGAACAAGAGGCCATGTAAAAATACAACGCTTAACCCAAAGTGATTGGATTTCGGCCGTGCCCTGACCGTGCCCTAGCCGTGCTCTGCCTTTTTTTGCGGAGGACTCTTCACTGACTTAGAAAACGACAAGGCCTCTTGTTCGCCAGATTATGCGGTATACGGGGACCCGCCGCCGTGGGTAGGTGGGTAGCTTTGCAATGCGATTGTATTAGCCCTGCATGGAATTTCAGCTCTGCAGGCGGAACAAGAGTTATGTGAGCATGCATGAGTCGACGTTAGCTATAGTGTACGTTCGGAATTCTGAAACTGGATTATTTGTTTCTTTTTTCTTTTTTTTTTTTATTTTTGATTACACATAAATACTTACTTACCTACTTACCTAGGTGTGTAGGGCTGAATTGGGTAGCTACCTAGGTACCTCGTACTCGTAGTCGGTCGGGATATATAAAACATAATTAAACATGGAGAATATCCGAATTCAGCTGACAAAGATTGAGACCCACTTGAGACCCACATAGGTAGGTACTTATGTAGGTATGTAGTTACAAGGGGGAATTTCCAGATTTATCTATCGTACGACTTTGTCTCTCGAGACGGGCTGTCTCAGTATGCATATGGATCCATGGAACGACGACGACGGGAAACTAATTCGAAGCTAGCTAGGTAAGTAGGTATAGTTATAGCCCCCCAGGACCCCGGTATACAAAAAAATGGCATACAGTGATACTTACTTATAATTACGTACCATATGGCAAGGAAATTTTTTTACTAACATCAGTCAGGGGAAGGAAAGTACGAAGGAGGTTTTTTTTCTCGTGATTAATATTCTGTGATTGGGGATCGGGGATCGGGGATCGATTCGGGGTGGATCATGCATATGTCTCACAGCTGAAGTTCTCTCTAGATCTTGAATTGATATTTTATATTTTATATATCGCGAATACTAGTTTTAGACATTAAAAATTGAAGTAAAAGGCGCTGGATCATCAATAGATCTAGATCTAGATCTAGAAATAGAGAAGAGAAACTCGTGGCTCTGGAGCGGTATTGGTATGTACTTGATTATAAGAAATTTAAACCGGGTGAATTATTGATATTAATATTTCCCCTGATGGCCATGGATGGATGGATGACGATTGATTTGGACACCTCGCCGCGGGTTGTCGCTATATACTGCAGCGCCATTACCCTGAGGGCCGTGTCGCTACAGCGCGACAAGTCCCTCCCACGATCATTGCTGCGGCGGTACACAGCCCAACTCGAGCTTTGCTGGTTTACAACCTGTATCATATAACAGGCAATATATATATGCACCAATACCTACCTAGGTAGGTAAGTATTCAATATGCCTATCATCTAGATCTCAATATTCCACATCTAGCAGCGCTAGCATATATGACTATGTACTTATGGCATACATGCCAAAGTAATTCAGAGCTTCCGGGGTGCACATGCTTTTGGCATCACCACGGCCACCATGACTATCACCATGTAGTACGCACGCACGCCTGGCGCCAGAGCAGGTGGGAGGCCGCATATATATGTGATATATATACTCCGATGCCATAGGCCCAATTGACTGATATATCGGAACTGAATCTACCAGCTATATATATATATCTACTGCACAATCTATATATCATGATCACTCAACCGCATGTACAGTACTCGAGCTCTGATCGGCCAAGAGAAGCTCTGCAAGTTAGAGCTCGTACGTACGTAGGGTCAATTCCAGGTATGCAATGAAATAAGAAGCTTCTCTCTAGATCTCTCAATAGCATGCATGCATACTTATGTATGATGATGGACTCGTGATCACTCACTCACATACGTATACCTACATTACCAGCAAGCCAAATTGCAAATTACCCAGCTAAAGATGCACAAACACAAAAAAGTAGCCTGATATTATACCAGCTAGAAGAAGCTGCATAGAAAGGTGGCTGCTGAGCACGCACAATACAATAGTACTATAGTGCCTGCTGATCGTGGCCGTGGTGGTGGTGCCAAAAGCACTGAGCTCCGGGAGGCTCTGGATTAGGTTTATATGTATGTATACATGTAGTCTATATACGGAGTATTGCTAGTCTCATTCTCATTCCCAGACCAAGACCCCTCGTGAAGAATGTACTACTAGATGTGGAATGGAATATTGAGGGAGCAATTGATACCTTTAGATTTGCTCTCCCATATGGCCATTTGAACCTCATAATCTCTCCAATATCGATTCCCTCGTCCATTTTGCAGCATCGATATCGAATGTGAAGCATCTAGATTTCCGAGTTTTAATTCCCAAGTAAATGTAAGGCATTTTCATTCTTTGGCCAGGAGCTAGAGCTTCTGGGGGTTCGAATTCTTTCGCGATGCATGCAGTCGCGGATACCTGTGTAAATGCCAGCGTCAAAAAGTTTCCGAAAAACACACCCTTTTAATGCCTTTTACACCAAAGGACACCGTCTTGTATCCGAGTACTGTCTTCTATACCAGTTAATACGGTAACCTACCTTATGTAGGCATGAGCTGGCCATGGCCCACCCCAAAAAAGGAAATATGTTCCTCTCCTTCTTCTCCATATGCATCATGGATCATGGATCAATCCGTCCCGTCTGATGGATCCGTCTGCCTTCATGTTAATCTCATACTCGAGCTCTCATACATACCTGGGGTACATTTATTAATTGGTGGTTTCGAACACGTGTGTACCGGTAAGGGCACGACGGCGTGGGTAGCTTTGTGCAAGTGTCAGGCCTGCCTATCAGCTCAGGTGGAACAAGAACAAGAACAAGAACAAGGCAAGTGTGTGTATGAGTCGACGTTCGAAGTTCTGAAACTGGATCTTTTTTTTTCTTTTTTTCTTTTTGATTACGCATACCTTGTAGTCTGGTCATACCTTGGTTAGGTATTTAGGGCTGAATTGGGTAGGTAGTCGGAATATATAAAACATGGAGAAAGCTGACAAAGATTGAGACCCACATAGGTACAGTAGGTATGTAGTTACATGGGGGAATTCCCGGATCCATCGTACGATTCTCTCAAGACGGGGACGGGTCTCAGTATGTATGGAACGACGAGAAGCTAGCACCCAGTATACCACCCCAGATACAAAAAAAAGATACATACAAACATGCGATGTACTTACTCTACCTGTATACATGCATGCCCGTGGCGATACTTACACAATCATGGCCAGGAAAACTTTCACGAACATCAGGGGCCCGGGAACGAGTTTTTTCGTGGTTCTGTGATTTGGGTGCTATCTGGGTGATCATGCTCTCTCACGGACGTTTTCTTTTTGAAATTTATGTGCGAATACTAGCTGAAAATATTTTTCGGAAATTCATGAAAAAATTAATGTTTAGGGCAGCTCGAGTGTAGCTTTGGATTCGTCAAAAGGAAATACAATTTCTGAAGATTTTCTGAGCAGAAAGTTAAAACGAAACTCCTGCTCTGGAGCACCTGATCACAAGAAACTCGATGAATTATTTCCCCTGATGCTAGGTAGTTACCAACCTAAGGTACCTTGAGTACACACCTTGTACAGACTGAATTGGGTAAGTAGTCAGGATATATAAATTTGTAGGGTTATGATTAGTAAGTTTCTGTACTTAATATAATATAAAACATTGAAGAATATTCGAAGCTGACAAGATTGAGACAGGTAGCTACATGATTAGGAAATTTTCCATCGTACGACGAGCTCGACGGTCTCAGTATGGAACTAGGTAGTGTCTAGGGTACGCGTTATGTATCGAGGAGAAGCTACTTAGCCTCCAGATGCAAAAAAGGCACACCGAGTACAATGTACATACAGTAGACCAACGAAAAGTGTCCGGACAAAGCTATTATAACAAAATCTTAAATTAACAGAGTCCGAGTCCGAGTACTTGCTCTCTTTGTTGCCATTGTCAAGTGAATCAATCACCTGAGCTTAAATAATTGGGTTGCTCTTCACTTCAACTTGTCAAGAGCTGTTGTTTAGTATGGCACACACATATTTTGCGCATACATGGACATATGCTTGGAGGCTTGAGACTGATGCTTGGACATAATTCATTGCAGGCAAAGCTGGAGCCAGCCATAGGTATGCGTGATTTGAACTCGATCGTTAGCTCTGTCCAGGCAATTTTCGTTGGAAAGTGACCGGACAGTTTTTCATTACACATGAAGCACCATGCATGGATTATTGTGCCTTTGAGGTTGAGGCTGTCCGTGCACTGGTTAACTTCCTTCATGCGTGCGTGGCGAGCCGCTGTCCGATGCCCTATTGTACCTGCCCCGTGGTGATACCCAAGTACTCACCATGGGCCAGGAAAACTTTCACCAAACAGGTAGGTAGGTAGGTGATTATAATGAGTACTTACCTCTCGAGTGTTGAGACTGTACATGTATCTGATCAAGTGTATTACCTATCGATCCCATGGCTCAGAGGTGTATCTTCCCTTTTGAAGGAGGGCCCGAATTGAATTCCGGGCTTGGAATATTCGAATGGCTTCTCGTATATATGTGTATATACAGCTTTCAGCTTAATGCATATATAATATGGGGCCACCAGGTAACGTTAACGTTAACGTTATGATCGATTAGGTATCCTAAAACCCAGGTTTTTGGGTGCAAGATGGCCATGGTCTAAAGAAAGTGAATATGACAAATTAAAGTTGTATTTCATGCTCTGTAGATGCTGTGATTGTACATGATACGCTGATCTTGTCTTTGTGATCTCATTCATGAATACTCCGCACACTGCAGTGCATGCTCGAATTATAGGCATATATCGAGTGGTATTTTATCGACATAGGCTTTCAAGCCTGGAATCGAGTAATGATTCAAAAAAAAAAAAAAAAGAGTGGTATATTAGTTGGGGGGAAAGGTATCGGGAGGCTATGTCTGCATGGAACGACTTCAAGCATGTATCGAGTAGTACCTATGCTTATAATTAAGCCTATCACGAGCGCCATCTCGATGTAAATACTGCTTTAAAAAACTGGTGCCTCTTGGGGCATAGATTTCTTCGGCCGAGGATTTAAAACTGCATTGAAACGTGCCACGCCAGGATGAAATTACATACCGTAGTAATTGTTAAACCGCCCGCCCTCTTTGATTACCGCCCGCCAGAATTGGGTTTAGCTCCAGCTAAATTTTGGTGGAGCACAGATCAGTTGTCTGTGCAAAGAACAGCTTCACATACAAAAAGTGAGACGAGCGGTATTCAAGAAGGGTGGGCGGTACATATTCACCAAGTACTTCGGTACCATTGCCAGAGGTTACGGCATGAACCCGTATTCGCTTTCCCTAGTACTTGGCCGCAGCATGCAGAGGGCCCGGGCGCGCGGGTAGACCGAGCGAGCGAGCCAAGCTTGTGGGTCGGGCGGGCTTTATTGATCGACTAGCTTCCGTGGTGATAACTACCCTCTGATCCAGATGATCTTCAGTGATCTTCTCGAGCGGGCCGCCCGCGTGCCCAGAGCTGCGGCTAGTAGTTGTGCTCATCATACTTGTATCTCATCCACGCTTCCTATTCAGGAATGTTGGCACGCGCCTTGGATGTGGTAAAAGGCGCCATGGGCATGGGAAAATGAGGGTATGATAGATTCAGATGTAGTAGTAGTCAGTGAGCTGGGGTTTGTTTCAGTAGGCGGTGAGTAGTCAGAGTGTGTATGTGGTGCTCTTGATGTTACGACTCGCTGGACTGCGAGGGTAGCTATTTAGGTAAGGTTTTATGTCTGGCTCCATATGAAAGGGCCATTGCCAATCATATGATAATGGGAGAAGGTTCTATTTACATTCTAATACTTGCACTTTGTCTCATTCCCAGACGTCCAGGTCGACCCTGCCAAGGCACAGGTCTAGGTACATACTCTACCTCCTTCATCTTCTCAGGTAATTAATTAAACTGCAGCTGTGTCTATTTAAAGAGGCCTCCGACAACCTTGAATACGAGGAAAAAGATCATTCGATAATGAATCAGAATCAGGAGACCTGCCTGCCCTCTCCACTCGACCGACTCTCTTCCAGCGATTCCCAGCCAGCCGGGCAGCCGGGCAAGCCGAGCTCATGCATGCAAGGCCGGTAGGGATAAGCTTGTATGTTATCCAAAACAGAAGAGCAGAAAACCATACTCGTCAACTCAACCAGTACCGCGAAAACTGGCGAGTTAAGTACCATGTCAATTTGCAACGCTTTGCCTTAAGTGAATGAATTTAGGCCGTGCCCTGACCGTGCTCTGGCATTTTTGCAGAGGACTCTTGACTGTCTCAAAAACCGACATGGTACTTAACTCGCCAGTTTTCGCGGTAGACAGTTCGGTTTTCTCGTGTAACCCCTTCCCAGCTTGCAAGCCTTTCCCTGTTCTCGTTCCCGACTAACGTTGACGAGAACAGCCTTTCCCCAGATCCTCCCCTTCCCATGGGTCCGCCAGTCGTCCCGCCGCTGCATGCGTGTGTGTGTGTGTGTGTTTCAGAGTTGATTTCGAGATCTGTCAGGCAGAATAGCTAGGCAGGGTTTAGGTCAACGGCTTTTCCCGCGACATTTTACGAGTGAGTAGGTATCTGCACAGAGCAGAGGGCCGGGATTGCCTTTCTTACTAACTACATAGGTAACTAATGGCTGGAATAACTTTGTGAATCTTTGGGCTTGACGAGCTCGAGGGTTTATGTTTCTTTGCTTCTTGGAACAGGTAGGTACAGAGTACCCACTTGGATCCCATGGGGAGAGCAAGTAAGAACTCCACATGGTTCGATAAACTGGTAGACTAACAGCTAGAGTACAGTTGTGCTCTACATACTATACTCAGACAAAAGAATATTTTTAAGACACCGCCCCATTCCTCTAGTCTGTGATAAGCGAGTCCGCATTGCAGGGAGTCCATTAGCCCCGGCTATTAATCAGCGTTCGAACCATTCGACCGACACGCAATCAGTCTGGCTGGGCAAAAAACAAAAACTTAGTTTGGTCTTACCGGCCGCCGCGCTCAGATGTCTCCCGGCCGGAGCCATGGGGGCGGTGAGTGATTGGTTGATCAGCAAGTGTAAGACGAAGCTGGGCCGGATGCGGTTAAATATGGATTTTCGAGGGGAATGTGGCCATGCCATGGTACTGGTGTAAGTGTTTGTTATGCTCATAAACTCTTTTTCTGTTTTTTTGGTTCATGGTGGTCCAGATCCGATCACGATTCTTGAGATTGATGGCTTTCCTACCCATTAGTGATAACACAAACAAGAGATTGATCATGAAGCACGATGAAGTCTTGTGCCGCACCGTTGCATTAAGTTTCAAGTTTCTAGATCTGTGAAGCAGGATGGCCAAAGTTGTACTTGGGGAATCAATCCATATCAGTATTTGCTGAAAAGAGAACAACACTTATTAATGTATACCTAGTTACAGTAGTGGCTGCGAGGGGTAATTGGTAGGTAGTACCTATGTTATATTATATGGCTTGCTGAATTTTCTATCCTTATAACCATGAGTACTTTTTCACGTCAACATAAGCTTCTTAGCCTGCATTCGCTCAATGCTTCAAAAAAAAAAAAAAAAAAAGAGTTTCTTCATCAGGGTCGCAAACCACTCCAGTTATAAGCATGCCGTGGCCAGACCTATGTAGGCCATTAACTACGAGTCCACGTTTATAACGAGGGGAATTCTAGAGTCCGGGCCCCCCCAAGACCTTTAGCAAAATTCTTATATCGAATCTAAGCTTTTATAGGGCTGGCTTCCAACTTGTGTAGGATGTGTTGGCCCGATATTCCCCATTTACAAAACCCCCACGCCCCACCGTCTGTGATGCAAACAACATGAAATGTCCACATTCCGAATAAAGGTTAGACTATAGTTGCAAAGGCTCAACCAATTCTTTATCATCAGTGAACATGCTTTAAATCCCATGCCGAGTTCCGGGGTAATTTAGCAAGGATTTGTTTTTTGCTCAAAGAGTAATTTTGTTTGGATAAGAGACAATCAGCTGTTGCTATTGAACTAAAAGCCTAATAGAAACTCGGCGTGTTGTGTGGCTCAACATCAATTGCGTCCGGATCCTGGTGCTTCGTGTTGGAATGCTTATTCCAATATAGTTAGGTGGTGGGTATTAGCTTCCTCGTAATCGTGAGTTGCCAAGTGAGTCGAGGTCTTTGCAATATTGTGTGATTTGTCTCTTGGAGGTCCGTGAGCCAATGTTAGCATTCTTCTTGAGGCAGAATCCGGTCCATTTGCAACCTAGGTCCATACATATCTGATTGGCCATGATAGGTACTAACTAGGTAAGTAAGTAGTGTGTAGGTAGGTGGTCAATTCCGTTTAGGCCGTTGAGTTCCCGCAAGACCGTTTCCGCTCGGCTATCCAACACCTGCGCCATGATTTCAAAAAAAGTGGCCTTCAATCGGTTCTCGCCATGTTCAATGCATTGATGATAGGCATGATTGGCATGTAGATTTCCAAACGAAGCCTTACCGATGGTGCAAGTGGGGGGACGCGTGCAGAATTGAATTCAAAGTTTAGGCTCCTCTTACCCTGGGATCGCGAGGATTGAAACTAATTCGAGACTGGATGGGGCCGGATCACTATTCACGCTCGCGTTGCTGATCTGTGGTTCCCATGATTGTGGGTTGGGGCGTCGGGAGCCAGGGCGCAACATGGTTCTGGGAGGGCACTCACTTCCCGTCTTTGGGGCCTGGCTAAACCATGGTGGCGGTATCGACCAGGAGGTCCCCATTGACCCATCCCTTACTAGTTTAATCAAACGATTATATATATATAAGAGGGAGCCCGAATCCCCTCACTTATTCTCTGGCTGTGAATGTGATTGGGAATCTCTGGCAATATTTCCTCTCGAGCTCCATTTCAGTCAGATATTTCATCACGCCCCGGGATTTCCATGCAATAATGGCACCTCTAGGACGCCGCCATATCCGCGGCGCCCTATTCCACCCAGGTCCAGCAGATGGAAAGAGTCACGACACACTCGTACCAGCCATGTATGCATCTTTTATCACAACGTGCGTACTATCGACATTGGTTGTCGCTTTACGGCTTTATGTACGCACACGAGTGATATCAGGCACTGGGAAAGACGACTGGTTGATTATCCTGTCTGTAATATTTCTGTGGGCTATGGCAGGCATGGGAGTTTGGGGAGGACAAATTGGGATGGGGTGGCACATTAAAGATGTACCAAAGGACAGAATCCGCAATATCTATGAGGTGAGTGGATTGCAGCCATTATAGGCTATGGCTATAACGGTGCATATATTGGTCCAAATTGTTAATTTTTTGATGTACATATATATAGGTAGGGGCGGTGCTGCAAATTTTTTATAATTTGTCTGTATTTTCTCTCCAACTTGGTATTCTGTCACTTTACCACCGCCTCACCATCTCAAGGACTCTTCACCGAGTTCTTTATGTGGTTGCCTTCATTGCTACGCTGTTCGCAGGCGCCCGCATCTACTTCATGGCCCGCCTGACTTTCGGACAGCATTCACCCATTGTTCGAGATTACAGTATTATATGGTACCTTGGTTCTGCGTCAGGGATTGCAATCGACTTCTTGATCTGGCTTCTTCCAATCCCTGTTCTTTGCTCTATTCGTACTGGGGCAAGTACTAACATGACCAGACGGCGAAAAGTTGGCCTGATCATCTCGTTTGGAATTGGGCTCACAGCCTGCGTGCTATGTGTCTTCAAACTTTTGAATGCATACATCACAATGAGCTCCCCGGAAGATGACATTGGTTGGGACGGAGCAGAAGTCACAATATTTGAGGTGTTTGAATTGTGCCTTGGAATTTGTAGTGCATGTGTTCCTATGCTGAGGGCTCTCTTTCGCCGGGCCTCGCTTCACGGTCGAGAGGTGGACATGCCCCAAATGCAACGAGCAGCACAGATCGATGAAATATACTCGCCAATTGTCGAGAATGCAAATGGGAATACCGAAAACACCCTCGACGGACTAGCACATCAAAAGGCGAATCCATGGATCGGAGGACAGAGAGTTGGCGAGGAGGGCATATTCGAGCTGGGACAGGTTGCAGTCACCATTACAACACCAGATATGTCTAAAAGAGATACAAAGGAGGTCGACTTGCAAAACTCCGACCATACAGCGATCCCAAGAGTTCTGGATATATCGGCCATGCAAATGCAGCATCCAAAAATTCATCCAATAAACCCAGCTCACCCAAACGCAGGGCCAACAGAACAGTCTGCAACCACCACCCTACCAGCCAGTCCGCCGAGTGCCCATCATGCACAGCGGCCGTCGATTTCCTCAATACGCCGCGCAAGTAGTCGACTCAGCGATCGAATGATAATGCATATGGCGACAACTTCTCGTCCATACAACGAGATTGTCGGAGACTCCCATTCTGAGATAAAATGTTAAGTTCCGAATTGCAATATGAGCGAGAGTTTTCCGGCGTATAAATCGAGAAGATTACGACCTTACCCAGAACGACTTGAATGAAATGGTGGATCTGGAGCCCGTTGAATTTTATTCTGTTTTTCCTTTGGAGTTTTCCTTCATTATCATCATCATTGTTTTTTTTTTTTCTTTTGTTCTCTTGATATTTAGCCTGCATTTCGCTCAAGGCGTTCTTGTTATTTTACATGGTTGTTACACGCTTCTGATTTTCTGGAATGTTAGTTAGCGGCCCATAAATTTGCATTTTTCCTTGAACTCGTTTCATCATCTTCCGATTCATCTTGCGCATTGCTTTGGGATAGAGCTCGTTTTGGTCAGCTGCTTGTAAAAACTTGGTTATATATTATTTATTGATTCTCTTTGTTACACATTGTTTTAGACATGTGAGTGGGGCTTCGTGTCGCTAATGAAGAGTGACTACTTATACTGTATGTGGAAGCAGAGAATTAGAATTCTCTATCGGGCAAAGAGACCTAGAGAAATTGTTTAACAGGCGGGGTTGAAGAAAATGGGTCTGTAGAAGACAGAAAATCATATCATCTTCCCACAACCCTGCTCAAAATGTTGCCCATGCAAATAGATGGTGACTTGAATTGAATTATATGCCGCTAGCTAACATATTCATACACATTCCTCCCTATCCATGAAATTCCAAAACAAGCCTTATCCAGACGCCACTACGCACTCTCAAAGAAATAAATATTGACAAAACCCGCCCATAATTCTCCTTCTGGCCTTTGGCCATCAAGCCCGAGGTTCAAAAGGATATCCTATATATACAGTACATCAAACACAACCGTTCTATGGGTTGTAATTCCTATGTTAAGTCCAGCACGTAAACCCCAGAGGAAGGTTTTCCCTCAATCCGGAGGATCCAATGGATTATTTCAAACACATTTCCTCCGCATGGTGTTCATAAGCGGGTAAATTCCCAGATCCTGTCTGGAGCTCTGTTCTCCAAGATGAATCATGGAGAATAAAAAGTTCCCTGAACCCCAGCCTCCTCCGCAGCCTCCTCCACAATAGGTGTCCTTTTCCCCAATCCCATCTCTATTCCCGTAGCAACAACCGTAATGTCAGAAACTGGTGATATGGGATCATCTCCACTACTCATGACGCTCAATTGTCTTGACACAATTCCTCGCCCATCTCCACTAGTCGTTGTGCTCAATTGCCTTGCCAAAATTGCTCCTGATGTATCTGGTGCTTCATGCCGTCCCTGAGAATCAATTTGAACTGGCACGGAGGGCGGCACATATAAATCGTCATCACCATTGTGATAGTGCTTCCCTCCAGGTGCTTGGTAATAAGAGTCTGGCACCGGTGCTGAAAGTTCATTGATACCAACGGGGGTGGTGGGTGTTGAGATTCGACGTTCTGTTATATGCTCTGTGCTTAATTCTCCAATTGACTTTTTACGGCCCCTTTTTTGCTTTCGGCGGCGGATGAAGAGGAATAGGAAAATCAAGAGCCCGAGGGCAATAAGTCCCCCTACTACTCCGCCAGCAATTGCTCCCTTGTTTATGGACTTTGAGTGGCCTCCAGATCCGGAACCAGCATCATTACCCTGATTCTCTGGATCTCCAGTATGGGTGGGGCCTCCATTCGAGGTATTTGATGAATCGGGGTTATTTTGGCCTGTACCATTACCGGCGCCCGTTGGCCGTAATTTGAATATCTGTGCTAGTTGCGGATCGGAAAAATCTCGTTCTGGACCGGTAACATTTGCACCCCCAAGGTCACTATAATATCGAGTGACAGTCAGTTACCTGACACATGTTTCTGTGGTAAAATGGTAGGGAAAATACATACTTTCCACCGATATACTTGGATACCATACCCGGCACTCTAAATGTGCCAGCGGGTGTTTCTACCATTTGCCCCCAAGTCCTATACGTTGTCGTCCACTTCAAGTTCCACAAGTCAAATAATCTTAAACCCATACTTACCAGCGCCTTGCACTCGCCGGTCTCCTGTATATTCTGTGTACCACCATAAACCAGCATATAACGCTCTTGCAACTTTTCACAGGTATGCCGTGATGACTGTGTGCCTGAGCCGACGGAAGACACCATGATCCAGTGGAAACTTGGAAGCGAGAGTACGTAAATATCGTCAAAGGAAGTCGTGTCACCAGCGTTCTTGTACCCTCCATAGATGAAAATATTATGTGAAGACTTGTCCCCGGCACTTGCGGCAACAGCGCAAAACCCTTGTCGAGGTTCAGGAAACCATCCATTGTCCGCCGTGGTTGGCTGAGCAAACCACGTCCTTGAGGCTATGTCGTAGACGTGTACCTCTTGTGCTGACCGCTGCCGGGGTTTGATGTCAGAAAATGCCATTGCGAATTAGAAAGCATGTTAAGTACTCAAGCTCTTACCAGTTCATTTGAGCTACTCCGATAACCACCAATAAGTACCAGAATCCCCTGTGTACCCACCCCACCAATATATACCAATTGTCCATTATTCACAGATCCAATTGCGTTCGGTGTTGAGTCTGACAAGGTTGTCAACTTTCCTGATCTCGATTCATAGCGGTACATCGTCAGAAGCCCTTCTGCAGTCGTTGCGGTTCCTTTGACGGTCGTTCCCTTTGGATTCGGGCCCTTCACATAACCCTCATTCACGTACTTCCCTCCAAACGACCACCCAACCTCTTGAACCGGATCCCATGCCACATTTGCATAACTCTGCACCTTCTTGATATCTAAACCACTTTTCCGGGATACCGCTCCCAATTTCTTTGATGCATCTATCGTTAATGACCAAATACTATCCGATGGAAGTGGTCGGTCATTTGTAGATGACGACGAATCATCTTCCCATGTTAGAGGTGATTCAGGTGTCCCGCCGTAGAGAGTGAGGGTTCCATTTTTCTGGGGAAAGAGGTTTCCATATTTAACTTTTGGAACTGTGTTTGGTATCCGATAGGCGGTCATGAATCCTGTGGGGGGTTTTGTGATGTCCTCTATTGGCTTTGTGAAGTCGAAGATTCTTAGGTGTGAATCTGGCATTGATGTAAATTAGTCCTGGAGCATTGAATTTCCTTCCTGGCTCCAGTCGGGATTGATTTTTGCCTACCTGTTATTGCTGTATTCTTTGTAGCATCATCTAGCAGCATTCTGGCTGTTCCTCCTAGCGCAAAAACCTTACCATTCGATACCAAGCCTGTGTTTTTGCAACAAATTTCAAATCGTCAGCCAACTGTTGTATACATACCCAAAGACATCAGATTTACTCCTGACTTGACATACTCATGTGGTTGTATATTCTACAAACATCCGTGAGGAAATTCGGGGCTTTCGTGCGTGCCTTTGCCATCTTGCAGACTGTTTCTTATAACTTTTCCTCGGTCCGCCAACACGACTTTCCACCTTTTTCTTCGTCCTTCAGCTGCAGCCAGGGTTGACACTGAAAGTCAAGTGCTGTTCTTCTGTTGATCTGCTTCGCGAGCCTTGGGCCTCGTTGGGAGTTTCGAAAAGGTTGATTTCGTCTTTTTGCTGGGCTGAGAATCGTAGATCGATTCAAGCTGTTCCTTCCATACACCCAAACAACCTATCCTCAATATCGATAACGAGCAAACAGATCCGTGAATATTGGAGAATTTCGAAGAAGAGAGTTCATCACTCAGCCACCCACAAGGCGGCAGATTAGGAAAAACGATCGGTTTATACGGTACGGTATCTCCACACGCCCGCCTTGCCCCCCAGCCACCTGCACCTCAATATATATGATCTGTATGCGTCATAATGCTGGTCAGTGTGTGGCCAAATCGCTTTGAATGTTTTAAAACATCAACGTGATAATGACAGGGTATAATTGAAGTATATTTCGTACCTACCGGCTTGGTATGAATCGTATCATGAAGGTCTGTCTATGCTCCTGCTACAACTTGCAAGGATTTGTGCAGCACGCCGGAAGAGTGCTTTCCTAAGTTCAAAGCACTTGCTCGAGGACTCAGATACTCTATCAACATACTAATTACGATTACATCGAATAGATGCAAACGTACCATTGTTATATTAAATGTGGCCGTCGAAAGACCGGGAAGAACAGCTGTATCCCACTCTACTTGATGTCTAGATGCACATCTGTCTGTGCATGGTTCTTTACGGCTTTTAATATCGGGCTTCTAGATTATTGGATCAATATCTGCTGTCATTGGATGAGTTGGTATCAAACTGGGTTATGTTTTCCCATGGCCAATTGCAATGTATGTAACTCAATACGCAATTTACTCGACAAGACGGCTATCCTGCAGGGTTAAGACGGGCTTTTGGAAATGCGCATCGGATATATCGAGTCTACTTATATATCAAATAAAGCCCAGGCTGCGTGAATGAGATATATGCAGCATTCCATAAACCAATATCTCGCAAACAGCCATCTCTCTCTATTCCAATTAGATGGTGGTTTTGAGTTGTTTTACACCAAAAAAAGACGAATACCTTAGTACTTATTGAATTCGGCCTCCACCTGACTACATGGGCAAATGTATTCCATGGTCGAGCAGATTATGAATGTTTATAAGATTCCTAATTCCGCCCATTTTCATATATACCTACCTCGCACTTCGAATCGTTAAAGCCTTGGTTTGGCATGCCCATTATGTGAGACATTTGCCTTCTTTTCGGACGACAAAACGATGACGGGCGCCTTGAGTGAAGAATCAAAACCAAGCAAGCAAGCAAGCAGTTAATCGGTAGTCTGGCGCTTTCGGCTAATCGGTTTCATTCCGGCGCATAAACATGAGAATGAGTTACTCTACAGGTTGTGTCATATTTAGGGTGCTATTTGCCAGGATTAGTTCATTTCAGGAAAAGATGGACTCGGTAGCTGTGGCCAAGAACATCTCTGCGACCCATACATACATACATACGTCCGAGTGTGCAATATATGGGAAGAAGCAGAGAAAAAGATAGGTCTTCTAGATTGCCACGACAATATTTCGGTTCGAGGGCCGATTCAACGTGTTCCTGTAGATGTCTTTATGTATCGATGACCTTATAGGTCAAAATGGTTATTTGAAACAGCGACAATCTATTATTGCGAGATACATGGCGGTTGTATCACCGCCAGTGGAGTAACGTTACCCCATGCCTGCCTGCATACATCCTGCATGCATCAAGATTCGGCCATTGAGTATGAGTCTACGAGAAAGCGCGTACAAGTAGGCATGTGCATGTACATATCTTGTCCAAGCTTCAGCACTCGAGAGCATATGGCCAATTACCAGGGCGGCGTCTGTTCTTGGCAACATGGACAATGGCCCTGTATATGTGTGGATTGGATAATTGCCTACCCACTTACCGGTTTCTCGAGGAGGACATGGCATTGTTTCATGGTACTATTGCCTGCATCGATGGCCACATGAACCTGCTGACTTTGATCTGATCCTTAACCTCACCAAACTTGGGGGGATCTATAATTCCACTAAGTAATCGTGTACATGATCAGCATGTACAGAATACAATATACGTCTACCATTCGACCCTGAATTTATGCTTATTTTGAATGACCCCACGGGGGAAAGTGTCT
The DNA here is from genome assembly GCA_024516245.1 of Peziza echinospora. Classification (NCBI taxonomy): domain Eukaryota; kingdom Fungi; phylum Ascomycota; class Pezizomycetes; order Pezizales; family Pezizaceae; genus Peziza; species Peziza echinospora. The sequence goes on along the minus strand of JAJLQT010000010.1, from coordinate 1,401,568 downwards.
AGTGATTTGAATGTAGTAATGCATGTAGTAGGAGTAGTAGAACCTTGGTGAACACGTGTGCCAACCTGGAACGAGCACCAGCATTATCAGCATTTCACTTTGGGAACTGTGCACGGAGTAGTTAAATGTTTGACAGACGTCCTGAAAAACACAAGCTTCCTTTCAGGCATTAGATGTATTTTGTTTTAAACTTGGCAAAAGTTCATGCTTTCATTGCAAGTTTCGTTAGACTACAAATGTCTCCAGAGCTTTGACCTAGACCGGAACCTCATCGGTGAATCTATTGCATAACGCTCTTTGAGTTTTGCATCCCTTACTTTGGTGGGGGTTATATGCGGCGGTAGGTGTGGTAGGCTACTTCCGTAATGTAGAGTTTTAGGTTTCTATTCTTTCATTAAAAACGCTCATGAATCTTGACCTGTAGTATAGATATTCGCTAAGAAGATGAAATTTACGAGTTCAACATTAAGTAGACCTTCTTTACTTGAAGGATTCAGATCCCTCACCCACCAGGATGCACGATGAATACGTACTTCACCTCATGCCCTAAAGCTCGAGCTCCACCGGTACCGTAACCGGTGGGATATGTGTCTTGGATCAGGCGTTCCCTTGAAACATTTGTAAAATATGAACCATGGACTTGGAGAAGGTACCGGAAGACCTTATCATGCATATCGTGGCAAAAGCAGGTACATGGTAAGCGCTGGATATAATGCCTCGCCTCTCGTCCTGGACAGACTCAAAGCCGTGTAGTGTGATAAATGGACTTTCTTTAGGTATAGATCATGACACATTCAAAACATTAAGTCAATTTACAAAGTACTTGATCTCGTTATAAGAAAACCGCAATTAGGACCCACACTGCTACGCCTATAGCGAGTTCCTACTATGTATGCTTATATCGAACATACAACCAGTCTAAACTTACATCATATTAAATGCAATGGATCTACGGCATGACTGAATATTCGATGCCCCTACCTATGTAGTTAGATCAAGACTGTTTCTTGAAATCGTTAATTAGGAAAAAACACTATAATTATAATTAGACAAACCAAAACTTGATTTCTTAAAACAGATATTGTAACTTTTGTATAACAAGAGTCGAATCCAACGACTTACATATTAAACATTAGTGGGTTCACATTTATCTTTATTATATATTGTAAATCATATCTGGTTTATTATCATCATAAATTGATCCAAAGAGCATTTTGGACGTCCTTTTTTTGTAACGACAAGTAGGCATGATCATGAGATGCAGTCAAACGATCGATACATGATTCGATTATGAATAAAAAATGATGGCTGGGGTTCATGGTGACTTGCCGACCAATTATTAGTTTCATTAAATATACTGAATTGCCGATTGCAATATGGACAATACTGAATTAAGGTACACAGGACCTATATTAGCTCACCAAAATCTATCCCACTTTGCTGTTATTTCCTATCTCGGGAGACGCTTGGATCCAGAGTTACATAGTCAATCCCCCCGTTGCTGAAACAGGAAGAGCTATCTAGATCATGTCAAGACTGCAGCTGCTTACGTCTTTTTGAGACGCTGACTTTACAACGCTCATAATTATAGCTGCCGGTTGCCGTTGTACTCTGGGCCTCCTTTATTTTATTCACGCTGAAGTTCAGGGTAACCTTAAGCCGACCATAACAACCAAACGGTATTATAAACTTTATGTCTTCGATACAATAGAAGATGCTCCAGATTAGTCTCATCCTCAACTTCTCATGTATCTTTATTTTTGGTTAGGTAGATTCTGTTTTGATTTCGCCAACGTTCGGTAATTTTAGGGTCGCTTGAGCTTAATTCAGGTCGCGCGTGGGGTAACCTTAATATCTTGTTTACAGCCACAAGTCGGCACGACAATGTATTTCAGTGGATGTTCGGCCACTTTCAAGAAATAGGTAGGTGCACTTGCTAGGTGAATAAAACGTGTGTAGATGCCATCCAGATTTGAATTCACTGCTACTCAGACAAGTCCAAGTAATGGCTAATGTATGTAGTAATACGGAACGGAATGTCCTATTTGAGGCTCGCTAGGACTTACAAGTAAATTTGGATAACTCTATTCGGCTATGATGCTAGCGCCAAATTTTCAGGATCATTTACAACGCCAAATGATTTGGCCACAAAGCGCAAGAACCAGGGCCTCCAATCACATTGGGTAACATATATCCTTTCGAATGCAGGAGCTCCAGGGTTTATTGCGATAATTTGTGAAATATCTTGATCCATGCCTTTAGTTGTTGGCTTTGTGTATAGCTATTGATAGCTGTTATTTCGCTTGAAGTCCGCCTAAAGATGGCTTATTGTTTCCTTAAGTGTATTACCCGCAATAGAGCGTTCTTCCTCACATAATGGCTTTAGTATGATATTTTCTAACTTTCCTTTTTGTGAGGTAGGTACTCAATCGAAATACTAGTATCCTGTGGGTTCAAGAGGCTTGAAACACCGCCAATAATCCGAAGTAGTCTAGGTTGTCATCTTTGAGTGGTTTTGAGCTCATTGTCCAATCTTACTGCTGCTGCAGATACCCCATTCCTCGCTGGATCAGGCCCACACAAGCCCCAAGTTAAAACCTCGACGTCGACCCTATGTGATCAAGTGTGCCGTATAATGAACTATAATAAACTTGCAACAAACTGATGAAGTTCTTGGCTACGATTGCTATGCAAAGTACCGAGGCTGTTCTATTGCAAAGATTTCTGAAGATTTCGCCTACCTGGTACCTCCTGCCGTATTGATTCTAAACCGTATTCTGAACACAGCCCATCAGATTGCGCAATCGCTACAAAAGCCGGCAACTACCGAATGCGAAACAAAACACTAAAGTACATAGTAAAAGTGTCAGCGGCCAATACGTGCCTGATCTTATCTACAATGGTTGACCACGCGTTACGTTATGTAGGAAGCGCAAAAACAAAACATAAACCCTGAATCGATGCACGATCACAGTTGTGGAGCCGACGGCGGCGCCGCACCCACTAGCTTCCTTTCCCCCACCAAAAGTTTGCGTAAAGAATTAAGCTCTATCGTGATTTCCCCCTGTCATCCGCGTTGCCCTGTTTCCAGAGGCAGCGCTGCAGCACAGCGCATGGAAGTGGTCGTTAAGTTTGGAATGTCGCCGTAAACTACCAAGGAAGCTTAACTCTGTGACCTAAACCGAAATCGACCTCGCCTATTCTCGCATGGAAAATCTGTACGACACCTGTAACCGAGTATCGAGAAGAAGAAAAGATGAAAAGAAAGCAAATACATAAATTGTGGATACTCGAGTACATGCACAACACTTCATTGTGTAGATATTCCAACAAAAGTTTTACCATTAGTATCAACCTTAGTTCTACAAGCCCTACTAGTGCTAATTACATGAGTGAAATTGGGCGAGGAGAATTCAGAAAGATCGGCACACACGCCATTTACTATTTAGGAAGTTCCCATAGGAAGTTCTCGGAATTAAAATGTATGCCCTAAATTATATTAACTCTACCCTGTCATAATTCCAGCCAAGCCTGGGTTAGGACTTGAATAGAATTTTGAGGAACCTCGAGATCCTCTGCAAAATTTCAGGTATCCAGCAACCTGCAGAATTTTGAGGCCAGCCCCACTTAATACGCTGTATTGGCTACCATCCCCGGCTAGACAATTTGGTTAGCGAAGTCTTTCTTGGGAGTTTACCAACAGTAGATGGCGGTTCAAACTCCATTTCATTGGTCAAGGCCAATTTTGGGTAACCGACAAGGCAATAGCTATGAAGAAACGTCAGTTATATTATCCGGCTTTACAAGTAAAACTTTATTCACAATGCTTTTTCCAATAAAAACAATCTACCTGACTCCGCTGTCTAAAGAGGCTTTGTTGCCATACCCTGCTTGCCGCGAATGCTCTCGTGATCTAATAGCCACTTTGTGGCAAATCAGCTAGTATGGACACCGATCTAACTCGAGTACATTCTGCAGACAAATCGAACCTAGTAGTGGCCGAAATAGGAAGCTTCACGGCTTTATTCTGCAAGGATTATATCGTCTAATCCATTTTGAGCTGTTGATTCAAAGATAACTGTCTTACCTAATGTGCAATCTTGAAGAAAGTACCGACTATACTTCTTGAGCTTGCAGATAAAAGTTGTTCTACGCGAGGTCGTATTAATATTTCAGTTATGAGTTTCCAGAACGGGTTTTATTTTCTTATTTTTCACGGTTTCGATCGTCACACTCTTCCGAGCCACTAGTAATGATCTGGTACCCCCACCTGTAACCCCACTTTCAGGAACGTCCATGTGAATCTTATTAGCTGTTATACTGATACAAAGTGAATCAACAGAGTGAGTCTCATCAGCAGAATGCCCGGTACTCGGGCTATGGATGCCAAGTTGGAAGATCACAACGATAAAGTTTTACCGCCCGTCTGCTTGTTCAACCACTATTCAAATGTGTCACTGCTTCGAGAGATTGCTGAATCGAAGCCAGCAATCATGATCTACAAATTATTGTCCCTTGCATTTGACTAATATAACAGCTCCCGTGTGACTACATCTGTAGACGTTTTGCAAAATGCATCGCATTTTAGCCAATCGAGTGAGTGAGTTTGATTGTAAGTTCCTATGATGGATTGTAAACGCCAATCTGCTATTCTAGTGGCATTATCATCGCCGACATAATGAAACTCTCAATCAACACATATGGTGGTCATCTGAGCACCGTAACCTCAGGAGAAAGTTGTCCACAATACATCACATGCTAACCCAGAAATGTAATCATCATCAGGGGAAATAGTTTAGCGAGTTTCTTGTGATTGGGTGCTCCATATCAGGAGTTTCTTTTTTTGTGATCGGGAAATTTTTGCCAACAAAATCTTAGAAGCAGTTTAGACTATGCGACGTAAGCCGGTTCTATCCGAATTCATTTAGTTTTGCATTGATGATGTTAACTATTCATGATCACGCCTGAATACGAATCTTGTTTGAGAAATGGAGTTTCCAATGCTGTTTCAAGTGCACTCACTATGCGCATGCCGAATTATGAATTGTAAATACATAATGCCTATGGGATGGATAGAGGGGCTCGATGCACTGTGAAAATTGAACGAGAATATCTCCGAAATGTTCTAGAATTTGATTTTCAATCAACGTCCTCGCCCAAGATGGCAAAAATAAGCAGCTTTAAAGATTCTCATCATCTTCGGCTCATATGCATTTGTAAACTTTTCTTGTGCTACAGCCAATTGTGACAAATCATCAAGAGGCAAGACACTCACTCATCATATGCATTAGCTGGGCTTTAAACCTTATTTCATGAAGTCACTCGATTTATATGGACACCACAAACACTGAACCTGCTGACTGGAATTTGCTGCCACATGCACAATCTATGCATGCAGGAAGTGCAATGCTTCGACGAAACCGGGCAAATGTAGAGATCTAGCGCGCGTTTCTGATCAGATTTTAGCTCATATTTGCACCTGAAGGGCATTAGATTAGGTTTTTGTTATCTATCTGGGTTTTGAGGCTTTGAAAGCGAAGACCTGTGTTAATTGGGTACCAGGGATTGGGTAACTTTTGGGCTGGAGAAACCAAAGTATAACTCCATGTTGGGTACCGGTACCAGCCTTTCGATGTGAGCTCAAGCTCGAAGTTGTGGAGTACGTGAGCCACACTCTTACTCTTGATGCACCTGAATGCAGAATGAGAACCCTCAGCACGTGCATGATATCGGTAGGCTGTGTGCATATTGAATCGTACCCAAGGCCCTCGTACATGCAGAGAAAGTGGATACGCTGTGCTTATCGACTTCCACATTTGGATACTAAGTTCCCAAAAATGATGAGATGCTCTTCTGTATTCTGGGAACACTGGGCATGTGCATGTTGCAGAATAGTACTCGGCGATCAAAATCACATCAGATTCTTCAGAGAGAGTTATGATATCCAATGACTTGCTGAACGGGGTTTGAGGATCGGGAAGCATGGGTGCAACCTGCTGTCTCCTGTTGCGCTAGCACGATTCGTGTCGAAGAATCATGATTCCCATCAAACGCCATGATGTCTGATGCTCTAAGCGAAGCCCGTGCCGGGATGTCTTCAGATATATCGAATCGAAATATACCTTGCACATATATCTCAATACAGAATGTCCATTTCATGTAACCTACTTTGACATTGCCTTACACTACCTACACCTCGATCGGTTCATTTTAAAATTATATCTGCAGATCTAATCATATCACCTCGAACGAAAACACTTTTAGCGATGCATTAACTGAAAGAACCACCTGACCATAGCCATCCAGGTACATACCTCATATGAAGCAGAAAGTTCGCAAATTTATAAAGCAACTGCCTATCTGGTAGAGCATGTAAGATGGTGACATCGAGTCTCATGGAGACTGGCAGTACATCGTTTCCACCTGTGCAAGGTGTTTATTCCCTTATATTCAGTCGGCATTGAAGCCGTTCATCATGGGCCTTGGCCTGGTATGGTATGTACATACATCAATGCTTGTGATTGCGCTAAAATTACGCTTTTCAAAAGGAACATTTTATTGTTTGACATGGTCCATTGTTATTTCGTAAACCCCCACCCCGTCAATCGATCGCGAGGGGCGTGGGGGCGCATCACAACTTCCGTTTTGGGATTGACTAACTGAATCGGTGGTTGCTCGAGTGTTATTTTCGAATTCATTCCATTTAAGTTTAAACAAGTTTTCTTATGATTTCCCCCATCATCTGAGACTTTACTAGTGGGAATATATATTGATTCTGCATGTTCATGATCATGACTCGCTTATATCTGATTCACTGCGCGTGGCCATCTGTGGCGTGCTTGAACGTCTAAGCCGTGTTTGTTGAACGCCGATAATGATTGCAAAATCATGTTCAACTTGAGGAGAAGAATTGGCGCCGCAGTCGAAGCATGCAGGTTAGGCAAACATTACCTGTATCCGGCGATATTCCTACCATGACAGATCTATCGACATTCACAGTTGGAGGTAGATTGCATGGTTCCTAAAGTTGATATTTGGAAACTATCATATGAGCATACTTGTCTGGACATTACTCGTTCTCGTGCGAAATAATCTAGCATGGGTACCTATACTCGAGGAGCTATGAGTTCGGCATTGGGATACTTCCCGTAAAATATCGGGCAGTTGAATTCGAAGGCAGAATTTCATACCATTGTGAATATGGAAAACCTATATATTCAATGCAATATAAGCCAAAGTAGTCATATCTTCCGAACGCAGGCTACCGCACGCGTGAGGCTTATAAGGCAAGATATTATTGTTCTACACACTCATAGTAACACACGAGAGGTATGCACATGTACTACAAAATTGCGAAACATCCATTTCTCAAATCTCCGGCCGAGCTCATACCTGGCCGTGGCGAGGCGTGTTAATGGTCTTTTTGTTTGAGGCTCGATCTAAGTGAACTGTGCTACATGTAGGTTGTCAGCGGAAATTGTTTATCAGGGGGCGGTTCGGATATGTCTGGATGTACGAGTATGTTCTAGATGACACATCGCAGCAGTGTACTACCTGAGAGTGTTTCCACATTCTACGACACATGAAGCACGTCATCAAAGTCCCACTCCTTGCATCTGAGAGATAGATGCTGGATGACTGCACAACATGATTACCATCAAGTCATAACCTGGATAGATGTTGCCTCATTAAGAGAAGTCAGGTCATATATCTTGCTTTTTAAATTTTAATATCCTGATCATTATGTAACAACCCCACGGCTCCAGTGGCCGTGACACATGATTTTCTCGGAATCGTTATGCATATTTAAATACTGAATTCCGAATGCATGGGATTTAGCCCTTGTGATAGACCCCACCTCCACATGAACATTCCCGTCACAGAGAGGGATACCATGGGGTGTACAGCGTGTTGGTACATACTTTAGGTAGGTGTTACAATGTGAAGCCTCTTGTTGGAAATTATTATGCAATAAAGCGGGTGCTGTATCCATCTCTCGGGAAGATGTAGAGTACATGTTATCTATGTGAATGATGGAAACAAGAAGGTAGCTGTGCAATTGCCACGTCGCCGTCCTAGGAATATCATCATGTACACTAAGTACAAACCTTCCGTTTTGGTTGTACAATCAATCCAAAGATCAAAAGAAAGTATAATGATCCCACAATTTTATGGACTCTTGCCTAAAATTCGTCCTGGGGTTTAGGTTCGAGCATCTGTTGTTGTGTTAATTTGGTTCATGCAATTGCAGCTAAGTCCATTCACAATGCGCTAGCGAGACATAGGAAAGCACAATTTCTAAGAGAAAAGGGTGACTATTGACGGCTCGTATCATGAATGATTTCCAAAGCATGGAACTCAAACATGCCATCTTTCGTTTTTACCAGGGCATCGGTAGTTGCCTTGTTAGGTACCCAAGTAATATCATCACCATCCATGCAAACCGCCAGGTATGGCCAAATCATGCTTGCACATGCATCAAAACCGTTGAGGCGCACCTGGCTATGAAAGGTGGCTGTACAGAGGCGTACATCGATACCACCTATTAAACATGGAGATCCGTCCCTTTACCGCAATCCCGCCGTCTCGCCAAGGTCTCCTGTACACTTGTGCCCCGTCATGATTTCAATCCTCAACGTCACATGCATGATGTTGTTTTAGTCGAGTCAATTTCTCAATTGTAAAAATAGGAATATTCGGTAAAAAGCAAGATGGAACGTAATTAATCGGTCATCACCAATGCCATTGATTTACGTATAGTTGCCTTAACTGCACGTGTAGGAGTATTGGGCGAAAACGAAATAGAATCTATTTCGCTCTGCATATTGCTGTTGTCGGTGGAGTTGAGGCTGAAGGGGATATACATACATTTTCGCTGTCCTAGTATTACAACACGGTGAAAATGGATCATTGGCAACTATTATTACTTCGAAACCAAGCGAATTAGGTTTTGGGCCTCCTTTTACTTACCTGTCCCTGCATTCGACAGCCTAGTCAATGACACTCGGTGTCTTCACAGAAACCGGCGAAGTTTGGGTGACATTCTGGCTACTGGTTCCATGTCCCAAGTCTCGTTCAGTTACACGATGGATCCGGAATCTGGCCCCCTAAACTCACATTTTTGTAATTACGCACGAAGCCGCAAACGTTAATGCAGGTACATGAGTGCAAGGAGAAGATGAAACAGATGGAAATTAGTGGCATTTCACAACTGTGAGGCGGAGACACGATTGGAGAAATAAACAAATGAACTGACGCATCGACCAATTAGATTCATCGCCATGGGCGAATATTGCACTGGGGTAGACATGATACTTTCAGGTTTCTTCTCCTTTCTTGCGCCGAAGCTGAAAACCCGTCAGCTGGGCGTACTCCACATATTTCATTTGATTATGACACCTGAATCTAATAATGGTTGATCTTAAATCAGTGGTTCGCATTGAGTTTCGCTACTTCGCCCCTCGGGAACGATATCCATGGCCATAGCCATACTTGAAGGGATCATGAAGCCACTTGCGATAAATATGTGCAATAGGTTGACTGAAAATTCCAGTCAGCTGTTTGAAACGCAAAAGTATTGACTTAACTTGCAATGCCACATGCACAGTTCCTCTACATCATAGCGAAATTTCAATGGAGCGGTAAATTGCAACCCATGACATATTTTGAGAGTGCGAAATGCTGCTTATGCCATATTTCACAATTAATATTATTACCCTAGCGGAATTTTTCATATAGTAATTCCAAAAATTCGAAACTCTGAAGCTCCAATAAGATGAGATGATAATTAGTACAATCATTATCATTTGCCTAGGCCTAGACGTTGGTAAACAAAGTGTAGTAAATTAATTACAAATTGCAACAGAGAGCCTCGAGTCATCGTCCATTCAAATTCTGCACAGCATGTAAGTGTAAATGAATTTATCATGCAGATAATCATAAATGCAATTAATTTACAATATTTGAGCAGAAGGTCATGACTATGGAATATTCTCACCCGCCTGGTACTACTATAATATGCATTTCCGTGGGCGGTCAGGTAAAGTGCTCGTTCGAAGCGAGCCCCACATGACGTTAACGTCAATTAACCCCCACCCCCACATCCCGCATGACATACCTATACCCAAAGAATTATAACGCACCTGCTACTTTCTGCTCAACTTCTATTTCAGGTCTCTACATGCAATCGTAATCCCTTATCACGACACTTTCATGGCTGCGATTCGAAAAATAATACCGCCTTGGAAATAAGGTAAGTTGACGGTTTATCCATCGATGCATCGTTTGTGTCCTTCCCGCATGTAACGGTCGTGGCACCCGTAAGCTTCAATAGTCTGCACCTGCTAGCTAGCCATCCCGCGGCCGCTTAGATAGCGCCGGCCCGTGTTCTGCCAAGTTAAAAGTAACAACCACTGCTTTCCTTTTTGGGTCGGTATATTTCCAACGTCTTTGCCCCTCAAAATAACAACATCTCCGCATTATCTGCAGGTGATTCTTTTCGGAAGGTACAGAATTGTTAGGTTTGTAATCTAAGGTAGGTAGGTACTCATTGGCCCCGGTTTCTCAATATATTCGGAGGTCACCTATCGCCATGTCTAGGGGGTTTTGAAAGTGGGGAAGTGAATCCAAGTATTAAAGTCAATGATGATGATGGCGATCATGAATGCTGCAGAATCCAATAGACTTGGAGTTGGATACCCCTCGAGCTCGGGTACACCATTAATGGTAGACTAGTAGAATGCTTTTATACGTATTATACACGCCTCCTCTGCCTCGGTACACTTCTCTAGCTCACGTTCCGGCATCTAATATGCACCAAGCGCCAGTATACCCTAGATCACCGTTAACGTAGCATCTCTCATGGTTACCTCTAATTTGTACTCTAGTGATATTTGCAACTAATCATAAATTCAGGGCACCAATGTTGCTCCTCTTCAGGCATCCATCCAACCTAAAACCGATCCAGCTTAGATTAGTTATTTCGGACAATACCTAGCTCCAAATACTATTTGTCCATAGAAAATGGTAAACCGTAGAATTGTAATGCCCGTCCAAAACATGTACTAGTAGAGTCGGTAGCGTCAGCTCAACGAGAGAGTAGAACTATGCACCTTCTAGACCTGGGAGCCAAAATGTCCCTCATACCCTCATTACGCTTCACTTCATGCTTAATGTGGGCTAGTAAGGTCATGGCGATCTACAGATCGCCATGTATCATCATCTCTCGTGGAATTGAGACGCTAGAGTTTATCTCCCCGCCCCTCTCAAGTCATGATCAGTAACATCCTGCATTTTCAAATGTCTTAGGAGCTTGTGTTCTGCGGCGCTGCGGCGCAGCGGTGCACGAACGCATGATGTGCACACGGGCATAAGCCCAACATTAACAACATCAACATACAGCATCGAATGCAACAACAACAACAACAACTGAAGCACAGCCGAGACATCTGGAAAAGTAAAAAAAGAATAATCATCAACGTCATCAAATTGATATCACATGAGACAAAAAAAAAAAAAGAATACATGAGATGCATGGGGAAAAGGTAGAAGAGTACCACCTACAAGTATGATGTAGGTAGGATGGACAACGAAAATCTCACAGTTATAAATATCTGATCACGAAAAAAAAAAAATAATAATAAGTGCATGTGCTTCAAAGTCAAGCTCGCCTCTAGCGCAGCCGAGGCTATCGAGGGAAATTGATCTGATGGCTGGAATGTATTGTATACCGTTCGATGCTCAAAGTCTCAACCAATGCGAATCATGAGAAGGCCTCAAAAGGGAAATGATATTTGAGATTCCAATTGCACTACGTACCCATATCTCTATCAGATCTGCCGTGTCTGCTGCACAAATAATGCATGTGCTCGGCTGCTTCAGATGCACTTACGTTAAACAAAATCCAACAACTAGAAAACAGACACATTACCTTGAAAAAAAAAAGCGCAGGTGGGGGTTACTATAGCTATGCACGCACGGGTTGATCAAAGATATTTCGATATTTAAAAGTAAGTAAGTGGTAATACTCCGATTCATGCAACCGAGCTCATCCACATACATATGGCCATGTGAGCTCCCTCAATCATGATCATCGGCCATGCTAACGGTTTTATGCATCTCATGAGCATGAGCTTCGAATTCCATGGCCATCGATTGCGAGAATGTTGCGCAGCGCATGATTTGTGATAAACAAAATACTCCATTTATAATCGATATCTGCACACCCACACACACCTACACACACGCGAGCTCACAAAGCAAGGTAAGGTTGCAGATTAGGTACCATAGAGTGCTCTACTTTACTCTATGCATCGCACCAAGCCATGGCCACAAAATTTAAAGAATACAGATTGAGGATGACGATCATGATCAAAAAAACCAATAGAAACAGGTGATGACAGTAATAATTAAATAGATGCAATTGGTCCTACGTAGATGAATTCCTTACGTCTTACTGTTTCTCAAATCCATGGCCGGCTCCCATACCCAATGGAAATCGTCGGAGCTCGAGGATGCAGTGCATGCTGGTTAGAATTACAAGGCAATATTAGCTACCAGATATAGGTAGCACGTAAGAAGATCTAGGATTACAACCGGCCTCGGAGCGGCCGCCCACGGGAGACAGAAATTCGAGAGTTGGGAACCAAAGAAGCCAATTCAGTAGAACGTTGATCGAGCAGTGCAGGTGGTGGAAAATCGATAAGGCATGTTTTGATGATAGCCACGGAATTAATTGATCGTAATGACTATCTACTATGCTATGGAGTGGAGAGGTATCCTGCAGCATACCCTGCAGCCTGCAGGATTCAACTGTGTGGGTGACCAGGGTTAACCCTAGCGCAGCTATTTGAGGGGATCACCCGCGTCATGACTAATCCCGTCACCCGTCATGACCATCTTCAACAGCATGCATGCGTTGAACTAAGTAGGTAGCCACAGCAAGGCATATTAGAGTAAACAGGGTACTGTCCCAGGAGGGTGTGGCAACCGTTTTTACCGTTTCATACCTTAATCGCTCTCTCTGAATGCTCTAGATCTCTGGTGTACTCGTGCCTCTTTGCACATCATATGCACCTGATCAATATTTCGATACCATACTACTAGTATATGCACCTCCAGGGCCCACACCCCTCGCATCGAGCTTCCCCATGGCCAGTCTAACTTATTAAAGTAAACTATTACTCGATACCATTGTTGCGTCCTTCCTTAACCTCTCCATTCTCCGAGATCTGGTAGACGAATGCAATTGCCAACCCCTCCCAACTCCCCCGGCTTTCCCGATTAGACTAGTAAACGTTATGAATTTCCGGCTATAGGATTTAGCAATCTAGAACCTGGACTTGAACGAGGGGGATGCCACTTCTTACTTCGACATCCTAGCTTCCAATCTAGTCACAACGGTCAACATTCCAAGGCTATCAGACCTAACTTTCTTCCTACTCGAGTATACTCGAGTATTCCATTGCTTGGCATCGATATCCTCGGGCTCCTGATCACATCCAACGGGCAACTCCCCAAATAATTCCCAAATCCACAAGCATAATCCATGACGATATCCCTCCATGTTATCACCGCCAAGTATTCACATATCCTCTCGTTTTACGTCAAATACAAAAAGCGTTATCTCTTGCAAGCTAGCCACTCTATATTATCTACTCTATAATCCCAACTACCAAGCTAGGTAACTGCCCCCCGCTCCAATGTCGTATTAGAAACGGGTATTATAACAGTAGCTCAACTAAGTAGGTAAGGTTAAGTACTCGAGTAAGTAGGAACATATTACTTACATGTCAACGGTTCTACAGGGATTGCTCAGGAGCTCGAGAGTAGTATAGCGTGCCCGTAATCTGTATTAACTCTACTCTCCTAAGCTTTCCTAAGCTTTACTCTCTACTCTAGCTACGTCAGTGATCACGTACGGCCACTCATAAAATCCAGATCCTTATAATTAAGAAAAATAACTATGCAATAATTCCCATACGTACGTAATTTGCATGCGTGCGCATGTCAGATCTCAGATCAGAGAGGTAAAGGACGTCGACAGAAATAAATGAATCCGAATAATTAAATTATCATAAATGTCCGTCCTCACTCTCAAATATGACGTGCGACCCCAGCTGTGTAGTACACCCTGCCTGGGCAAGTCATAATCACTCACACAATGTTGTAAACTATTGCATATGACTCCCGAGAGGCCTAAAAAAAAAAGGAAATTCATTTATGTCTAATGCATAATCTTCATGACCTGATGCGGGAGGGTATAATGAACGATCCTTCCTAATTCTAATATTAATATAAAAAAAAAACAATAATAAAAAGAAAACTTAATTAAAGTGGCCATGAGATGAATGCATGTGTGTGTGTGTGTGTGTGTGTGTGTGCCAAAGCCACCCAACCTGATAGGCCCAAGGAATCAAATCAAATATAGGTACCTACATCTTCGATAGAGTTAAACTTCCCCTTCTTCGTTTTTGCTTGACTCACGCATGCTTAATTGCCACCGCCGCGCGATTAGATCTATGTGGCAGAAACTAGAATTAGGATTTAAGGATTAAAGTTAACATTTGATGTTTGATGTTTGGGATGTTAAGAAAAGGATACACATGTCACATTAAATTACAATATATGTAGAGTAGAGTAGTTCCTCCGATGTTTTCTGCCTCGCCCTGTACGAGCACTCGAGTACACTTGTGATCATGATCGATCAGCAACCCCACCAGTTGGCACTAGTCCCTCCTCTCGCCGCATCCTCTTCCCTTCATACGTTCCCACACCCACAAGAAGATTCCATGGGACGCATTGTGGAAGTAATTAAATCCGCATCATCCATCCATCTTGTTTTCTCACTCTTGATCCTTCTGTTGCCGTAGGCTGTAAGAAATATGGCTCTGCACAAATTAGGATATTGGTCCGAAGTGTAAGATAGATGCGAGAAAAAAATGTTGGGTTTGGGTTGGTGAACGTTCGTGTGATGTGATGTCGCTTCTGTATATTTTCGTGGGTGTGTGGTCGAGACTGGGTGTGTGGGGTGCGTAGGGTGGGTGTGGGCATCCAGTGTGTCGCATGCATAATAAGTGCACAAATGTGTGAGAAAATAATATTTTTTTACAGATGGGTTTGTGCACTCTAGAGTAACGAGTAGGTACGCGGGGGAGGAAGGGGGGGTTAGTCTATCGAGCAGTATGCTCCACATTTGCAGCCGGTCCATCTCCCTGGCTACAGATCGCGTGGTTGTGGGAATCAAAGTGCAAGTGTGCCTCTGAATGAAGGTTGTGCCAGGGGGGAGTTATTTCAGATAATTGGCCCCATCCAATTGAATTGAGTGCTTGCAGTACACATCTGCGCACCTTCCATATACGTAATTTCTTGTATACTTTAAAAGTGGGTGTCATCAAGGGGGAGGGAGGTTGACAATCATGTAAACTGTTTGGCACTACTAGACCATGGATGCGGCGCCGTTGCGATATGGTGCCAAGATGACCCCGGGGTCTGTATGTATGTTTGCAACGCAGGTGAGAGATCCTGTGGAGATGCCATAGGGTAGACATGACACTCGTGTAATTTGCCCAATAACCACCACCACCACTTGGCCTGTGAATGTAGGTACCCTATGTGAACAAGTACTGCTTCTACACGAGTCTGTTGGATGCAGCAGGTGCATTGCGGCAGCAGTCTGCTACGTTTGCCTCTGCCGCCCCTGGGCGGCGGCACATCCCATGGCCAGATTTGCGGAAAGACAGTGAATGATCCAGCCAGCTCTCAGCAGCATTCGGTATCACCAATATAAGATTAGCACACCTCTTTGGCGCCAGGACGACAGGCGAGCATCAGCAGCAGCAGCAGCATCGGTATGCTTGTTCGGCGGCCGAGACAGCCGGCCCAAAAGTCAAGTTGTGCAAAGCAAGCAAGCACCACATCACGGCGTCCCCACCAGCCTCGTTATCTGGCACTGTTCCCAAAGTGGCAATACGGAAGCCAGATGCCTAGAGACCCTGCGCCTCAGCCAACCTCAGGGCATGGCCGAGGGACGTTGACCGCCGACCAAGGGCGATGTCGCGAGATGCGGTACCCAACGATCCATCCATCCGACCCTCCATGAGCAGCTTATGGCAAGAATATGTGAGCCCTCGGGTTTGGCATAAATAATCCCCCTCCGCCCCCCCAAATATCCCTTTTTCTCTCCATCCTCATCCCGCTCTCAGTATTCATCCCCTGAATCCTTCTTCTGAACCAATCTTCAAGATGCTCTTCAACGTCGCCTCCGTTCTTCTTTTTGTCCTCCCCGCAGTCTTTGCAGGACCCATCCCAGGGCCCCTCAAGGCTGGCGATATCATCCCAGGTCAATACATCGTTGTCCTTAAGGACGATGTCAGCTCCATCACCTTGGAGTCCCACCAGGACTACGTCGTTCAGCGCAAGAACTCCCGATTGGCCAGCAGAGGTCTTGAGACCATCTCCAAGGCGACTGCGTTCACGCACACCTACAACTTTGGAAAGATCAAGGGATATGCAGGAAAGTTTGATGCCGAGACCATCGAGGAGATCGCCAACCGCCCCGAGGTATGCTGCTGCTGCGGGCCCAACAGATTGGGCCTGTGCCTTTCGAGATCTCGGATTGTTGCTAACACATTTGCTGGATTGATAGGTTGCATACGTCGAAGCCGACAAGCTTCTGAGCACCAATGCCCTCGTCACCCAGACCGCCGTCCCTTCGTGGGGTCTTGCCCGTATCTCCCATCGCGCAACCGGTGCCACCACCTACGTGTATGACAGCACTGCTGGCCAAGGCATCTATGCCTACATCCTCGACACCGGTGTGTATGCCGCACACAGCGAGTTCGGTGGAAGGGCCAGCGCGGGCTACAATGCCATCACCACCGAGACTGCCGTCGATGTAAGCTTAGACCCCAAATTCTTTCGATTGCGATATGATCTTTTCTTTTCCATGATAATGACTGTTGTGTAAAGGGCCACGGACACGGTACCCACGTTGCGGGAACGATTGCCGGAACCACCTACGGTGTTGCAAAGAAGGCCAATGTCATCGGTGTCAAGGTCCTCAGCAGCGCTGGCTCCGGATCCAACTCCGGCATCATCGCCGGTCTCCAGTGGGTTGTCTCTGATTGCCAATCCAAGGGCAGAATCGGAAAGGCCGTGGCCAACATGAGTTTGGGAGGAAGCTACACCGCTGCCCTCAACAACGCCGTCGCCGCCGCCGTCTCCGCCGGTATCCCCTTCGCCGTTGCTGCCGGTAACGACAATGCCAACGCTGCAAACTACTCTCCTGCATCCACCCCTTCTGCCATCACCGTCGGAGCCACCACCAGCACCGATGCCCGTGCCTCGTACTCCAACTTCGGCACTCTTCTCGATGTCTTTGCCCCCGGCTCCAGCATCACCTCCGCATGGATCGGAAGCACCAGCGCCGTCAACACTATCTCCGGAACCTCAATGGCCTCCCCCCACATTGCTGGTCTCTCTGCATACTTGATGGCCGCCGAGAGCCTCACCACCCCAGCACAGGTCCTCGACAAGATTGTCAGCTACGCAAGCACCGGCTTGGTCACCTCTCCAGGTACCGGATCGGTCAACCGTCTCGCTTACAACGGCTCCGGATTGTAAATTATTTCATTCCATACCATCATGGGGATATAATAGTGGATCCGCCGACATTTTTGTGTGAAAACAATCTCTTTTTCCTTTTTCCAGCCTTTCTCATGTCTTTTATTCCTTTTTGCAATATTCCCCCCAATCAGTTTGAACATTTTCGGAAAAGTCGGATCTTTTTATGGAGGAACGGTACTTGTAAACGTGATGCACGTGGATAAATGGTATTAGCAGGACTTACTGGATGCTATCGGTTATTTGTTTGGAGGATTTCGTTTTCTGCTTTCTCCGCAGGTGCTTCGAGTGGATATCGATCAGTCATCATGTGCCAGGTGAAATAGTCTCCAGCTCTATCGCATAGTCCATGAGCTGGATCGAGATTGTTTTGGTGGTGCTTGGTTTCCAGTCTTTGTCGATTGCAGGGCACCGCAAGGATAGCACTAATTTCCTAGTCTCTTTCTATATGTACTCTCCACGCTTTCTGTTCTTATATCTCTAGTTTTATAGATATATGGTTATAAAGGAGGATGTGCGGATGTAGATTATACCTATAAATATAAGCTTGGTGTCTTGATTTCAAAAATTGTTCATGATCGATTTCTTTCCGCATTTCTTGTGACTTCTGTGAGTCTTTTTGTTTCTCTCCACAGCCACATTTTGCTTCCTGCAATCGGCTGCTATTTTCTTATTCCGCTACCATTCATCATGTCCTTCTCTGTTGTCGGAGTTCGTCCTCAGCCAGTAAGAATAAGCCGATATTTAAATAATCTCCAAATCGGTTAAATCGTCAATCAACATCACCAGATCCCTTGGTCGATATTTTTCTGCTGCTGGTGGTTTCTCCAGTTTCACCGAATCCAGTTCCTCCCACAAAAACAGCCTCCAATCCATCCCCATTACTCATTCTGCCTTATCCAGGCTGAGGTTGTTGGACTTCAAAAACTAGAAACTGCTCTCTCTGGCCATGAAACTTCATTATCCTCCTCTCGTTCAAGATTCTGGTTCGTAGGTTCTATTTTGTAGATGTGAATTTGGATATCGTCGTATCGTGTTGCGGTGGACACCTCCTGGTCCCCCATCTGAGTCGATAAAGTCCATATTGGCTTCATACACAATGTCCAGCTATCCTTCACTTTTTTTCCGTGTCCAAACGTTTCATATCCCCATCAATCCCATGGCGTCCACGATACGCCACTCCCTCTTCCCCAGAAATTCCAAATTCAGAGATCAAAGTCCACCATCAAATCCTGAAACTCGCGCAGCCCTTCCATTTATATAAATCAAAAATTCCCATCTTTTGACGTATATGGCTCACCGGCATTCCACTACTACTGCGGGGAAACCGCTGAACCCCACCATGGCTGCCTCTCATCATGTCTCTGGTATCTCTTGACCGGACATGTGCATGGGGGCCATCCACATGTCCACAACCCCCACTTTTTTGCTCTGAAATAGGGAAAGGGTGGAGATGTCAGATGAACTGTACATACATGTCAGGCCGTTGTTGTTGCTGCCAGATGACTTCATGAGGCATATATAATGAGTGAGGGCCGCATGTAGATAAATCTCCGATGTAAGTGCGTCGACGTACGTCGGGTGGTATTGTGTCGCAGTTTTGTTTTTGGGAGGGGTAGAATACCTATCGATATGCATGCATACTTGGTCTGGGTTACGTCAGCCGGCTCACGCATGCTATTGTCGTGGACATATCGAGGCCGAGGTTGAAGTTTGCGCTGGTACAGGAGCTCGATGGGATGTTGCAAGTTTGTTGGCCAGCGAACGAGCTTGGGCGAGTACGGCTGAGAACTTGAGGGTAACGTGGACCGTCTGAGAGATTGCGATTGTGGATGCTGATGACGCGATAGATCCAGGGGGGGTGGGTGTGAACTGTTCTCGTGGTGTATGTTGGGGACGAGGCAAGGTATGAGGTTGTAGTCTCGTTCCCTGAACCTCTGCGAGGGTGAGGTCGTGAGCAAGGGAGAGCACGAAGTAGGAGTGTCTAGGCGGGATGAGGTATTTTGTGAGCGGATTACTGAGCTATTAGTAACAAAAGAACTACCTCATCGAATCCCAATTCAGTAATCCTTATTTTGAAGCTTACCTAATAAATGTATTTATCGACTACCGTATGAGGAAGTCATATTCCCGTGATCGCGTGTAGGCCATGGCTGATAGTCTTTATAATTAGTCTCGTTCCGTAGTCATGCTTTTTGCAGACACCGCGGGAATATTCCAGGTAACGTTTGGGGACATTTCTTTTTAGATGTTGGTACTGTTTGTTGGTACTGTTCTTGATCAAAGTTCAAGTAGTCGATATTTGTGTGTAATTGTGTAATAATTACCAGATCTCGAAATATTGAGTCAAAATCGAATATTGTGGATTACCCTCAACTCTTCGAGTAAGCCACGATTCGAACCCAAGTTACCATGTAGTAAATATCAATATGATTGGAAAAAAGTCTATACCATTAGGTAGGTATGGAATTCGCAGCCAATATGGTTACAGTTACCCTGAACCATGGTGTATCTGGATCCAAAAACAAAAGTAATAATCGGATATCGATTTTGTTTCACCTGTAACCAATTGCTTAAAAGCAGATCTAGAAGCGTATACGTAAGTGTAAACATCTGGCGCATTGACCTCTCCTTTTCTTCGATATACCTAGGTTGTAGTTGACGTTCGTACTTGAAATTTTGCAATTCGTGCCAATGTACCTATGATTCATGACTTCTTTTTTCCTTTTATCCTTCTTTGTGAATGTCGAATGGACTATGGCTATATACCGATGACTAGATGTTTCAGATATCACATGTGAATTCAAAATCAGAAGGAGCTACCTACCTAATTATAAGTACGTAGGTACTGACTCGAAATAAATAGTATCTCGTAGGTAAGTAGGTAAAAGTTGACGGAAATTGAGTTGATCCGCTGTCGGTTTTAGGTGGCTGGCCATGGCAATTCTTTTCACACCTCTTCTCCCCCTGGAAGGATCATCCAATAACCTCTTGCCTTAGGCTTTATTCACAATTGAGAACTTAGTATGAGTTCACTGCATCCGGTCGAAAGTCATATCGATATATATCGGTTAAGGATCTGTACTCGAAAACTGCACAGGGCCGTAGCATGGTGATATCGTCGACATCCAGTGTAGTTCCGATTCGTTCTTTGGATTCGGTTATATCAGGCGGCATTATGCTGTGGTACGGCCGGTATAATGGTATATTATAAGAGATGGATTTAGCTACTTGTATGTATACGTATACGTAGGTAGTCCTGCTTATGGAGAATAAATGTTAGCTATATGTCTTAAAAAATTGTGCTTCGGTACATGAAGTAGTCAGTCAATCGATATCCCCCCACAGTCATCAATCCCATACTCGAGCATCCATCGACGGAGCGGGGGGGGGCTATATAAATAGTCGTTTAAATATCATCTCGAAATATGGCCATGGATCGATCACTCACACAGCGCTACCTAGCTAGCTATAGCACCACAGGCATCAAATATAATTTTTCTCAGCGTAACACACTATAGCTAGAAGTAGGTATGTACCAGAACTAGTATTTTTAAATCAACCTGAAGAATTACTTGGCTGAAGAAAAAATTTCAATTCATCTGTGGAGCCGAGCCGAATTAGATATATAAATTCAAGGAAGTAGATCCTTATGTTACCTACATAATTATAAAGCTCCTATACGAGAGTCTGGGCAAGAGACTAAATTAAAGGCTTCGAAATTTCGCGATCTCGAATAGGTAGTTGCAAGGCGTTAGCTACCTACTTAGGTATATCGATGCACGAAACACGTGGGATCGAGGGTATCGAGATCTAGTTTGAGTTAGCTAACGGTAGAGTGCGTCGGCCAGATGCGGCCGGAGTTCTTCACCTATGGCCATAAAACCAAAAAAGAATACCTATAGAACTAGCCTCGTCCCCTATAGCTACAGAACTTACCTACCTACTTGAGTATTTAGTTTTTTTTTCCAACCTATAAACTCGTCCACATCATCCACGTGCTGATCATGATGCACCTTAGTAGATAGTGTTCTGAATGCTAGATATTCGCAAAATCGAAAAAAAAAAAATTAGTACTCCGCATATGATCGATCGGTCAATTGCCAATAAATTTGGAAATAGAAAGTAAATGGAGAAATTGAATTCCCTAACGTTCAATACAGTCAATGTACTCGGCTATAAAAATTTAATTGCGAACCCCCATGCATATATGGATCGATATTCAAGCCCTTCACCGGTCTACCTAAACGTTAACCCATGAGGGGGAGACGCGGATAAATTAGCCCTGTCGAACGTTCACCCTAGGCAATATTTTTAAAATTGCTAACCAGATCAATCTTAACCTACCGGAACCTACCAGTCATGGAAAGCTCATACAAGGCCCGAAATTTAAAGATGCGAATAGTTACCGCTCGCGATCGAACTCGAGCTCTGCCGGAACATCCATAAACCAGCTGCGGGTTAACGTAATGGTACTGTGGTAGAAATCATTCTTTCATACATTTTTATATTTTGGCGGGGTTATGGTTCCTTGCAACTCTTCAGAGGTTCTTCAAGTATGTATATGTTGTCTTGCATCTTGCTCGGGTTGGATTTGGCTTATTTCCCACAAATCTTCACAAAAGCTTCGGTATTTGATTTGGTCATTTTCAATGACGCATGCTACAGCTACTTTATATGTACAAAAATGCACCGAGATGCGGAACCCTCCCTCCACATCCCCCATAAACCACCCCTTCCCTTCCCTTCCCCAAATCCAAAAGAAGAAACCCCCTGCTCTATTAACCTACAACTTACTCTGCACCACACTCCCTCCATCCACCGTAATCGTCGCTCCATTAATATACGCCCCCGCCCTACTCGCCAAAAACAGACACGCCCCCGCTACATCCTCCTTCGTGCCAATCCTCATCAGTGGGATCCCCCCCTCAATCACCTCCCGATTCTTCTCCAACGTGGCCTTCATCATCTTACTCTCAAACGGCCCGCACGCAAGCGTATTCACCGTCACCCCGCTCCTCCCCAGATGGTTCGCAAGCACTCGCGAGAGATGGTGCACCCCCGCTTTACTTGCGCTGTAGGCGTACGTCCCGAGGGCGGGGATGCGTAGCCCGTCGACGCTGCCGATGATGATGACGCGGGAGGGGGTGTCGGGGTTGGTGGTGGGGGTGGTGTAGGGCGTGCTGGTCAGGAGAGGGGTGAGGAGTTGCGTGAGGGTGAAGACGCGTTGGAGGTTGAGGGTTAGGACACGGGTCCAGGCGGCGTCGGGGTATTCCTCGTAGCTAGCGCCCCAGTTTGAGCCGGAGTTGTTGACGAGGACGTCGAGCTCTGCCATTGGGGGGGGGGGGGGTGGTATTGTCAGCATACTAGTTTATCAATATTTCGGATGGGGATTATAGCATACTCTTCTCCTTTGCCCCCAACTCCTCCGCAATCCGCTTACAGTCCTCGAGCTTGTAGAGGTCCGCGGCAATGTAGTGCGCCGACCCGCCGCTGGCCTGGCCAAGCTTGTTGAGCTCGACGCATGCGCTCTCTAGGGACTTTGTGTCCCGCGAGGAGATGTAGACTTTTGCCCCGTTGCTGACGAATCCCTCAGAGATCATTCGGCCGACTCCTGCATGTGGGTATTATTGTTAGCTTGCTCCATGTTTGTGGTTGTGATTTTGTCCGGATCCCCGTGGAAAGATGTTGAGTTTTCGGGAGTGGTGTACCTTTTGCGCCACCAGTGACGAGGACGACTTTTCCCTGTGGAAGTCGGATTGGGTCAGTCTAGGCCTATCGAGCTCCTCTTCCCCATCAAGAGCTTCCTTCTCGGTATTCCAAGATCTCAAAGCACTCCCAGTTAACTTCCGGCGGAGGGAGGACATACCTTCACATCAAACAATGTCTTGACATCCATCTTTGTTAATTCTATCTAGCTCAGCTGGCACCTCAATTCTATTTCGTAGTGTGTGTGGGTATAATATCGTGAAGCGGTCGTAAGTAATGGTGATGGTGAAGATGCCGATAATTGTACTGTTGTTCAGAGTTGATGATCGAAGGAAGCTCTAAACCCTCGGCTGCAATCGGATAAGCTTAAGCTACTTAACTAGTGGCCACCGAGGTGCCGAGCCGAGGTTTAAGCTTACATTGTGGGTGGTTGCATATGCAAACATGCATAAATGTGTAGGTTTATGCAGTATGGTCATGTTTTTGGAGCAGAGTATAGTATTCGAGCTCTTCACCCGTTTTCCTACACAACACAGATAATTTAGATGCATGCCGAGTAATGTTAACGTTGTTTTGAATAATTTATTCAACTGCTCAATCGCCTAGTGGCAAGTGTTGGAACGCATAATGCTTCTATTCGGATTGAGCTCTTAAGTTTGCAATTTTGCAGATGACTCTCCTCCTATACTAGAGCAGTCTCGTGCCATACTAGATACCTATTTGGGACATGTTTGGAGAAAACGCATGTATCTGAAAACGGAAAAAGGAAAAGGTTTACCTTTTTATTTACAATTGAATGGCACAATTTACTGAAGTAATTATATACTTATGTAGGTAGTAGTAAACTTTCTTCCTCCACCACGACCCCATGCAAGTTACTGATCCACCTTCGATTTCAATGGAAAATATAATCATAATGATCATATATCTCTATACCCCTATACATTGCAACAAGTATCCCAAGAGTTTCAAGGTAATGAAAAGAGCGTTAACACCAACTCAACGACCGGCGCCAATCCAGTCATGCTTGCCGAAAAATTACCCCACTTTGTCTGCAAAAAGTACTTCCCCCAAGGATCCCCAATAATCTTGCCCAGCAGCACATTCCCATATCCATTCGGGAACGTCCCCACCGCGACGTACAACATCATCACCGCACCAACTGGCCCAGGGGCCTCTCCCCCGAAAAACGCCTTGCCGGATATAAAAAAAGCAGTACACAAAAGAAAGTTGATTGCGATCCAGGCCAGCAGAGTCAAGACATGTGAGCCAAACTCAACCCTATCGATGTGTCTCAACACCTTGCCCAGTATCTCCGAAGAGACAGTCACCTGGAAGAACATCACTGACCCCGCCACATATTTCAGGAACAGGGAGAGGGTGTACAGGACCCCCGCAGGCTCAATTCCTTGCAGACATTTGAAAACACCGGCCACAAGTGAAAAGCCTGATGCAACGGCCAGCATGATGTAGGTCGGACGAAGGTCTTGAAATCCCCTTGCAGTACTACAATCTGCCAGCGTCTGAGTTGCCTGCCAGAGCAGAATTATATTGAATGACAGTGAAAATAGTTCGCCGCAGACGCCTTTCAAACTCGGTGGTGGTCGCACATCCCCATCGAATTCTTTAACGATGATCATTACACAGCGGGCGATGGGGAAGACGCCTTGAACCATAATTGTCAACCAGTAGAAAGAACCGAGGACGCCGACTGGCACGGAGAGACACATGAAGATTTCGACATAATCATCGTGAAGGGCAGTGTAATTGAGATTGGTTTTGCCGACCCATTTGTGCTTTGGTAATGCATCAGGGAGCTTGTAGTCCGAGCGGTTGAATGCCTTTGCTTCGACGGGGGCCAACAGGAGGAAAAATGTTGCCAGGAAAAGAAGTTGAACCGGAAACATTGAGGTCTTGAAGCGGGAGGAGCCGAGTCTTTGCTGAAGCTTCTGAATGAAAAATTCCATGTTGACTGGATGAATGTGCAAGAGTCGATAATATCCTTTTCCTGCAGCTGATTCTCAACCTCGTTGTTACTCTCGCCGATGCTCATCTTGTGAGCGGAAACCCACCACCATATATAAGGTATTTGAAAGTATTTGGCTGCTTCCTATCAGAATTCATGATCAAAGTCATCCCTATATCCTCCAATAACTAATCGAGTAATTAGACTATCTCATAACAGCAATTTGAAAGTCTGATCCACAAAAATCCTAGGTAGATCATCCCGACGGGTTTGGAACCTCGATCGTCTACCACCTACGGTAGTACTGACTACGTGCTTCCATGATACCGTATTATTTAGAGTTATTCGCTAGCGCGCCATTTCTCACCATACAAATATGCTGTGGCTTTTGTGTGATCCACGGACCTTGACTTGTTCAAGAGTGTCTCAGTGAGAAATCTAGCCCGCAAAGAGGAAGATTCACGATTTAAGCTCAGGTGGTTCATTGGGCGCGCTAGCGAATAACTCCAAATAATACTCTACGGCACACGTGCACCCAATACGATCGAAAAAGTCCATATATGTTCCTAATACGTAAATGCAATGCAATGACAACAATTACCTTAGGTATGTACCTACCTTATAAGCAGTACTCTACGAGCACAAAATATACGAGAAAGGCTGTCACACCTTTCCTTCTATCGAGTATTTTTATCAAAATAATTCTTGTGTGGAAAAACGTAAGCGAGCTTTTCTTCTTCTCGGCAGATGAGCAAGGGGGTCCTTGCAGTTAATTGCCTTGCGATTGTCTTGCCTTGCGCTGCTGTGAAATGGGGAGGGGGGTGGGGGTGCATACAGCAAGCGCAAAATCTTCAAGCCCAAGTCGGAGAGATTCATCGCAATTGGGATTGCTCGTTTTTCCAGTTCGAGGTTGAAGGTCGAATTTGGTGAGAAAACAATTAGTTAGTTAGATGAAAATACCTAAATAATTGCAATATTGTAAATCTGCAATCAAGCGTTTATTTTTAGCACTCCTAGTAAGTATTTCATATTTTACAGAATAGGAAGGTGGGTGGAAGACGCTAGAGTTCTTTAGTTACCTCTGAGTTCTTCCAATTTCAGCACTCTTTACACGAGATCACTCTTTACCCAGCAAATTCCTCCACGGCCAAACCAAACTCTCAAGATAGTCTCATCTCTTAAGGCCTCGTAGGTGGTGAAGAGGCTGCTGACTGTACCTATCGTCGTCGCAACCTCAGTATGACCATTGCACCCCCAATACCATTGTCCACCCTAGAGCACTCGAATACCCCTCCATCCATATGCATGTCGCCCGTGAAAAACACGAAATATACCCAGTAACAACATTGTTAGCGCAGTAACCACGCGGACGCCCAGTCCGCCCGTCCCGATGCCCAAAAGCCCCCCCAAAATAATGCGGTTCTCCAGGTGGAATGTTGAATGTAGGTTGTAAGAATGGGCCTAATACTCGGTAACTCAAATCAACTCAATCAAGTCTAGCCAAAAACTCTAACCTCTCATCCCGCCCAAACTCCGTTAATCCCCATCTTTATCATTAATCCAAAGCGAGGGACACGCGCTTAACTACTCGTAGAGGGTATTTCCCCTCCATCATGATTTCAATTGCGCAGGGCTGACAAAGAATAAAAGAAGTAAAATACCTATTCTGGGAAGCGATACATGATCCAAGGCGAATTTCAATCACTCCGTTACTGACAGAAAGTCCTGCACAAGACCGGGGGGTCAAAAGTCTGTGCGAATGATGATTTTGTATTTGTCCCCCCCCTGGCACAGGCCTTCGCACGGATATGTCTTGTGTAAGACTTTTTGCAATTGCTCCATCATCAGTTCCTAAAGTGTCCTCAACATGCACATCACTTCTTTTCTTTTTCTTCCAGAAGCGAAAACGCAGGGGTGGGGATTCGAGCACTCTAACCACATCCATCTGCAGATTCGGAATGCTCTTTCAGCTTCGCTTCCCAGGACTCGCACTCATTCCATTCGGGGTGTGGGGGGAATAAACGTGTTTGCGGGGTGGATTTGGAGGAGCAGCATGCGTGTGGCGCACGTGCGAGGCCGATATCCAAATCTAGGTGTAAGTAAGATGTGATTATCATAAATAAAATCCATGACAAAAAAGGCGAAATGTATACCCAGTAGTAATAGTAATATGCGAAATATGCCGGGGACTTTCGCACTTTCCAGTCCTGTTCACCAAATACTTATCAATCAATTGAAGCTTGAACAGGGGGTGGGAACAGCCGTACCCTACTCGTACTCTACTCTCCCAATGGAAAAGGTCGGTCGAAGCA
Organism: Peziza echinospora; assembly: GCA_024516245.1. NCBI lineage: Eukaryota > Fungi > Ascomycota > Pezizomycetes > Pezizales > Pezizaceae > Peziza > Peziza echinospora. Next base: position 1,373,959 of record JAJLQT010000010.1, on the reverse strand, counting down.
ATTGATTAATGAGCGAGGTGATCTCGCCTCGCTCTTTTCGTGTTTGTGGGGGGTGCGGAAGAAAAGAAGGAAAAAAGACGCCATGCATCCATGGCCATGGCCATCATCCGGAATCGTCAGCTCACCTTGATCTAGGCAGTCTCTCGTTCCCATACTCTCGTAGCGCTCTACTGACCATTTCTGTTTCTCTCTCTCTCCATCCCTCCCTCTCTCATCCCAGGCATCGACAAGACCAGACCAGACCACACCTGGCCAGGCTTGCTTTTGTTACTCCCCGCCCTACGGATACGTCTCCGTCTCACTTCCGACCGGCCTATCTACTCTTTCTCTCCACTTCTCCGATCGCCATCATCATTACGACCCTTTTTGTTGTGGCGAACACGAACACGGATCGTTTATTCGAATCCGTTCCCATTGCAGAAAAGGTGTAATTAATATTTATCAGCACTACAGCTTTTGCGACCTAAAGCTTCGAATCGGCTAATCGAGATCCCACCCAGGTCCAACGCAAATATTTCCGCAAAAAGATAGATAGAGAGCTCATAACCTTCCTAAGCTATCCATCGCTCGCGACGACTCGAATATAACAATATAACGTCTCTGGAGATATCAGGTTATAATTCCGATATAAATAAGGAAAAGGAGGATCAACAATAATTAATAAACGATGGCGCCCCACACAACCATCGACTCGGCACCACCGCCCTCACTAATAACCCCACCTCCCGATCTCCGATTGCTACATAAACGACAATATACCCCCTCGGCCGATAAGATCGCTCAAGTCACCACATGGAAGGGCCGCGAAGGCGGCGCATGGGATCTCCCCTACTTTCCCATATGGGACGAAACGCGGACATGCGAAAACAAGTGTCTTTGGGGCGGCGCCGAGACGGTCGACAACTGGCTCCTGTGCCAAAACGACAAAAACTGCGTGTGCAAGCCGCCGAAGTTGAGCTCGGCGGTCGTGTGGGCGAGTAAGTGTGCTCAGGTCCGGTGCGGCGGAGATAGTAATACAGTGGGCGCGGCGTATGCGCAGACCGTGGTGTTGGAGTTTTGTAAGAACGCGTGGAGGGAGTCTGGAGAGGGTTGGGCGGGGACGGAGGCGGCAGGGTTTGTGGTGCCCAGGACGGGAACGTTTGTGGATTCGATATCTGTAGCCACAGTGCCGGGGCAGAATGGTGAGTGCACTTGGTGATGGGGGCAATTTGATGGGGTTCTGTGATTGCTAACAAGTGCCTACATCTTCTCATTAGCCCCTGGAACAACAGCTTCAGCAAGCTCCACCCAAACCAAAGGAAGTAACCAGGAGGATGGCGAAAAAGAAGGCTCAAACAATGGCGGTGGCTCCGGGTCCTCCTCAAAAGACTCCAACATCGGCCTCAAAGCCGGTCTAGGGGGTGGTATCGGCGCCCTGGCACTCATCCTCATCGCCATCGGCCTCTACTTTGGAATCAAACACTGCAAGAAGCGGAGGGCACGCAGAGTATCAATGCCACCCGCGCCGGTCGAAGCTGGTGGTTCGCCGTGGGTACAGGTCCAGCCACCCCAGGATCCCCGGAAGCGAGCGGTGTCAATCACACCTGGGTCGAAGCCGGTGGAGCTGCCGGTGGGGCATGGGTGGGGGGAGAATCCAAGCGACAAGCCTCATGAGCAAGACAAGCCGAGGTACGATGCATAGGACGTTGGAGCCGTAGGGTTGGTGGCGTGGCGGAGCCAGTGTCATAAAGACTGTTGGGCCGTGGGATCTCGGGGTGATGGAGTTGAGGTCTCGGTTGAGGTCTGGTGGTACGGCAAGTGGTGGCCGGTATTACATAAGGAGGCTGTTTTATCTTTCTTTCTTTCCTTTTCAAGCGACTACCCTTTTAAGCCTTTGAGGCTACACAGTACGTGAGGTTTCCTAGCCTGGTTTTGCAACGCTGCCCTCTTTCTGTTTCTTCAAGACTGCATTTATATGATCATCACCAAAGGTATGCAGATTATAACATGGCCTTCTTTGAACCAGTCCGCTCACTTCAAGTATACGTATTCCTTCTATATACCCTTTTCATGTATTTACATTTGCTTTTTTGTCGTTTCTCACTCGCTAGCCCCTACTGACCCCCTGGCCATGGAGTTCTCGTTTTTATTTTACCTTCTATTTATAAATATTATGTTGTATGATGCTCTGGCTCTGCTTGATTATGATCATGATCGACATATCGAATTAATTATATTCATAATCATCTGATATTAATCTAGATGGTTCGTTGTATGGACAAGATTGGCGAATCACAAGCAGCAAATCTCCCACGAGTTCGGATTAATTCACATCCATGATTCTTCCATCTAGAAACCGAACTTAAACTCATTTTGACTGCATCGGGAAACATTAAGCTACATAGGATGTAGGTACATGTAGTTCGGGTAGACGCCGATGTCAAATACTTTTAAATTCAAGCTTAAGCACCTATATATATGTAATCCCAACAAAACACATCCCAACCATCATAGATGCATAAGGAAGTATATATAGTTCCATCTAACTACATTCAATGCAATGAACCCACGATCCAGGTCCGCTCGCAGAATATAGCCCCATATGGGAGGTGAGTTCAGGATACAATGCATCCATCATGCATCATCTCAGTTCACGAGCTTATATGAGTTATCGATTCCAGAGGAACCTATGGGAAAAAATATCACGATTCAAAGTGCAAAGTTACTTCCATATAGTTGTAGTTGTAGTACCACCTGGGTACACCGTGACAGCTCAAATTCGGTATTTGGCATGCATGCATGTAAGCATAATGAAGTATAAGTAAGAATTAGGGCGAGATGTCAATATAAACACAGATGCCGATATACATATATACATACATACTAGTACTTAGCTATAGCTGCCTATAGATGTAATAGGTCACAATATCTGACACGGAAAATTTAAAATTCCTTCCTTAGGATTAGAGTTTGTGTTTGATGGATATATGCTGACAGCAGCTGACATATATATGTTTCAGGTTACTTGAGGTTAAAATTTCTCCGATCATGATCTAAGTTACCTAATAAAGAAGATTTCACTCGATTTCAAGAATTCAATTATTATAAGTCTTTGTGAAGTCTCGGGATCGATGCAACTTCGCTATCATGACAAGTGGATCGATTTCAGGGTAATATTTCTACCTTCCTGCCCCCGTGCCCAGACTTGGTCCCGCCGCTACCACATAAGAAGAATCCCGATCCGTGTACATCTGCAGTTGAGTATGACCACCCACTGTGGAACATGTGCATGCATATAACAGTAGCTATACGAGTAGTAGACAATATACATGAAGTAAATTATGTATATAAACTCCGTATCACGCCAAACTTATTTCAACATGTAACGTTACGCGCAAGTACCCAAGTGCGTCCAGTCTAACTCAAATCCCGCGGCTCGAGCGCTCGGGCTTGGAAAGATTCACCTTCTGGGGAAACTACAACCTGGGGTCTAGACCTTTTTTTGAGTGTTGAGTTCGAGGAAACGTAGCTATAGGGTAACCTCAAGCTTGTCTGTATGACGGGACAATTGAACGTCGAAAAACTCAAAAGCGTTAATTATATCTAACCAATGCGACTGCTGATCATTGAGAACCCCTTGTGGGGCCAAGGAGTACAGAGTGCTCTGAGGGCGCCCTCCTCACTCGTCCGTGTATGTTACAAGTCTAAGGACAGTTTATTCGCAACACTGAGAGTAGATACCGTAGAATCGGGTCTATAAGCACATGTGCTTAGGTGTTTTTTGCAGAGCCGACGGCCATTATTTTGTATGGAAGGTTTGTAACAAACGTTAACAGACCACCAGAATGATGTGCTTATAGGTCAGTATGTGCTTATCGAACTGTACGTGCTTATAGACCCGATTTTACGGTATGGGTATGACATATGACAGCGCGTATATGCTAGACTGCTTAATACTGTGAATGCTATGACTAAATTGTCCCCTTCGCCCAATTTAAAGCTTGTGCCTGTTCCCGTGCCAGAGATGCACTCAAAGGTGCTCAAAGTTCAGCGATCGATTGTATTGGTTAACGCCTGGAATTATAATCAACGCTTTTCGAGTTTTTCGACGTTTATCCCGTCAATATCTCTGAGCTCGAAGGATCGAGAGCACGGAATTCGAAGCCGAATTTAAGCTTAAGCATGGTTACCGACTACGTGCGCGTACTTCTAGACTCAATGTAATGTATGTATTTATTTTGAAACTCAAGTTAACATCGAGCAAGGGATACGTACGCGTACTACCTCAAATGGAAGTGCGTAAACACTTCAATGAAGTTTAAGCAACTTGAGTCTAAGGTAGTACTACTTACCTACTATAGCTACCTAGCTAGGCCTGCATGTTAACCTCATTCTAGGGATCCTTACCTAATGCTTGAAGCTATGTACCTACAATCCAATCTCGACGTCGAACTTTCGTGCGGACTTCCTATCCGCTACGATAACAACGTATCAAAGAGATCGATCAATCCCATCAAATTCAATATCCGTAAAGATCTCGCGCCAAAGATCCAATTGCAAGCATGTAATTGCAAAGGAAATCGATATCGATATCGGGAGCCGACCCCTACATGTAGTACGAAAAGTGTGGATATCCATCCGCATTTAGGGTTTATGTGCTCGCTCATGAAATTGCAAGCACTCAAGTGCAGTACGCCGTCAGGAGGCACATACTGCAGCTCATGCAGGGGGTATTGATTCTCACGTATATATGTATGTACTACTTAAGACCATGATGAATGTATGTATGTACGTATGTAAGTGGTAACTTGAAAGGCATAATTCTTTTTACAAACGTTAAATTTACAACTAGTACTACTGGAGCTCAAAAGACCTAGTCAGTGCAGTAGACCGAATCGATATCTTCAGATCTAAATCTCCAGGAGTTTGATCAGTGGATATACCTCACAGCATACATTTATTTACCCCTGGCGTACAAAGCAAGCCAGAATCTAAATCTAAAACCTTAATTCTTACATAAATCCAATGCATCTCTGGACCTATGGATCCCGCGCGTCTTGATCATGATCATGGGGTAGGACAAAGCCTTCAAAGCACGAAATTATATTATAATAATATATATATACTTTTATAAGCAAGCATGTGCAGAATGTACGGTAACAAGTCCCATAAACGTTAACGTCCTATGGGAAAAGCTGCTGAAAAATCGATCGATCTCTGGCATCTCTGGCACTTGAATTTGTGGATATATGTAGATCTCGATGTGTATCACCATCCTAAACCAATTACTTCTACTAGCAACATGGAATTGTGAATTGCAATTCCCATCCCTATCTTTGACCTTTCTGAAATTCAATGTAAGGTCACGCTTAAGGGGTAACTAAATATGTTTTATTTACTTTTCGTTTGATTTTTTGCACATCGGTGATACAAGTTGATATCCTCTTTACTATACAGCTATGCACATCCAGTCGAGGAGCGATTCGATTATAGCGATAGTTACATTAATAGCCATAGCTACCCGGCCCGGCAATTACAATTGTCTACCTAACACTGTACTACCGGATCCGGAATATCAATGGATCAAGAATGTATCGATATCGATCTAGATCTTCTCACGTACGTTCGAAGTTAACGTTTACATATGACTCAAGTGAGTCAAGGCACCGAGTGCATAATTTGAATGAATCGAAGCCACGTGAACATGTTTGTACAAGAAAGTCGTTCTTGATCCAAACGTGAATCACGTGGGTCTGGAGGGATCACTCAGATTTATAGTTCTTCATGAACAGGATCAATAGATCATGTGAACTAGTCTAACCTTCCTTCGAACCGAGTCACGAGTGTAAATCTCTTCTGTTAACTGTAGAATTCTCTCCATGTCGGTATACGTAGTCTAGCTACCAATGCCCATGGCCACAAACTCTATTTATTAGACGTAAAGGTCGAGTCGACGGGCTACCAATAGATCGAACGTGCGTGTATGAAGTGTAGTAGTATTATCCGTGTCTTTTCTAAGTCTTCTCAATCCCCTCCCTGGGGCTACATTCCTCCGATTCCTCCAGAGCTGCCTCCTCCCCCCAAAAGGGTAGCCGCCTCCTCCCCCAAAAGGGTTACTAGCTAGTGCTATCTACTTCCTTTCCCGGAAGGAATAACTGAGGCTACTCCTCACCCCTCGAGGTATGCCTATGACACCACTCCCTCCTTCTCTTTACCGTAACACTATTCCCCAGCCGAGTTGTAAAATCTGTTGACGTGACTTTCGAGGATCAATATAGATCTGTGCGTGACACCAGCCATTAATTTGCAATTGCAAAAGATACCAAAAAGATCAATACCTTGATCATGAAGTATGCACTTATAAATTGCCTCGAGTTCGAGCTCGTGATACCATCCTCGATGTCAACATACCAGCCACAGTACTTCCCATGCATATGGTCATGTTTAATCGAGGTCGATGCATTTAAACCAAGGTTCAAGACCTAATGTTTATATTTAGCCATCTCGAGCTCATCATCCATCCATTCCTTAAACTTAAACTTAGATCCCGTGGATGTTTTTCTCGACATCGATCTCCGGAAAAAACAGCCCACGCGCCCCACCTTCTGATCAAATGGTATCCCCATGGCCACCCCACATATATCCCGGATCCATATCCAGAATTCAAAACTGCATGCATCGATATCGAATTTTAAGCTCAGGCGCGATATATATATATATATATCCGAGAGCTCGGCGCCAATACGATATTGCTATAATAACAATGAATCGAGGGGGGCCTCGTGTCCATAGTCCGAGTACGAGTTCCCATCTAACTCAATTTCTTGATTAATTAATCTGTAAATGTGGGTAGGTATCCAAAAGCATCGATCGCCAGTAAGTAAAGTGCGCCACACCCACCACCACCGGAAATTAAACATGTATGTATGTACATACATACACCAGCGCCTCCACCGGCCGGCCCCCCGCCTCGTCTTCCCGATCCGGAGTTCCACCAGTACTGTTGCAAATATTTATTTCGTATGCTTTAAATTTGCACGAGTATTCGGCAAATAGATTAAAGCAAAAATCGTACCCCATTACAGTACTAGTATACCTTTTGCAATATTGTACAAATGATATACATATATCCGCAGTAACTACTATAAAATTAATTCTCGAGTAATTATGACTTACATTGCATGCAAAGCTTAAGGAGGAACTCTAAATTTTCTGTATACGTAGATGAACGTTTGCACGAGCTCCTAAGTAGTCCCTGGTTCTTTTAAAATTTCTGTAGAATTACATGTCTTCCTCTACTCTAGATCTGTGCATGTTGGAATTTTCGGTGACAAACAGCTGAGACTAAATTAATCGGACTTCGGAGTAGGTAGCCTGGTGTGACTTCGGAGTACTTATGTAGCCTGGTGTGACTTCGCAGTCTCATTCGAATTCCCCTATCGGGAGCGAGGTTGCTACGGCTTTCTCAAGGCGGTAGTTACTAGTTAAGTAAGTACTCGAGTACATAACGTATGTACATACATACCTCCTAGGTAGTAATTTAGTCAGGAATAGATAGATGTTCTGGAACAGATACGGATACAGGTGACTGACCCCTACCACCCCCACCCCCACACCCCAACCCCACCACAACCTCCGCATCCAGATCTGCAAATTCCGGAAGGGGAGGGGAACCTTTTGAATTCCAAACACGGCACTCGAGCACTCGAACACTCAGCCCACCCCCCCCCCCCCCCCCACCACTCCCATCCACCACCTATTACGAACTTACGTCGATAAACGACTTTGAGAGCCCGTTGCACACATCGGTACATCTAGATCTTAAAACGGCTATCCCAACCCCACTTCCTAATTCGGAGAACACAAAACCAAAAAAAAAAAAAACGTCGGGGGCTGGTGAGAAGGTGCTTTCTTCTTCTTGATAGGTGCATATAATATCTGACATCATCGATCACACCCGCGGAAGACGTATACGTAAGTCCATCGATTCGCAGGGCTTGATGTATACAAATTCCAAAAAAAAAAAAAAAGTCAACACTCACAACCAAAACGATCGATAAGGCAGGCCTTACCAGAAACAAACATCGATACCTAATCTAGAACGATCGATCTTGAGCCCTTTCGTGCCTCTCTCTATCTACCATCGTCTCTGTGCACATATGTGTGCAACCTACACCGGCGGAAAAAAAAGGTCGATCGTCCTAAGCGTAAGGCTGCGGGATCTCGATATGGTATGATATGATAGGATTTGATAGATTGCGGTGCACAAGATCACACACACGCACACAAACACAAAGCTTGTGACACGAGCTCGGACGTACGAGTGATCGATACCACAGTCGATCTCGGCGCCCGTACAATCTATCCCTTGGGTTCGTGAGACATGCAGCCGAGCGGACCCCCCCAGTTTCTACGTTAAAGCCACAGCACTTTTGGTAGCAACAGCAGGGGGGGTCCGCTCGAAAGCAAGTCTCACGAACCCAAGGGATAGCAGGGGAATAAGGCCTAGCTAGGGGAGATCATCGATCCTCACCTTCTATCTCAAAGAGAAGCTTTAGGTTGTCGTTATCCACGGCTTATGATCACCGTGAAATGGTTACACACATAGGTACCTGCGGAATGAGTGCACGATCGGTACTTAGTAATTATACCTCCGGGGAGTGTACCGTTTTGGTGGATGGGGGGGGATCCGGAGGTTAAGGTTGCATGCGCTTTCATGACTGGGTAGAAGGAACAATATTTTGCAAGCAAGCCTACTTAGGTGCCAAAAATAACATATCCCGATCGAGAGGAAAGTGGATTCGAGGAAGGAGGTAGGTGGTGGGAGTGCACGCAGCCACCCGGATTCACGCAGGCAGCTGATATATAAGTTTGGGTGAGTACAGCATACGCATACCTGCAAGCTTAACCTCGGATTCTCTGCAAGTTGCTATATTAAAGTCCACATCTTTGAAAAGTCGAGGTTTATCATACTTTCGTTATACATCTGCAAGGAACTTGGTAAGTACATAAATAAGGGGTAGATGGAAGAGGTGGGGTGTCTGCTGGTACGGTGTGCAAAACTTGAGCTAATACTTACCCATCTTGGGGGGGTGTATGTGAGGTGTGGTGCAGTGTGGTGTGGTGGGGGAACTTTGTTGGGTGCGTGATCGATAAAGTTTCTGGCTGGATTGGACTTGGACCTGGACTTAAGAGAGCTTGTGGGCTCCGCTGGGAAGGGAAGTGAAGGGAAGGTTGACTGGAAGGCGTTTTAATCTCCCTACTTACTTACTTAAGAAGTAGGTAGCTCCACCATTTTCAGAAACCCCACCCCCGGCCCACATCAACAAAAGTAAAAGTTTATCTTGTTTACTCTTTTTTGGTTTTTCTCTCTCTGTTTATATTTCTTCTGCCTCAGCTTGTGGTGGATTTCGTTGGAGGATATACTATCTTCATCTATTCAATTTCGGATATTATTGCGGAGGATTCGATATAGCTACATCCCCACTTGAATAATTATTCTATTCGAAAGGCAAACGGCGTTGGGTCTTTGCGACAGCTGGGGGGGATCTACTAGACACTTCATATCAGTATGGCGAGTCGACCGCCGACTTCGAATTCTCCGGGTCAGAATAGTGCTAAGAATAGCCACGGCATCTACAACAACACCGTAATACAACTTCCGCCTCCTCTGCGAACCTCGTCGGATTTTCAGCCATCACTCCCAGAGACACCAGAATCGTCAACACCGCCCATTTGCGAAAAGCCGGCACCATACCGCACAAGCTCCTCCTCCATCTTACCAGCAACCCCCGAACCCAGCGTTGCAAGCGCAACCCTCGTCGACGGCGGGGACCTAGAACGTCAGAATATCAATAGTACGACATCCCTCGAGAGCGCAGTCTTTGACCTCGCGGATGGCCATGAGCATCATGATAAGTTTGAGGTGACGTGGGATGGTCTGGACGACCCGCAAAACCCGCAGAACTGGGGAATTGCGAGGAAGGGGGCGCTGCTGGTGACGGTGGCGGTACAGACTCTTATTGTGATTTTGTACTCGACGTCGTTTTTGTCGGGGTCACGGGGGATGATGGAGGATTTTGGAATCGAGAAGAAGATGACGATGACGCTGGGCATGACGATTTATCTATTTGGTATGTTTCCTTTATCTTCGGAAGGTATCCAGTTTGGAAAACTTGAGCTGACAAAGTTTTGGGCAGGCCTGGCATGCGGTCCCCTGGTGTTGGCCCCAATGTCTGAGATCTACGGACGCAGACCAGTCTACAACACCACCCTCGGCCTCTTCACAATCCTCATCCTCCCCGCCTGCCTCGCGAGAAACTACCAAACCATCCTCGCAGTCCGCTTCCTCGCGGCATTCGTGGGCTCCGTAACGATATGCAATGCCCCCGGGAGCCTAGGGGACATCTTTGACGGAGACATGAGATCCCTCTCCTTCTCCCTCTACGCTCTCGCCGCCATGAACGGCCCCGTCCTCGGCCCCCTCATGGGCGGCTTCGTCTTCCAGCGGCTCGGATGGAGATGGCTCGCCTGGATCGTCTTCATCGCCTCCGCGCTCCTCTGGCTAATCGGCCTCTTCAACCGCGAGACCTACGCCCCGATCCTCCTCCGGCGCAAAGCCTCGCACCTCCGGAAAACCACGGGGGACCCCCGCTACCGCAGCCGCTTCTGCCCCGCGCCAGACGCCCCGCGGATGACGACGGGCTCCCCCGCGTTCTGGCGGATGCTTGGGAGCAACATCGCGCGGCCAATCATCATGGGCGTGACGGAGCCCATCTGCGTGTTTTGGGAGCTCTACGTCGCGGTCATCTACGGCATCCTCTACCTCTGCTTCGTCGGGTACCCCATCATCTTCCTCGAGGTGCGCGGCTGGCAGCCCGGGATCGCCGGCCTCGCCTTCCTCGGCATCGGCGTCGGCACCATCACGGCCGTCGTGTCGGACCCGCTCTCTTGCAAAATCTACAACATGCACAAACCCGACCCCGAGACCGGTCGGCGGCCCCCAGAGGCGCGAATCGCAGTCCTCCTCTTTGCGAGCGCGATCATCCCGCTCTCGCTGTTCTGGTTTGCCTGGACCGGAAGCCCGCGCACGATCCACTACATCTGGCCGATCCTCGCGGGGATCCCGTACGGCCTGGGAAACACCCTCATCTTCCTGCAGGGTAACAACTATCTCGTCGAATGCTACGACCGGTATGCGGCGAGCGCGCTGGCGGGGAATAGTGTTGCGCGGAGCTTGCTGGGGGGGATCCTCCCGCTCGTGGGGGGCCAGATGTATTATAAGCTTGGGCCGAACTGGGCGGGGACGTTGGTGGCGTGTCTGGCGCTTGTGCTGATGCCGATTCCGTGGTGTTTTTATCGGTGGGGGAAGGAGATACGGAAGAGGAGTCCGATGTTGAGGAGGTTGCAGGAGGAGAAGATGAGGGATGAGGAGGTGTTGAGGGAGGTGGATGAGAGGAGGAGGAGGATGAGGGTTGGTGGTGGTGGTGGTGGTGGTGGTGGCACTCTGGAAAAAGTGGAAGCGTGATCAGACTACAACGTCATGACCAATGTCGGCCTAACCGGTGCACTGCCAGTGGTTTTGGAATTCAAAATATTATTTTTAAGCCATTTATTTTCTTTAGATAATTAACTGTTCTTATGCCGTTTCCTATTTTGGTTTCGCCTCGCTTTGGAATTCAAATTAGCTGGGTTCAATTGGCATGCTTCATGATCAAGTTTGTGGGCTTTACAGTTTATCTGTGGTCTATCAATTGCTACATGTGCACGTGCTTAGGCATAAGCTTGGTAATTTTGTTTCACTCCACCCAGGTATCTATATTCGTATATATGTCTCGTGCCATATTATAATTAGTACCTAACGCTATAGAATAACCCGTGGAATTGTCAATACCATGGAAATTTTGAAGAGGGCCGAGGTGCAGAATTAGCCTCGTGCAGAGTCTACATATATAGCTACCTAGGTATATAGGCCTAAAGAAATTTAGAATTGCAAAAATGTGAGTTTGTGATTTGTGATTTTGTGAGCCAAACTCTGTATATTTATTGTCGCTATTCGCGTCGATCCATCGATATCAGTGATACCGCGGCCGTTATCGTTGACATTTGAACTAGATTTCTCAAGAGTTGGGATTGTGGAACGTTCACATGCTATGCTTTAGATACATATGTAATCATAATCCGGATCCAGAGTGGGAAGTATATATGTAAAAGCAAGTAGCCTGGCGAAGCAAGGTGTAAGGTGCTCGGTTTACGTGATTGCATACGAATTTCTGTGATATATATGAGATATCTGTAGGCTTGGTGCACGTGGCTAGTTTCGTGAAGTTAGCTGTGGTTTCTGTATAAATGCCTCGTAGAGGAGACTGTATACAAAGAGGTTCCTAATTAGATACGCACATACTAATGTAACTTGGAGATACCAGGCCACTTCGAGATCTAGAAATATTTATATTTTATCATTGGTAATACAATTGTAAAGACTCAGGGTACCCACCCAGATGTTCTCATGCCAAGACCACCCAGTTGCTTGCACGCGTGGGCATTGAATGAATAGAAACGTGCTCATTTCTGCTTGTTGATCAATTAGAAGGAGCGCTATTAGCCTCGAGTCAGGCGTTGGGCGCCAGTCTCGAGTTGGGCGCTATGGCGGGGGGCGTCTTGGAGCGTCTCGCAACACCGCTGAAATTGAATGGGAGTACCGGTATCTATAAGATGATGGAAATACCTAAGATGTTACCCTGATCAATCTGGAGATCAACCTGATTCACTTGATGTTTGGTACCCGCCAGTCTCGAGCAAACTAGCTCGTCCCAGCAAGCAAACGGTGACCATCCTACCTATCTATCTCGAGCCCATCTCAACTTCGTTAACACCCACAGATTTGAGACGCGGACTCCTCGCTCACACCGAACACTCCACTTCGCGTCACCAAAACCAGTTTTCCTTTTCTCTTGCTTACCTACGTAGGTAAATTAAGTCAAATCAAATCCCATATCTCTCAAAATTAACCCATCATAAAAACAACAATAATAAAAAAACCCCTCACCCCTCGCAATCCCTCTGCCATGAGCTCCAACCAGCGCAACGACGCCCACTTCCTCGCATTCACACTCGGTCAAGGCCATTACTACCCCCCACCAACATCACCACCACGAACACCACCACCTCAACCACCAACCCCCGACGCAAATTCAAACACAGACACAGACACCACAGATACTGAAATGTCCGTCCCAATGGTGACCCTAACCACCACCACTACCACGGGCCATGGCCACAACCGGTCCCTCCGCTACGAGGAGTGCGAGTGGAATATCATGAGGCGTATTGAGCAGAGGATTCTTGGTATGTCGAGCCACCGCTTGTTTTGTTATTGACCATGAAGCATGCGTATGTGGTGCTGGGATACTGACGATTGTCTGACTTGTTTGTTGTGGTGTGGCAGAAAACGCAATGTACCTCAAATCCGGCCCGGGCCATCGAGTCGTGACCCTCACCAAAGGCACCGCGCCAGCGCTCCAGTACATGGCGTTTGTGGTGTCGCATGTCAAGGGCGCTGTACGTCCCACTCCTTCCTTATAACCCACTCATCACCCACCCACCCCTTCCCTCGGGTGTCGTCCAATCAAGTGCTAACATCTTCACCCCAGCCCAACGCAGGAACCCCCTTCCCCCAAACCTCCGATCCAAAGAAAGGGCGCGAGGCTATCGCGCAACACGCGGTCCTGGTCGGTGCGTTCAAGGACTCGCGGGCCGAGGCGATGGAGTCGTTGTTGATGGAGAGCGAGAGGGTTCTTGGGGTGAGGGCGTTTGGAGACAAATAGGTGGAACATAACCAATCACGATATGCTTGCTCTAGGTCTGGCTCTGGGAAGGCTTAGAGGTTGTGCCTCCAGTGGTTGATTGAATGGAGGAAATTTCATCTTAAAGCCTGAGGGAGTTTCGAAGGATCCTCAAGGTTACCATGGGATTGCTTTTTTTTTCTTTTGCCTTGTGTGTTTTGTTTACTTCCTCGGATGGTCGGGCAATGTTGTTTGTCGTGTTTCATTTCTCTGAGGTCATTGCAATTGTGTTTTGCGATCGATTTACACACGTACCTTGAAGTCTGGTGTATAAGATACTCAAAAGCTGAAGTAGTATTTCACATACACTCTGATTAGCATATTTTTGTCATTTCTCGGCTGTAAAAACGCTATAAGAGATCTAGACTAGGTATCTTATTTACCAGATTTTAGGGTAGTACGATTTAGCTAGGTCTTTACCAGTGGCGATGATTGAATGGATGGAATTGAAACAGTTTTCTCGTTCATCGATTAACTACCTACAGAAACTCTAAAACACATTGGATTGACTTCATGGGCGCCGTGGTATTCCTAGGTATGTATAGTCCTAGGCTCGTGTGTAGTCCGACCCTAGGTTTAGACGGTTGAAATCTAGAAGAATGTCGATTTCATAAAATCTTGTTGCGCTTTGCAAGGTAATGTAAGAAATGTGTGCTCATTTGCCACCCGTCACCTCAATAGACATCAAAGCATCCGTCATGGTGTAGTGGCTAGCATTTCAGACTCTCATTGGTCGACCTTTCGGTTGCCATGTGATCTCTGAGAACCCGGGTTCAATTCCCGGTGACGGAATCATTCTTTTTGGTCTTCTTCTTTTTGCGGTTATGAATAGCCACTCGGTTTGTGTTTTTATGTCGATAATTTATGTCTAGATCTGAGGGGCAGTTACGGTCGGCTGGATAAGAAGTGGCGAAATGTCTAACTAAGCTTTTGACAGGCGCGCGCCGGTATTAGTTTTCTCTTGGAGGTTGAATCGAATCGATGAACTTGAAATCCTCTTTTGACAGGTGTTCGTTGCAAGCTTGGCGCTCAAATACAGTTGGAGTTGGCAGGTAAAAGCGAATCAACCTCGTGAGCGAATATGTTGTTTGAGCTTAAGTCTCTATGAGTTTGCGAAAGGTGACATATAGATAGGCTTAGGGTTTCCATATTCTCTGACGTGAAGCTTGGTATATTTATAAAAAGATTCCCGAAATCTGAGCTAGTCCTAATATAGTCGAGAAGACACAACCCTAACCCGCTTTGGGTCAGAGCCGAGCTTCCAAATGCGGTAGTCGGGTTCTTTATTCTTTCTTAAGGAAGCTCGAGGGGCGTACTCTGCTTCTGGTGCGGGGGCGAAATAAGAAGCGAAGAAGTAAGATGTACTTATGAAGTAAGTGAGTATGGAAGGTTTTGGAAAGTACTAGTAGCAGGAGGCTTCGAATTCTGTTACTCGATGGGGTAGTGGCAAGTCTGAATACGAGAATAGGGTAGTGGATGAGGCCGTGACTGTGATTTTTGTGCGGGCACGCTGAGGCCATACCTATTCCCACACACACGGAGGTATTGTAGCCTCTTGCGAATTCGCAAAGAAACTTGACTTATTCTCCCTTCCGCCCACCTCCCTTTTGTGAGTATTCTTCTTATACATGCCATCTCGCTGCCAAAAATCTCCATGGACAAAATACCAACCTGATATGCCACTTCGATATGCCACTTCTCAGACAATTTCGCAACTTCAATTTTTTTTCACTCTTTTTTCAAATCACACTGGGTAGAATCCAAGGAGCTATACGTGCACTTGTCAGCGGCTCAATTGACAACTTATCGCCATCTCTACGGAAGGGCTGGATCTGGATTTACCAAAACCTTAGTCGAATTCGGGAGTGCTACTTCTGGCGGCATGATCTGTCTACTCGAACGTACACGAGACTCAGTGGAAGCCAGATTTCCTCGCCACCTATAGGTGATGGAGCTAGCCCATCGTCTCTTGTGAAACTACAGAATCTGGAATAACCTGGACCTAAAATTAACAGCTTGGCTTAAAATTCAGAGGTATACCGCACTAATTACGACACACAGAGGCAAATCTGGAGTCGAGAAGCTTAATACAACTTGATTTCCCATTATTCACTCCAATGGCAAAAGTTATGGAAAGCATACACGACATCAACATGCGACTTGTCCGAACCTGCCGCCAGTATCCAAGGCAAAATTCAGGGAATGATTAATGTGGTCAATGGAAATACCCAATACGGAATAACCTAGACTACAAATTGACAGCCGAAGAACAGATATGCAACGCTTCCCACTAGGGGTGGCCTTCAAAGAACATCGAAGAACGCGAACGCAGTTTTCGTTTACTCATTCTCAGTTTTATGGAAATAATAAACGGAGAGTAATATCAATCAGCTACATTGCTCAACGATATACTTTGCCATCAATTAAGGCCAGATTCTCAGTACACAGGTGTTCATTAGGTCATGATGTCCAGGCCAAAAAATGGAATAAAAGGCGGCCTTTCCTCCCCCGACTCGCTGTCTTTTTTCTTCTTCTTCATAGCACTCTGCTAAAAAAATTTGATTCTGAAACGTTGAATATCTACCACTTTTATAAAAGCTCCAGATAAAAAACGTTAAGGTGAGATCTCCCCCCCACCTCCCCCCCCCACGGCTACCCCCCCATGCCCAATTACTTGCCATCTATCCTGCAGCAGGGGCTGATATTCCCATAGAAACCATAAATCCCATCACAATGAACACCACCGACTCTTTTCTCCAACTCCACTTCCCTAGTTCTGGGGAAATCTCCCCCCCCAGATCCCCTTCTCCCTCCCGATCTGCCAGATCTCGGTGCTTGCGAGCACTCGCAAAGTTCAAGCGCGGTATAAAATCTCTATATTCGCTACCTCCATGCGACTTGTCCGCAAAGGAGTATAGCTCGGAGACCCACCGCGACTATTGGGTTCAAGATTTTCAGGCATCGGAAGACCTGTTCTGAAGCACCAACTTCTGGTGCTTCAGGGTGGGCCTTTCGATAGTGCGCCCCTCCCTCCGTGGACTGCTGCGGCAGCCACAACCCCAATGTCTACAAAAGGCATTGAATGTCTACAAAAGGCATTGGGTTTATTACAGATTGTCTATTCGTCACTATGGTATGTATTCTTGATCATCTGTATTGATTTCAGTGCTGACAATCCCTTAGAAGCGAAGATGGCAAGGCATGGAGTCTCTCGGCACAGTTGCAGCTGGTACACCAGAGATCCCCAGCACCTCCCTTGACAATATTGGGGAGCCTCCGCCAGAGTATTCTTGTTGGCGGACATGTTGCTCTGGACAGTCTTCTTCTCTTGGATGATATCTCAATGATATTAGCTAGTGAGCTGAAGGCATAATTTTTGGAAACCCATTTCCTGAAGCATGAAATATTGTTTTGGGAATCTTTATTACCTAAACTTAATTTTTATACTCTCGTACAAGCGATTGCCTCCTGCTATCTCTCTTCATTTGCCCGTTCCTACTCTACTTCACGCACACGGCTATCCTTCACATTCTCCCACTATGAAAGATCCCCCGCCTACCGCCAGCGAATATCTCAGCGGCGCTTCTCCCAATTTCATGCCATCAACGGAACGTCATCAATGACAAGCGGGGTGGAAGCCTACCAATCTTTTGTGGGGACATATTGTCACACAGCTATACTTTCTACTCGATTATATACCTTCTCATTAATATTGTATGAATATGCATATTTAAACCTGCGGACGCAGGACGTCCACATTATTGATCCGCTAGATCTTCCTGTCAAAATCTTGAAACCTTGCCGGGATCTTCGGCCTGATCGCATCTACGTCCTATTCCCGGTATGTGCATTTATTAACCCTACATTTGAAGATAATTCACTAATTACCAGCAGTTTCAGAGGTTCTTTTTCAAACTATGAAAGAATGCCAAATCTTTCGAAGCTTCAATCGAAATCGGGGTCAATTTAATCAAAAAGTACTTCGACCCAGGCTAGCCTATCGGCACTCGATATCATGCCAAACCACCATCAGATTTCACGTTCCAGATCTAATACGACAATATGTCTTTCGATAAGACTTGAATCAAGCTCCCCATTCATGGATATCCCTGCGCATCTACGCATACAATGGCAATGAAATGGGTTTCCCTTGGCTCACGCAATCCAAATAAATGATGTACCGGGAATTCTTCAAGTCGCCAGACGTCAAAAATGCAAAAAGAACGTCTGCTCAAAACTTGACCTCCAATCACGCGAATTTGATGCCTCCATAAAAATCAAGCAAAAATTCGCTATCGCTGGGACTGAACTTGCTAAAATACGATGCAAACTTCGAATGTCCGCCCGAATTTCCGAACTCGCACAAAGATCAGATCGAGCAACGGTTCAAACCGTTGCTTCGTTTGCATAAGATCTATTTCTTTTTCTAATTTTTTGATGTATTTACCAGTGATGATGATGCATACGTATACGTAGGCAGGTATAAACACTGTAAATAAATACCTAAATACGCTTGAAAACTTGTGAGATCTCGATTATTTACCCTTGATTCTTTTCTCCGAGTAGAATGTCATTCTCGTCATCATATCTTATTGACGTTCGAATTTGTTCTTGATATTAAAGGTATTATCGATGTTGGCAAGCTACCAAGTACTAAAGTCCTATGATTAATTATCTTGTCTTTGATTGGGTGAACCACATATTATACATTCAACTTACTTGAACTTGTGTTATAATTTGATTCTATAAAACTTGAGGTTTATCCGGATCCGCACTACATAGTACGTATATTATAATACGTGCATGCCCAATCAGTGTTCCAGTGTACTGTTCTCGTTCCCAGATACCTAGCCCAGGCCTTTCCATATTGCAAATTGTTAAGGTTGTCGTCTGGCCAGCTGGTGCACGAGTTGTATTGTTTGATGTGATTACATATAAACTTTTAAGGCCTCAAAATTTTTACCTGTGTGGTATGTACATGCATGCCGCATATGATTCCTGCCAAAATTAATGTACTTACATGTTAATTTGTACATGACGGACGCGCACGACTACCCGATTGGGACGTTTTCCATTTTTGGCGGCCCAAATTTACTTTTCCACTATACTTCGTCATGATAAAATCTGAATCAGGCACAGCACTGGATTTCTTTCGGATGTGGATGTATACATGCATCGGGCAGACTTCTAGATGCAGTTAGATAGATCTTGGGTCGACAATAGGTTACAAGCCATAGCTAGCCTAACTGTCCCGCGGCCGGCCAGCTGATCGATCGTTAGCCGTGGATTGCACAATGCATATATGTCTCACTGGCCACATGGCATTGTAAGAAGGTATATTATGTATGTATGTATGTATGTATGCATGTATGTAAGTCAGCCCGAGGAAAAAGAAAGCCGTTGTTATCTTGCATTACGCATCGAGATCCTGGAATGGAAGGTGTGTAGCTAGGAGAACTAACTAAACGGCCGGGCATGCATGCAGCTAGCGAGTCGATATCGATCCGAGTCGACGTCCAGCTGATCATGAGTTAATTGCATTGGGCAGATGATGGATACCTGGGGTATACCGATATACCTACCTAAGCTGCATGTACCAGTTTCATTTTTGGATCGATATCTAGAACGTGGGGTTTTTCCATAGACAGGCCTAGGGCGATGATCAGCAGGTACCTCCATGCCATGTGTAAGTGAGGTTCTGTACCTGCTTAACAAGGGCTTAGATGCAGCTATAGTTAAACTAAAACGGCAGTGGTGTTGGGTGGTGCTCTGGTGAGAAAGTGGTGGGCTGACCGTTTAAACTACTGCAAGTACGTTAACGTTAGCTAGAAACACTAATCTGAGTCAAAAAGCCGTTTGTACTAGTGATGTCGATCGATGGCCATGGTATTGTAAGAACGTTAATTTGACTCCATCTCGAAACCCAAAAATGCAAAAGTTTGAGGTAAATTTAAACTGGACGTCGACATTACATTTATGGGTACATAGTATCATCTCAGTGCTAAATCACAAAAGTTTTAGGTTGATTTTTAATGATGGGAGTTTTAGTGGAAGTAGGAATAATCGTGGAGAATTTGTGATGATGATGATGAGGTTGATAATAATAAATGAGATCTGAAGTCGTTAATCTAAGAAAGGAATTTAGGGGGTGGTGGTATGCAGATATGTATATGAAGTACTTACTTAGATAGAAATATAAATCTAATCTACGGGCCCCGAGATGCGTAGCCCTATGGATACCTAGCTCATTTGTACATGTTGTACCATGGTAAGACACGCTATGTAATTACGATGTATATTGAATGCTTGAGATGTACCAAAATCGGATCCTGATATGATTATAGAGACGGAGAGAAGCTTAAGTACATCATTTGTTTTAAAAATTACATTATAATAGGCATTCTGAAGATATCGATACACATTCACAGTGTACTACCACGTCTACATACTCTCTCTGTCTTTCCTCATAAATTTTCTGTTATCCAACGAGGTTGTAAAAACGAGTTTATATCCCTAGAGGACATGGCTATAGCTAGTTAGGCCACGTCATTGATAGCAATCAAGTTTTGGCCGGTTACTATTTACTGTGTTCGGCCGGACTCCCACCACCTTGGAATAATATACGTACGAGGATTTGATATCAAATGATCGATATCATTTGGATCATTTTTTTTTCATGAGCTCAAGGATTGTCAAAATCCTCACATTTACGGATACTTCATCGCGAATTTGTCCATTCCGCTAGCCCCTAAATTTAAAGCTATGATCGATTACTGCCTACTTCAGCTTATTTACCAAGTAGGTAGGTCGTTTATGATGGATGATGCGCCGCCGAGATGGCATCAAACATCCGAGTCTTCGGGACCCCCACACTTGCGCTTTACGGAGTAGGTAGGTATACTAGATTATGGAAAAAGAATCGAAAAAGAAAGAAAAGAAAAAAAGAAAAACAGACGAAATGATATCTCATTGTGTTAATGAATATGGCTATAGTGTTCGAAGAACACCCTAGACTTCCGAAACCCGTCCCCAGGCGGCATATTTCTCACATGCAGCATGTGCCCGGAATGTCATGATCAGTTGTACGAAACATACAGCACAGAACAAACATTTCTTATCTTCTTAAATGCCCCCCTCCCCTCCCCTTGAAGCTTAGGTCTAGTTCTTTAGAAAGGCAGAATACAATGAATGCAATATGCCAGAATATTGATCAAGGCAGTAACGTCGTTCACAGCAGCTCAGAAAAGCATCCTACGGGCCGAATCTTACTTGATCATCTAGCTAGATGCATCAGATAATCGTTTTTCTTTCTTTTTCTTTTTTTTGAACGTGCCACATGGTTCGTAATCCGTGCACTTACAAAATGATACACGAGAATATAAATGTCCAGGGAAGAAGAGAAGGTAAATTCAGCACGCGAGCTTCACCATGGATATCCATGGCCAGGGAATACACCGTAAACACCCATGGCCATGGCCATGTGCATGGGTGGACACGAGGCTCCGCGGGATCGGGATTTTCTTTTCCACTCGTACCTGTCGGACTTACAAAGTCTAGATGCATCTGCCAATTGCCAATGGCGTATACGACCCTGTGATTCAGATTCCGCCGGATATGGATCCCCCTGATCATGATATGACGAAAAAAAGCCCTGAATGAGGTTTATCATATATATAATCATCAAGTTTACGATTGCATACATTTGTGGCGAATGGTAGGGCGAGGTGTAATCGATATCAAATAATATCAGACATCGCAGCTGCGGGCCTAAAGCTTGCAAGCGTCACTCGACTCGGGGGTTAGCCGGTTTCTGGAAGCAGAAGATGAAATGGCCACGCGAGCCGTTGGCTAGGGTTGTATCCAAGGATTGAGAATATTTGATGAATATAATGCTACATATACCTCCCAATTGCAGCAAGGATACGGATAAGGATGGAGTGAGAAAAGATGGTAATTAGACTTAGACTGCATGCATCGATTTAAATTTCATATCTGCATATTTTCCCGAACAAACCATATGGTGTTCATCAACTGCTTGTCATGATTCATAATCAGTTACACGTAAGATTGAGAGCATTGGGATATCGATATCGATTCAAGGCATCAGTTTTCTGAAACTCTTTAGCAACGAAGATTGTAAAAGTTTGAAATGGCTCTGTTTACTGAGGTACCGGGGGAAATAAGATATGATTCGTTTTCACAAAACTTTTCACCGCCGGCACCGGCCGAATGATGGCAGTGATCATGACCGTTGGCCTAGGTGGGGTGTAACTTTTTTTAAGGATATCGATGCGGCGAAGAGTGGTATAGCTATCCATCTGTCAAGATTACCAGCCATGACTTCTTACAGTGAGCATGCGGTGGTATTGTAATATATGTGTTATTATATAAATTATTGAGTATATAACTATATTGAGCATATAACTATAAGGAGTATATAGCTAGATTGATTGCATGGAACTAGCTATAGCTACCAACCTACCAGCCCAGCCGGCACGCCAGCAACTTCACGGAATAGATAGATGCAGGTAACCCAATGACCGGAGTGGCAGTGGGGGTAAATTGATCTCGGAAATGATTATAGTTCGAGAAGGTGTATCCTTTACGGCAGTATCCGATTATCTATTGTGCATATTATAGTATGTGCATATGAATTCGAATACGAGCCCCTCACAGTGTTACCCGAGGAGTAATACGAAGAGTATGATGTGAGATAAAAGTCAATCAGATGCAGTATTGTATGCATGCAATTTGAACAAACAAATCTGAACCTACTGATTCATTCATTCATTTCGCGACGCCCTCGGCACTATGGTTTTGACAGTCCCGTAATGCAATTCATTATCGAGCTCCCGTGCCCGGGCTCGAGAAAATTACTTTTACATACCTAGGTATCTAATATCTTCTAGTATTGCAGTGACGTATTTCAGTTCGGATACAGGAAATCCTGAGGTTTAATAAGGCGATCATATAATTGCGATAGAATACGAAACAGCCTAGGCTGACTATAAGCGGTATTGAATTGCAACGATCGGATGAACTTTTTTATGGCTTGTGGTTATGACACTCAGCGCTCGTGGTCTTGATCTGTAATCTTGAGTCATTTGTCATCTGTCGAACAATGTTCTGCTTGAACTCTTCCTCGATAACGGACGGACAACAGACAACGGTCTATGAATGAAGCTGGCCATGGTCATCCGTACGCCGGTAGACTGTTCTTACGGCACATTTCGACTGCCTGAGCCGGCCCATGAAATGGTCAGAAGATTCATGGCAGATAACAAAAATCGCTGAGCGTTTGAAGCTTACCACTGACTCCGTGACCTAAGCCTCCCCCTTCACAGCGGGAGCAGGGCGAAGCCTTATCTTTTGTTACTCATATAGTTCGAAAAATCTGATCAAGGCCTGAAAACAACTCAAATATAATAACGTAAAAAAAAACCCACAGTAATCCTGTATAGCCACTATTTTCACTAGGTACGGTCCTGGAAAGAATGACATTTGTTTCAAGGTGCTGCTGCATACCGCCACTTCCATTGAGTATTTCAAAAAAACTCCTATCATCTCGAAGCATGAGTTACCCACATCGATATCGATATTGCCCCTGCCTCAGGCCTTTAGCTAAGTACTGGTGGCGCGGCATATGACCACTAAATATATATTGCATTGAAGGTGTATGATCAGCAACTGTACATGATTAGATGGGCTATATACGACGTGGAGGCTCGAGCACATATGAAATTTAAATATTACATTACCTTGTCCGCTCTTATGATCATATTAATATTAATACAGTCTCTATATATGTACTGCATTAATCGAGTGTCAATGCAATATTAATGATACCCAGCATCGAATTCAGAAACCAAACCCCACGCATGCATGTCCGTGGTGTAATCGCAAGATGACCAGATAATTAGAACCGATAGGAGATAGATTTTGAGATGATATCGATATATTATAATTACAGTGCCACACACAAACCTGTCGATTAGAAGTATAATCTATATCGTGATCACTTGCGGCCAGGTTGGGTAGGCCTGGTAAGTCTTGGCGGCCCAAATAGGTAGTCGTTGCGAACTTTCCATTGGTTGGTGGGAAAAGTGCAGTTATTATGTATGTTGGTGGAATAAGCCACAGAATAGTGCAACCCGACATATTGCAATTTACGAATTACCTACGGCTTCCACCATGGACGGACATCATGGGAGGGTTGGATTTTTGGTGTTTGGACATGGTAGCATTTCATAAAGTGTCGACGTCAACTCTGCAAATGGTAGTATTCTCTCATGATGGTTTTAGTTTATTAAACTCGAATTTCTGACATCAAAAAATATATCAGCTGGGAGGCCTCCCATCTTCCATATGCCTCTGATCTATAGTAAGCATCATGACCAGCCCCCACTTCTACACCCTCATGACGGAGTGCCATCGAATGCAAATGTAAATTCATATTCTGTTCAATCGAGAATACGGCATGCGCATGCAGTATTAAATGATCTAGTAAATATATTGACGAAATTACGGGAGATAAACACGGCTCGTGCAATATCTCAGAGAAAGAATTGGTTTCCTTTAGGATCCAGACCAGTGCGGAATTGTTTGACAAGTACTCTATGTTCGGAACTACGCGAGATATATAGATTGATAGATTGCTTTTCATGTATTTTAAAAGACTCATGACCCGGCGGCCGGTGATTGTGACTTTGGCATTTCCATGTGGGCTTCCATAGATATAGAGCTACGCTGATTCTCGCAATCCTGTCAATTGTGATGTCGATATATGGAGTTCTTGGATATTTATTTAAGACTTCCGCGTGGTTTATTACAATTACAGCATAATTTTATTCCTTTTGACAGCTTGCAATTCATATAGTTTCAAGACACATGTCCAGATCCTTTTAAACGAGTACAACTCAAGTCCTCGGTTGTGGTGAGCAGCAGCTGTGACATGTGAACCTGCAGAATTCCATGTTTAAGTATATTTGATATTTGAGGTATGACGAATTCGAACCAAACCCCGTCGAAATACCTATTCCAGTAGCCTTGTAGATCGACTACTACCCCCGCCTCGCTATCGATCACCTTACGAAGCGTCTAGGAGTTCGAACGGAGAGATTCAACATTGCATTGGTGGAAATCTCGACTAATCTCACTTTGCGAGATAACCTCATTAGAACCAGTGACCAATATCTTTTAATAACTGAGGAAATATGGGTACGAATTCGAATTCGTCATGACTAGTCCTTATCGCGTGAATCACACAAAAGGCTGTATCTTGCTAGAGCCTACCAAATTCTGCGAACGTTCGAACAGCGAAGCTACTTGGCCATGGGTCCTTCTTCCTAACGTTAACTCAGCTTCCCAATGCGTACAACCTTTCACTGAGCACTAAGACTAGCTGAGTCTCATGACGAGCGCTAGTCTAGTAGTGGACTCTCCATAGAATTTGGTCCTCTAAGTTAAGATCTAAAGTAGTCTAGATCTTCATTCAGAAGGATAACAGCAACCCATGGCCAGGAAAGAACATGCGATCTGAAACATCAACGGCTATGCGGAGAGTAGCTCGATTAAAGTACTCTACATGACTCTAGTTAAAAGGCTGGTTCACGATTAATATTCTCGATCATGATTCGCAGATCTTATCGAGATGTAGCTCATGATCGGTGGGCTCTAGGCAGTAGTTAGCTAGGATACTATTACTCTAGAGCTAGAGTACCGGCAGTCGCGATCGCGAAGGAGCGGTAAACGCTCATCCCATCGATATCGGCAACGCGCTTGTTGGTTCTGCTCCGTATCCTCATTGGGTAAATTACTAGGATTTGGATTGGTGATATACAAACCAGTTTATCAAAACAGGGCAGTTAGAGTAGACCTATCACTATAGTTTCTCTCTCTTCCGCTAGAGTAGAGTAATACGAGTAGCAACCAACACTAGGTAGCAATATAGAGTAGCACATCGATGAAATCTTCCGCTTCAGGTTAACAATCATGCTCATTCGGAATCATGAACATGGAATCAACATTTCCGTAGACTATAATATCTAGAATAGGTTCGAACTAACAGCTATCAATTAGTCGAAAGTACCACCTTCCTTTAAGTCACTCTCTGGATTGTAAATTTAGATCTAGAACATGAAAGGCAACATACCGGCGCCCGCCGGCATTCATTCTGGGTATACATCGGATTTAGTCGAAGTTGATGAATTATCACCGAGGGTGCACATGTGTTATTACTACAATTGAGATGCATTGCATTGATATGGTGAAACATGAGAGAACAGTCCAGGTACCCAAGTACCTATTAACTTCAGCTAAGCTACAAACCTAAATACCAAATATATCAATTCATACCAATAACGAAATCTTAAGTCCGAGCCCACCGGCCGCAGCCACAACATATTCCTAAAACTGCAAAGTTTTCCAGATACTCTGAAAAGGAGTAAGTTGGTATACATGGATTGTCCGATGTGTGTAGGTGGAGGTGGTTTGGGGTTTCACAGATTGGCAAATGCTGTTGTTATCTTGTGTTCACTTCAGGTCACAGTTTGCCGTTATCCTATCCTTTAAATTTGTTATAAGTTACTTCTTACATATGCATTCGTAGGGCACCAGTACATCGATTCTTGGACCTAGGGCCCCTTTTGTACAAACGGCAAATTCATGTAGTAGCACCAACCTCGGCTTTAAAGCATTGGAGTAAGACGTTTGCCAGACCCATGGATTCATATGGGAAAAGGACGAATTATAATCATAATTTGAGGGTATGCAGTAAGTAACGCTCCCGCGTTAGCCGTAGATGGTTGAGGCTAGAAAATATACAGCTACCCACTGTCTTTGTATTCAAGATCAACTCGATTCTAAAGCCGTCATGACGAGTTGTATGCAATATGCAATTACAATCTTGTCCGTCCATGCTTCAAAATAATCATGACTTGCAGAGCACATCATGATCATGATCATGAATGACACACCCCCACACATGACCCCACGACCAATATTATAATATTAATAAAACCCGATGGCCATACTTCCACACTTCAACAAGTAATTCCACCTCCCTATCCTGTCCTATAACCCCCCCCAACCCCAACCCCCTGCAAGTTATCGAAAAAACCGTTATATCTACACACATCTTGCGGACTAGTTTACAAGGATCAAGATATGCACAAATAAACCTAGGACCGGTAGGCAAGCTAGGTAAATCCGCGCCTCCTTCCTGATCCCCGGATAAATTAACAACCTCCACCTCCCACCTCCACAAGCTTTTCTCCCTCTCCCACGCTCACACTAGCCAAAATAAGATTGATGCCCGCGCCGCATGCACATGCAGAGACCAGACCGTTGCAAGAATACGAACCGTTGACCGTTGTGGCACGAGAACATAGGTAATTATAAGCTTAAGGTATGCATGCATGCATTCATGCACCGCCGTTGGGGGAGCACAGTCGTCGTCGTCGGAAAATATTTGCTTACTTTGTTCATGGGTTATAAACGTTGGAGGTACATACTCCACATGTACCGAGCCAAATTTTAACGTTAACGTTGTTATTAGCATGGGGTGGGGTACTCGAGTACCGGAATACAATTGCAACGGCGTTGCAATTGTAGCTTTGGGACGTTTATGTCGCCATATATTCTAATTATTTCATAAATTCCATGGATATATATAGGTCATAGAGTACCTACTAGTACTCGAGTACTTGAAACTGCGAATACCGGTATACCCTTATTTTAGGTAGTCGTTGCTAGGTACAGGTCACACCAGGCTACGTACAGGTAACTACTTCTATAGATACCGCCTACCCAGATCTAGAGCCAACGTTCGGGCAACTCCATAGTGCTATAGACTATAGCCCAAAATGGACCCCACTGTTAGCATACCTTGTGTCTCCATTTGAGTACCGGTACGTACCTCGGTACCTTCAATTCATGATCATGTTATACTGCAAATCAATATCGATCCATGAAATCGTTTTTTCCTATGGCCAAATAGGAAAGTGACTCTCGATCTCTTTTCGTGATGATAACATCCGGATCCTCAAGTTACATAATTACAAGCTGTAACCGGTCCAACGTAACTCTACTTATGCCATGTTTCGATCATGAGTGAGTACGAGTTTTCAACCCAGGTCCCGGTTCAGGTCACCATGTCATACAGAGAAAATAAATGTAATAATGATGTAGCTACATAGTTCCATTGGTCGGTACTTCGAGTCCATTGCATTTAGGTTTGTAGGTTACGTACCTCATATTTAGCTATATTTACTACCGGATTTCTCGTGTGATGCTGCACATTACCTATGTATGTATATATGCTCTGAGGTCTGAGGTCTGACGATAGTAAAGTATCAATTCTTTTTTTTTTTTTTTACAAAATAAGTAAGCCTTATAGGCTTAGGGTCAAGAAGTAGAGTAGGTAGTCTCGTTCCCAGCTTATAATTAAGGAAGTACTCCGTACCAAATACTTTTTTTTTACATGATATCAATTCGCTTCGCGGGACAGAGATAAGAACCCCAAACTTGTAGCTATCCATGCTACTCAAGTACATACCTGGAAGCTTGTACCTATAGTTTAGGTAGTAGGGAACCTATGTAGATCGATAGTAAGATAGGTATCCATCGCACTTCGAACAATCGCGTACTCGAGTACAACGGATACAACGGCACTTCGAACGATTGCGTACTCGAGTACAACGCCGCCTCCCGCGGTCGGAGAACGATTATGAGCTAGCTGGATTCATGCGCCCAAATGTTACCATGTATATGATATCCAATTGCAACGTTAACGGCCATAGATATATACCTACCTAATATAGCATTGCCCAGAAAGGAGTTCTAACTCGGGAAATTTCCAAAAGTTTGTAGAGAGTCCTACTTGAGCTCCAGGGCCACTTCTAATGTAATTAATAGGGTTTGGAAGGTATTTTAATTATAATTAGAATATTCATGCTGGACATGTACATGTTACATACTTAGGTAAAGGTAGCGGTAGGTAGGTAGGTAGGTACAAGCTAGTACATGATCAGTACCACACGTATGTGGACGGTCTCGAGCTCGTTACCACACGCAGCTATCAATTAGGTATCACCGACTTTACTTTGAAACTTTACATAAATATATCGATATCGATGGCTCCATCGGTCCACCGAGATATGCATTTCCATGTCCTATCGGTCAAGGTCGTGGCTTACAGTTGTATTGCAATTATATTGCATATATTTATTCAACCCCACCCTAAGTTACTAAATAGCAAAATGTAAAAAATCCACATTCCTCATCCATCGATTCCCCAACCCCAACCTGCCCCCCCCCCCCCCCCCCCCTCGCCCCCCTCGGCTGGAGCACAGCAGAGCAGAGCAGAGCAGGAAAGATGTACCTATAGTAGGTACCGAGTAGAGTAGCTACCCTCGTAAACGTACTAACCACATGCAATCCCCCAGTAATGAATGCATTTTCCGGATGGAATGCGGGAGGTGGGAGGTGGGGTAGGACCGTTGACCCAACGGTTGGTAGGTTCGAGTTCTGTCAGGAGGGCATCAATGTGAACTTACCCCCCCTACCCCCCCCCATCCCCTCCACCCTCCCACAACCCTCAACGCACCCACATCCAATGTTTTTTATTATTATTTTATACTCTTGTACGCCGTTGAACAACTCCGACCGACCCCCCTATTCATAATCCATAATGCATACGAGTCGACCCCCTAGGCCTGGAGAAAAATAGATGCATGATGGATGGTGGAATATGCGAACCCCCCCCCCCCCCCCTTTCCCCTCTCCCCTCCCCAACACCCCCGCCCCGCCCCGGACATCCACACCCACACCCAACCCAACCTCGGCGGTGATGGTGGAAAAGAGGAGGAGGTTAACGGTAACGGTAATTAACGGTGGTGCATATGGAGTTGCGTTGACGGGGTTTGCGTGTGGGTGGATAAGGCAGACGCAGATATAGAGATATGTATGGTCAAGAGATCATAAGACACATGTGCACACACGACACCACCCTCGTCACCGCTCTCTCGCCATCCAGGTACCTGCCTCGTGATAGGATGCATCATATCGCCATCAGCACCGAGAGAGAGATTGAGTGGGAAGTTAGTGAGTGAATGACTGCGCTGGGCAGCTTGCTGGCTGCCTGACCGACTGCGACTTGCTTTCGATAGTTACCCATATATGGGGGTGTGGTGTGGGGGTGGGGGGGGTTGCTATATATCCAGGGATCTATTTTATGATTATACGAGTACGAGTATTACCGTTTTTTTTAATCCGTTTAAGGCAGTTGCATAGGTTACCTACTCGTATCCTAGGTTGTTCCGTCCGTTGGCTCTAGTCCTAGCTCCGAACTCACTAGGACTCGCACCTCCATCGATATCCATCCATGCGCCCATCTCGCATCTCGTCGACCTTGAAGCTCTCCCACAGTGAAGGATGGCGAGGCTCCGTGCCCGGTAAGAGCCGGCCGCCGCGATCGATGTGCGGGCGTGTCTGTGTGTGTGTGGGTGTGTGTGTGCCCTACCTGCCCTCCTTCCTCCGATGGGGTAGGGGGTGTGGATGAGGCCTCGAGGCGGTGCGGTGCGGTGCAGTGCGGTACGACCCTGTTGCTGTTTGTGTTTTGGCACTTTGACATGTTTGGATGATGCTCCCTAGTGGCTGTAGCGGGAATTGGGTGTCCATGAGTTGGGTGAGTGAGGGATCATCATGCAAGTCAGTCAAAACCTCTGAGATTATGGATGCTCAAAACACCATACCTAGCTAGGTACTCCCTTTCGAAATCTCGGAATCTCTATATCTAGACGGCGGATTCCCGCCTCTTGGATTGGACTTTTTTTTCTTTTCTTCTTCTTTCTACACACATCCATCCGTCTTTGGGAGTTTTCATCTGGGCCTTTGAAAGAGTGAAGAAGAAAGAAAAGGAAAAAGGGAATTGACTCGAATTTCGGTTTTGATTCATCTTATCTTCCTCCCTTCTTTTTTTTATTTTTATAATATCCCCCACCTCTTGATAATTTCCTGATATCAAAACTCGGAATATCTCTGTTTAATTGCCTCTGCAAACCTCAAACTCGCAACGATGCGTCCCCAATTCCTCCTCCTCCTGGCGGCAATCACAACCGCCCTCGCGCACAGACAACACCTCGACCTCCCCGTCGAGCAAGTCGGGAGCACATACTTCGACTCCACGCACCACAGCAGCACCCTCCTGCCCGTCCGCGGCCTCAGTGCATCCGCCGTCCTCGACCCCCTCACCATCGCGCAGTCCCACCTCGAGGCCCTGCACCCCAGCGCCAGCTACCGGCTCTCCAAGGGCCACTACACCGACGCCGACACGGGCATCACGCACGCATACTTTGTGCAGACGTACAACGGGATCGACATTGAGAATGCGCAGGTGAACGTCAATGTGATGAAGGACGGCACGATCTTGTCCGCCGGATCGTCGTTTCTGAATGTCAAGCTGCAGAAGGTCAAGAGGGGGCGGCGGGCGGCGCAGCTGGATCCAGCGGAGGCGCTGAGGGGCGTGTTTGAGAGCTTGGGGCTGCCAGGGAAGGCGGGCGGGGCGGAGGCCGTGAGGGTTGAGAGTGGGTTTGGGGCGGACGAGGAGGGCGAGAAGTATCTGATTACGGGCGTGGAGGGGGTGCTTTCTGTAGGTTTTCCCAATTCGCCCCAATTCTGAAAGCTGGAAATTAGGATGTGGTCTCTAATTGGGATGTTTGGATGTGCTTTAGGACCCGACGGCGCACCTGAGATGGTACCAGACCCCCGAGGGGGAGCTCAAGTTGATTTGGCGGCTCGAGTCGGACTTTGGTGAGAACTGGCTGGTGTTGTATGCCGATGCGGAGGACAAGGGCGTCGTCCACGGGAGTGCCGACTATGTTGCCGATGCGCAGTACCTCGTCTAGTGAGTCTTGTTACCCTCAACTGCATCTGCACTGCTGTTACCCTCAGCCGAACCAAGCCACCTGAACTGACTGATTTCATGATGAATACAGCCCCCTCGGAGTCAACGACCCCACAGACGGAGACCGCGTGCTCCTGACGAACCCGCACAACACGGCCACCTCCCCCAACGGCTGGCACGCCTCCTCCGACGGCACAAAGTACACCACGCTCCGCGGCAACAACGGCATCGCGCAGGAGAACTGGGACGGCGGCTCGGACTACCTCGACAACTACCGCCCCGACGGCGGCGCGGACCTCACGTTCTCGTTCCCCTACCCCGCGGCCAACAGCACCGACCCCAAGAGCTACATCGACGCGGCCCTCACGCAGCTGTTTTACACGAGCAACATCTACCACGATTTGCTCGAGAGCCTGGGGTTCACTGAGGTCGCCGGCAATTTCGAGGAGATCAATACCGGGGAGGGCGGGCTGGGCGGGGATGCCGTGCAGCTGAATGCGCAGGATGGCGCGGGCACGAACAACGCAAACTTTGCGACGCCCGTGGATGGCCAGAGGCCGAGGATGGTGAGTACCTCCTACTCGACCCTTCGCATTCTAGATGTATTCTAACACTCTTTCTTCTTCTTCACAGAGAATGTACATCTGGACAGACACCACACCCTACCGCGACGGCGACCTCGAGCTCGGCATCATCTTGCACGAATACACCCACGGCCTCTCCAACCGCCTCACCGGCGGGCCCGCAAACTCCGCATGCCTCTCCACCACCGAAGCCGGCGGCATGGGCGAGGGCTGGTCCGACGCCTTCCCCACGGTAATCCGCATCAAGCCCGCCGATACCCGCACAAAGGACTACGGCATGGGCGACTGGGCCGCCAACGGCGGCATCAGAGTCTACCCCTACTCGACCTCCCTCACCACGAACCCAATCACATTTGAGAGCCTCAACACCGCGCAGTTCAGCGCCGTGCACAGTATCGGGAACGTGTGGGCCACGTTCATCTACGAGCTTGCGTGGAACCTTATCGAGAAGCACGGGAACGAGCGGGATATCTTCCCCACGTACCGCGCAAACAGCCAGGTGCCCGAGGGCGGGAGGGCACTCACGTTGAAGTTGATGCTGGAGGGGATGAAGTTGCAGCCGTGCAGGCCGACGTTTACGGATGCTAGGAACGCGATTGTGGATGCGGATAAGGCTGTCACTGGGGGGGAGAATCAGTGCGAGATTTGGAGGGCGTTTGCGAAGAGGGGGTTGGGTGTCGATGCGAGTGTGGGGAATGGCACGAGGACGAGGGTGAATGGGTTCAAGGTGCCCGAGGGGTGTGAGGGGTTGAAGGCCGATGTGAAGGCCAAGGTTGGGTTGAAGGGGAGGTCGTTCCCGGGGCCGACTAGGCTTCCTTTGTGGTAGGTGGGTTGGAATGGCAAGTGAGTTGGTGGATGTTGAGGAGGAACAGTTTTTTTCTTTTCAGGTTGGATCGGTTCTTTGGACATCGATATGTAGGTGCTAATTTGGTGGATCCGGAGCTGGCTGGTTATAATATGTGGTTGGGGGCTCGACTCTTCCGAGATCGATGTCTCCGACTGACGAATGGTACTGGCAATATATCTTGGGTATATGGTAGAGGGATTTTGGGGATCGATTTCTTGGTATTTCTTTAGTTTTTTTTTTGTCTTTATGGTTCTTTGTTTTTGTTATAATCGATATTAGTATTCTTCAGTATATGGTTATAAACTTCTTTTGCTTGAATTTGATTATATGGTATATCAATATATTGGTGCCCAATACATGCATATGAGCCGACTGTCTACTGAGGTGCGAATTTGTGATTTTGTCCATTCCCGCAATTTGACGTCGTCTTATAATGTAAAGAGAACAAAACTTTCTTAGCGATTGATCAATCGATATTCTGTATCCGTAAACCTCGGTGAATTAAGCTTTACTCATACGTTCCCAGGATCCTTCGGCTTCTAATGCAGGCATGCTACGCGCACCCCCCGGCAGGTCACGAGACTGACTTGAACCGGCGCGGGATGAGCCTTACGCGTTGAGAGCCGGCTGACTCGGGAAGTTGTGGCTCCACCACTACACCACCACCACCGCCACCACGGACACGGGCCCTCCCATCGATCCCAGCCCAGTCGATCTCGCCTCCTCACCTCCATCGAACAAGGGCTTCCATACCACCAGCACCCACCACCAACCACAGTCTCGAACGGACGCTGCGAGCACACCACAAACCACCACCATGTCCGCTCCACGAGTGAAGCCGGACCCCTCTGCTGCCCCACCACCTCCGACTCACCAAGAGTCGGCACCACCCCCGGCACCACCGCCCGATGACGCCGAGGTCTTCAATCTCGAGCTCTGGAGTATCCCGGAGGCACCAGCTCCTCCTCCACGGCCACATCCCCCAGCAGCAGCAGCAGCAAAGGCTGCGCTACCGCCAGTTCTCGTGGCAAAGAAGACGAAGGGGGCATATGAGAGGGTACATTGCCCTTCAACCCCCCCCCCACCCCCCCCCTCATCCTCATCCTAGACGCTAACCTTCCCTCACTATAGATCACAAAGCGCACCCACATGCACGGCTACCAATTCCTCCCCAAAGGCAACTCCTTCCTCACCCGCCGAACGAAAGCGCTTTCCGAGGCGGAAGGAAAACTCTGGTTCACCGTGCGCAAGGACCAGTATGGGAAGAAACTCGGGCTCCTAGTCACGCGCAACATCATGGCGACGGCAAGGCGGTTGGAGCTGGAGATGGGCACGAGCCAGAAGGCGGAGCACAAGAGGTGGGTGGAGGAGAAGAAGAGGAAGAGGATGGAGGAGCAGGCGAGGGGGAGGGAGGCTGTGGGGATGGGCAAGGGGACGGTTGGGTGGGGGGGTGATGATGGGTATATGCCTAGGGCTGGGGAGGCTCCGGCAGTGCCGACGAGGAGGTCGGTGAGAATTTCGGCGGCTGGGAGCGGGGAAACGGCCTCGGGATCCCCAACTCAGCCAGCACAGCCAGCACGGGTACCTGTTACTAGAGCGGCTGCTGTGCTTCCGAAACAACAACCCCCCGCCGTGAAAAGGTCTAAACAGCATAATCAAGTTCCAACACAGGCCCCAGTGCATCGTAATGCGAACAAACAACCGCCGCCGGAGCCTAAACCAAAAACTGTCGCAGACTATCCCTTCAAACTATCACTAAAAGACATTTTTCCCAAATTTGATGACCCAGAATTTGAGAAGGAGTTCCTGAAGATTCCAGTAAGAAAGCGATGGCCTTATATTCCAGAGGAGTATCGAGTGGCATTATTCGAATTCCTGGCCAGAAAACAACTATATGATTCCTATTATACAATTAGAAGGCACAACACAGAGGAACTGCACAAATCCAGAGCATTACTCGAGGCTGAATACCGTAATGAGGATTATTGTCATTTAAAGGCCTTGGAACTAATGAAGACGATTGAAGAACTAGAGTTTAGTACAAATTTCTTTCCACAATATCGAAGAGAAGGGATCCACCGTAAATGGGTTTCATGGGGCGGTAAAGGCGAACGACTTGCAGGTTTAGAGGCCGCAAATGGTGGCATAAAGCTGTCACCAGAATCAGTTGCTCTGTTAGAGCAATGTCCAAAATATCAACAGAAGAGAGCACTCCAGCTTGAGTACATCAAGACGTATGCTCGTCTATATGGGCTTGAGGGGGCCAAGCCAGGTGCCCCGAGTGAACCTGCAAAGGCTGCGGAAATTCCTGAAGCGGAAACAACACCCAAATCATCATCGAAGCGCCCAAGGGATGAAGCATCGGCAGAGACCCAAGAGAAGAAACCGAGAGTCCAGGAAAATTCACCACCACTTCCGGTGGTTGCTGCGGCTTCTTGTTCTTCTTCTGCTGCTGCTGCTGCTGGGGCACTTGAGATCTCGGAAACGGAGGCAGCGCCGTTACCAGAACCATCCAAGAGTATACAAACCCTCGGCGGAAATGGGTCTCCAAAGAATGAGCCGGTGTACATCAACCTTGTGAGTGATGATGAGGATGAGTGATTGATTTGCGCGAGGCTGGCAGCTGCGTATGCAGAGCTTAAATTGAGGAAGCTTCGGGGAGAGGGCGGGGGCGGCGCGGATGCGGAGAAGAAGTAGAGTTCTCTTGATATCGGGGGCTTATTGTTTTTGCCTTATTACTTTATTCCTTGCTTGCCTTCCTTCTTTTCTTCCTCTCCCTGGAAACCAAACGCAATATTCTGATCCATCGATGACCCCATTTCCCCCGGGCATTTCGGTTTTTATTCTTTTTGTTACTTCATTTTCGAGGTTGTTTTTGCTCGATCGCATATATATCTTCCTTTTCTTGTTCACAGTTATGTCGACGTCTTTGATTGTTGATGCTTTAGTTCTTTATTTTTTTGTTTGATGCAGATCGATCGATATCTGATCATGATCATGCTCATGATCAGGGGCGTTAAACGTTTTTTTTATTTATATATTTTTTGCTGTACGTGCGTGGGTGGATTTTATTTTTTCCGCATTATGATATATCTAGATCTCCGGATCGATATCCTTAAGCTTTGCCATCCAGGTGCTTTCTCCCTTCTTTTTTCTTTTTTAACTCTTATCTCTATACATACATTGATTGCTTGCTCGCAATCGAGCTCGTTGGCCATGGCTTTAAACTCTTTATTTAGTATATAGCTATAGTCTGGTCATGGAGGAGGCCCCTAGGCCATTTTCAATTAATAATTGTTGTCGTTATATATACTTGAATACTTTGTCCTTGACCGATAGCTAGTTTGTGCTAGATCTTAAGCTCAACCCTACACAAGTACCGATCGATGAAGTCAAGTTCTTAATTTACGTACTTGGATAAGTCATAGTCCAACATGCACAATTGCAAGCTATAGACATACCTACGTAGGTTCGGATTACTCGCTAGATGTAGCTCATGAAGCCCGAGCCTACATACCTATACATCGACCTTCCACCAAAAAAACGTTGTAGTTTTGTTGTTTGCCGTGGATTAGTATATTATAATTCTCTACATTCACTTGAAATTGAAATAGGGTAGTACTTGTGATGCATCCCAGCGTTGCTTAGCTAGTCTTTCCCATTTCAGCTATTTGTATTACTCTACGAGTATGAGGAAGTCATTAGTGGGATCATTAGATATTAGTGGCTTGGTTGCAATTGCGGGGTATAAAGGTCTGGGGAGGCCTGAGGGGGGGGGGGATTCACGGATCGATATCTCTTTTCTCGATAGCTAGCTAATTCGAAGACACTTTTCTTGTCTTCACCTTTCACCTTTGATATGCCAGGTAGGAGAGACAAGGGACAACACATATTTCTGTACTACCCAGTAGATATGTAGGTGTCTCCAGAGCTATACATCGATATCGTCAAAGATGATAATATGCACAAATGTATTATCGCCCAGCTCACGTGCACCATGATATGATAAATACCCTCTACAAGAGAATAAACCATCGATATCGTCCTCGCAATATAAATGTCATGTCATCGCCGGAACGGAACGTCCACCGTCGACCGCGGTGCCCAGCAACGCCAACGCCGGCGCCTTGGGCTTGTCGGAATAAATGAAATTTAAAGAAAGAAGGTAGGAAGGAATGAAGGAATGAATCAATGAATGAATCAATGAATGCGAAACACTATATACTTACATCTGAGGTACTAATCTAGATACGTACGATATACCTTGCGCAGCTAGAGTACAATTCGAAATACTCTACTCTACTCTATGCTTCCCTATAAGGTTATAAGGTTAAACACTCTAAATAAAGTGAGGTTGTTAAGTTCGGATTAAGGCAACGGTGCGACGATCAATCATTGCTCAATGAATTAGCGGGTACGAGACTAATTATAAATTAAGCATACTCGTACACCGCAACATCCCCAAACCAGGCTATGTACCCCAAACCCTGAAATTCCGCTGACGTCGCTTTCTGGTAGAGTATAAGCAAAGTTAGTTCGTAATCATAACCTATGTCGCTCAATTAGGTAGTCCACCCAACGGCCAAGTCCGCCTCCATTGATTGATTGCAGAAAATATTGACACATCGCAAGCTCCCCCCACGTCCATCCAGGAGCTCTCTGTAAAGTATAGGTAGGTAGGCAGAGTAAGTACGCACCATGTCCGCCCGCCCATCAAATGGTCCACAACCCCCCCTCCGGCCTCCGGGGAAGCAACCCCAAAATATCCGGGGTACATCCCAACACCTCCAATATCCCAAGCCCCAAGCCCCAAACCCCGCCATCCGCCACAGCCGTTAGATTATGACCCCACCTCTTTCCCAAAACTTCAACCGCGATCAGCAGGAACCAACGGACATCCAAGTTCCTTAGGTACTCTAGGTATTTATCCACACCCTTCGAATTCTCTCGTCTCTTTAACTTCTCCTAGACAGGCAGGCATGCAGGCCTTTACTTGTTCTCTAGCCGTGGCTCCGACGGGAAGGAAGGAATAAAAAAATTTCATGTGGGAAACAAACTCCACCCCCCATGCGCATAAATACATAATGATGTAACTATATGTATTCTATATGGAAATTAATTACTCGATCTAGATCCCCTCAATTAATACCTCAAAGCGGTGCGTGGATTGACTTAACACTGGAGCACTCGGCTTGCCATGGCGGATCCAAAGGGGCGTATTTACCGAAAGCGATGATCATCATAGCGGGTAGTAGGGATCATGTGGATCAAGGGCCTTGCGTCAATAAATAAAAACGGTTTTCTAATGTTTGTAGGGTTGAAGGGGTTGAAGGAAAATCCTCTATAAAGCTCAATCTCTGTCCTCCTCCCGCACCACCTTCCCGTCCTCTACTCCTTCCCTTCCCTACCTCCCGACATTCTCTGATTCACGGCTCCGTGAAAGAACAATCTTCACGATGCCTCAACTTACCGAAGGCCTCTGGACAATTCTCCTCCTCCTCCTCCTCCACAGCACTACAATTTCCTCCGCAATTGTCCAGCCCCGACAAGCCTCTGGCAGCACATATTCTCCTCCATACTACCCTACCCCAAAAGGTGGATGGCTGCCGAGCTGGGCTGAGGCTTACACAAAGGCTTCTGCTCTCGTAAAACAGATGACACTTGCCGAGAAGGTCAACGTCACCACCTCAACTGGATGGTCAATGGGGAAATGTGTGGGTAATACGGGACAAGTACACAGGCTGGGATATCCCTCGATCTGTTCGCAAGATGGTCCA
This sequence comes from Peziza echinospora, assembly GCA_024516245.1. Taxonomy (NCBI): domain Eukaryota; kingdom Fungi; phylum Ascomycota; class Pezizomycetes; order Pezizales; family Pezizaceae; genus Peziza; species Peziza echinospora. Next base: position 1,335,026 of record JAJLQT010000010.1, on the reverse strand, counting down.
GTCGGTGTTCGATATGCGGATCTTGTGACTGCATTTCCGGCGGGATTGACTACCGGAGCAACGTGGAATAAGGCTTTGATGAAGGCGCGAGGGACGGCAATGGGAGAAGAATCAAAGGCAAAGGGTGTTCATGTCTTGCTGGCTCCATCTATTGGGCCATTAGGGAGGGTACCGACAGGTGGCAGGAATTGGGAGGGTTTCGGGAGTGATCCGGTACTGCAGGCATATGGTGGAAAGTTGACTATTGAGGTATGTATCTGTTGTTAATGAAGTGAAGTGTACCTGCTAATTTTTGTGCGAAGGGTATTCAAGGAGCTGGCGTGCAAGCAACAGTGAAACATTATATTGCAAACGAGCAAGAGCACTTCCGTGGTGACGGATTCATGACGACAACAATCTCTTCCAATGTTGATGATAGGACAATGCATGAGATATACCTCTGGCCTTTTTCTGAGGCTGTTCGCGCAGGAGTAGCATCAGTGATGTGTTCCTATAACATGGTAAGCTCCTAAAACTATGTGGAATTCTTGCAAGCGCGATTGAGGATCTCAGGGTAACAAAGTTTCACTCGTCTTTAGATCAACTCCTCCTATGGTTGCCAGAACTCACAACTCATCAACGGAGTCCTCAAAAACGAATTGGGTTTCCAAGGCTACGTCATGTCTGACTGGCTAGGTCAACGCTCGGGTGTGGCCTCCGCTCTCGCCGGTCTCGACCAGTCACAGCCAGGTGACGGCACATCATGGGCAAACGGTATTTCGCTTTGGGGCAGCGAGCTCTCCCGCTCCGTCCTCAATGGATCAGTTCCTGTCGACCGCCTCAACGACATGGTCACCCGTACCGTCGCTGCATGGTACAAGCTTGGCCAGGACAAGGGATACCCGGAAGTCAGCTTCAGTTCCTGGACTAAAGCCGATAACGACGTCCTATACAAAGGCGCCAATACTGGCCCAACCGTGCGTGTGAATTCACACATCAATGTGCAAGGTAATCACAAGGATGTCGCCCGAGCCGTGGCAAGAGAAGGGATCGTTCTCCTCAAGCACGAGGGCAATGTGCTTCCCCTTGCGAAAGCGGATGTGATTCGTGTGTTTGGTAGTGACGCTGGTGGAAACCCACAAGGCCCAAATGCATGTGGAGATCGTGGATGTAATACCGGTGTTCTCGGAATGGGATGGGGAGTACGTATTGCCCTGGGTTATTCATAGATTCAAGTTATACTGACAATTGCCCATAGTCTGGAACAGTGGATTATCCATACCTAACTACCCCCATCGACGCAATAACCGCTCGTGGTTCGAATGTTCAATCCAGTCTTAGCGACACCGTCAATAGCCAAACAACTCAACTAGCAGGCACGGCAAATGCAAAGTGTCTTGTCTTTATTAGCTCCGACGGCGGTGAGGGCTATATCACCGTTGAAGGTCACGCCGGTGACCGCAACAACCTTCTCGCATGGCACAATGGTGATGCGCTTGTAAAGGCCGTGGCTGGTGCATGTAAGAACACAATCGTCGTGATTCACGCAGTCGGTCCAGTCATCGTCGAAGCGTTTGCGGATCTAGCGAATGTAAAGGCGATACTAGCTGCCCATCTTCCTGGCCAGGAAGCTGGCTCTGCTCTGGCTGATATCCTGTTTGGCGATTTCTCACCCAGCGGAAAGCTGCCGTACACTTACGGTAAAAAAGACTCGGATTGGGGGACCAGCATCACAACATCTGGCGGTGGATCTGCATTAGCACAGCCATTTACGGAGGGATTGTACGTGGATTACAAGTACTTTGACAAGAACAACATTACCCCGAGATATCCATTCGGCCATGGTCTGAGCTATACCAACTTCTCAATGTCTCTAGCAAAGATTGAGAACCTTAAGCCATTCACAGAGATCCCCCCCGCACCACCAGCAAAAGTTTCGAGTGGCATCCCAGTCTATCCCACAAACATTCCGAGTGCGAGTGAAGTCTCCTGGCCAAGCAACATCCAACAAAAGATCACAAAATTCATTTATCCGTACCTCGATAACCCGAATTCCATCTCCGTTGGAAACTACCCGTACCCAGCAGGGTACTCCACTACCGAGAAGCCACTACATCCTTCGGGTGGTGGGGAAGGCGGAAATCCTGCATTGTGGGATGTCATGTATAGCGTTTCGGTTACAGTGACCAACACAGGGGGCTTCACTGGAAAACAGGTAGTCCAAGTATACATCGAGTTCCCCAAGGGCTCGGCATTCGAGACACCAATCAGACAACTCCGTGCCTTTGAAAAGACTGCAGAGTTGAAGCCCGGTGATAAGGAGGTGGTCTCTTTTCAACTGACAAGGAAAGACTTTAGCGTCTGGGACACGAATAGGCAGCTGTGGATTATTCCAACGGGTTCATTCACCGTACATTTGGCAGAGAGCTCCAGGGCGTTGAAGTTGAGTTGTCAAACAAGCACTCTGGTATGCGTATAAGTGCAGCAGAAGAAGGTTCCAAGGAGGGGGCTGTAGGCCGATGAGTTCCTGAAGTCAAGTTTCTTTCCATGGGCTATTTAGCCCATAAGCTGTATTATTACTTGTGTACATTTATATTGCATTTTATGTCGTGGGGGTCATCTTTTTTTCTATTATGATTCAAAGTCAGCACTTGTGAACTGAACTATCGTAAGATCGAGTATGACTGGGAGAAAGTGATAATACGGCCTTTATTACAGTGAATTGCTAGGTAGCAAGAAATGAGACTGTAGATTAACTTTGGATGTTGTGTCTCTATCCGTCTAATCACTTCGTTTCGTAATTGCTGAGGTAGCCAGAGCCGAGCCAGGCTCGGAAATCATTGGAAAGGCTGATGTGACGAAGGAAGCTGTTGTCGCTCAGAAGATTCCAGGGAGTCACAAGACTTTTCAAGATACGTGCGTGACACGCGTCTGCAAAATGTTTATAGAGGAGTATTCTGATGGTGATGGGGGGCGGTGTGAGCCTCGTCCCCAGGTGTGAGGCTGAGGCGAGAGGATTGAAAGAAAATGAGACGAGAAAAGGTGATGAGCAAACGAGATCGATGGATTGGAAAACCGTGGGCGCAGGAGGGCAGAGATGACAGATGCCAAGAATCGTAGACGTTGTACTTCCTAATCCAGCCACGTACCCGCCTGAGAATGATCTAGCCCATATGGGAAGCATGCACAAGAAAGCACCGCCTCACGACGTCCGAAATATAAACCCAGCCTTGGCAAATGTGCGCAATCAGCCTCTTACTTCCAGAAGCTTTCTGTCCGTGTTCTTCGGCTGTCACCACAATCTTCATCTCATCCACCACCAAGTATCAATCCCATACGCACCAGCAGTTCACTTCAACTCTGCTACCCAAACACGCGAGAAAACGAAAGAAACACTTCAACTTCCCCTAGCAACCAGCAGCCCCTGGTCCCGGGGCCCCCTCTAGGAATCTTGTTCCCCCTATCCGTGCGTCTCTAGGCCTCTCGGAGGTCGTCAGTCTCCTTTGGATCGAGTTTGGCTAGTCGCGATCAGTTCTCAAGTTGAAAATATCACCTTGGAAGAGATAATCAGAACAATATCATTTCATGCCATAATGCTAATTAACAATGTTTCTGTTGTAAAAAACGAGAAGGGATTTATCAACAAAAGAGAGAGACACACTCTCAACTAATACAAAGAAAAAAATGAAAACACTACAATATATCTAGGGGTGGGAAAGAAAAGGAGAAACGAGCTAAGGCTAAATCTGCCGAACTTGGATTGCAACTGGCCTATGCACGGAAAGTATTGACCCCATATTCCATAAAATGTGCCATTTTCCATCTGCTCCATCACCAACCCCGATTTCCTGTTTTGACCATGGGCTAAACTTCGCGAATGGCCAGAATTGTGTGTGGTCGCCCAGTACACGGCGTTTAACCTCCCACAAGTCTTGTTCTTTCTCCCATACAAGCCATACTAACTCTTTTGGTCGATAGGCTTCTAGACACTCGATCTGTGCCATAAACTTCGTCCCACATAGGCTAAATCCAATATATCGACAACTGAAAGCCTTTGTGCTTTCTGGTAGGGCAACAAGGCCGTCGGCTCCCATGATCTGTTGCGAGTGCCCACTATTATTATCTCTGATTAAGAGCTTTGAATAACAGTTTTGATAAAGATCAAGCTCGGCATGTACTCGGTGAATTCCATCGGGAGAAACAGCAATCAGAGTAGGTGTCACTATGCATTCGCTGATTTTTTTTCGGGTTTGTAGGTCCCAGACTCCGCTAGGTGTCTGTAACGACGAACCATCTGGACTGAACACAAGATGTCCTGTCTCCACCAAATTCGGATATTGCTTCGAGCCATATGCCCCACCATCGGAAAGTATGTCATAGACATCATCATCGACAAGCCACCCCGCTTGCAAGACATTTTCTCCGAGCCTGCATTTTTCGAAGTTCTTTAGCTGCGTCACGTAAGTGATGAGGAGTCGCTGCATTCTGTCGTCATTTGCTGGCCGTTCCGCGGCGACTTGGAAAGCGAGATGTGATTTGCTCTTGGCGACAATTATCCGATACCTCCAACGAGCAAACTTCTTCGTCCAGGTCCAGTCTCTGCCCAGGATCAACCCAGTCTCCAGGTCGATACACTCAAGCTGCAAAGAGCCACCACTCCAACATTTCTGGTCGACGTAAAAAAGGACTCTTCGTGAGGGGTCATATATGCAGGGCTCTTTGCACCCAGCCATGAACGCCAACGCACTTTTTTGGCTGTCGATATCCATCTTGTTGTTGGCAATGAGCTCACAATCGTGCATAGACATGGCTTCGTCGAATGCCTGAGCCTTGTGAAGCTCCGATTGTATCAGCTTGCAGATTTCCATCTTGCGTTGTTGAGGAGGCCTGGCTGTTGCCCCATACGCTGGAGTATGGAGGTCCGTGACATTCTGGATTTGTGCGAGGATATCTATGGAATTCAGCGAGCTTATCCAGTGCATAGTCCTTGCATACAACTTGATTAATTCCGGGCAGTCAATATTGATTCGTGACTGAAGCCATCTCTGGTAAATGCCATACATATGGGCTTGCGCCAGCGCCATGGACTCCGAATCAGAATTATTCGTGCTGTGGAGGACATTGCTCAGGTTCTCCAGCCATGTCAGCGTGTGAGAGGATAACAAGAACGAAGAAATACGTCTCGCAGCAATGGTAGAATTGACTGATGTCGCTCTTATCATTCCGTAGCATTCTGGGACTGTGATCCGAGCAAGATGGCGTGGCCAGTGAAGTGTGGCATAGGTCCAGAGGGAGTAGAAGTATGGCATTGCTGGAACATTGTGTGAAGTGTTCAGCGCTCCTTGTTGTGATTCCCTTTCAATTCGTTCCATGATCTCTGATAGATCGTTATCATCCGAATATAGGAACCCCAGGCCTGAAAGATTATCTGCCCCGCCCGAGCCACCGTTGGACAGCGACAAGTAGGCTGCACATACTAATAATGTTTCGGCATGTGCTTCCTCCCTACTCACGAAAACGTCTCCAAATGCTGGCGGGTAGTGGGCTGGCATACTGCCTGTCTTCTGGATCATATGGAAGTATTCTTCAGAAACCTCAACAAACCCACCTGCCGAGGAGAAAGAGTATTTGACCGCCATGCCAAACCAGTTGGAAAGGTGATAGGTTGCTGATCCAGGTCTGAGCCGAAGGAGGTGTTCGGGTTCAAATGCCTGAGCATCGGTGTTGATGGTTGGAATAAGACTGAACTCGGCAAGAGTCAAGGGCCTCTCTGCAGCATAAAGGAAATGGAAAAGACGACGTTTGGTCGCCATGGGAAGAGGAACCTCTGTGACAGCACCAGGCTCCAGGATGGTGATTCTTGGCTGGGTGTAATGAAAATGATTGAGATTCATCATTTCGGGGCTTTCGGGCGGTGAAAGGGCCAGTAGATTTGCCGTTTGTCCACTGGAGCTACTGATTTCTAACAGTTTCATGAGACTAAGAAATGGTAGCTGCGGGTGGCCACTGTCCATCTCCTCCATCTCCCCAACATCATCATGCACGGATAAGGGTTCTGGGGTGCCATTTGCTTCAATTCCCCTCCGCGAGGTGCGGCCGCCGGGGCTAGTTCCTCTGCGGGCTGATAGCGCCCTTGTCCTTCTGCTCATCGGTGGTGAACAAGGTAGGTTTCTTTCCTTGCAGAAATTGCACCTATCTGGCCATATTCGATCTTCTGGCAGGCACTGAGAGATCGGGCAAGTGTTAATGAATTGCAAATCCGATAGTTTTGAGCATGCCGGCCTACCTTGTGATGTTTATCTCTGCAATGATCGCACTTAAAACCACTAAGTTTTCTTCGTCTATTATCGAGCTCTGTTTCTGAACAACGATACCGATGGCGGATGCACCATGTACACTGGACTGGATTCTGAGGTTCGAATACACACTGGGCCCTTGCATGAGTAAAGGTGAAGAATATCAAGAAGAGAAGTACCTACCCCTTGTTTGTCGACGATGCAATGCATACACTTCCCTTCAAATGGGCGCTCCATCGTTCGTCGAATGGCTGTTTGCAGCTTGTGAAATTTGCTTTTAATGTTAAGAGATATTCAAGTGTTGTGGCAAATATGTGAGGTGATTTGTGAGTCGTGTGCTTGCTAAGCTTTATTTGAGAATCTGACTTGTAGTTCTGATTTGCTGATTCTGATATCGATTATGATGGGTACTTCCAGGTGGTTTTATGTTTGCAATGAAATTCAAGGCGTTCTCCAAATCGACACCTCAGGCTGCGATTCTATATTTGCAGTATAGGTCAAGGCGTTCTCCAATCGACCATTTGGGATGCATCAACGAATCCAGATCGTTAGAGGTCACGTTCAAGGACCTCCACCGGTGACGCTCGAACAATGCAAAAGTTATGTTTGGTTCTGCCGTTGTCGAAATGCGCATGGATGGCATATAATTTTCCAAGGAATTATCGAATATTCACCTGTAGCATGCCCACAATGGATCTGGACGTCCAATTGAGGGTTAAGGTAAGGTCTCTTTTGATAAGTGACTAACCGATTTTATCAATACCAGTTATTTTGCATTTTTCACAATTTTATTACAAACAGCGTGAACTAAGAGCCCAGTTTCTCACTTCGCAGCCATGAGGCTCATATTGCTAATGCGCGTCTTAGCCCAAATAACCTGGGGAACACGGTGGTGGTGTGGGGCGCAGCCTTCCATAGTGTGGTGTCGGCGTGTTTGCGAAGTGCGGTGAGAGAGCCAAGGCCAACGACTTTGCACCGTTGGCTTAATTCTTACTGCGGGGGACCACTTGGGTAGTGCTCAATTAGGTCATTACTTGCTCAGTAAGTACATATGTAAGTATTCATCTTCGAGCTCATCTGGATAAGCGTCACTAAGGCACGGAAGAAAAGAAGAATTGTGCACGTGTGAATTTGCTACCTCAACCACACGGGAAATTCCTATGTGCGGGTTCAAGTTAACCAGCCGGCATAAGTCGACTCGACATGGCATTTCGCACCAAGATCTCGGATGTAAAAGAGGATAAAAAAAGGGTACATAGAGCGGTTAACAAGTGCCTACAATTTTGTTCCAGAAAAGCAAGGCATCTAATAATGATGATTGCTGTACTCAGCTTGCCACCATTATGAATTTCCCCGATTACACGACCTGCCATCGCCACGGTACACAATAGCAGAGATTCAGAACCGGTACACGGTGCCTGCTTCCAATTGCCACTTTGATGCTAGGATCATACGTATACGAATTTCCGCGATTGGTGAGCACGAACGTTCGGGTTGCGTATCAGATTTGAAATTTCTTCGGAACGTTCAATGATGAAAATAAGCTTAACATGATTTAAGGTGTGAATGAGGCTTGCTCTCCCGCTGGGCTAGTTCTGCTTACCATGACCAAACCTGTGGCTTTGACAGAGAAGCCAGTGGCTAGTTTCTGTGGTATCACATGAAACACGGGGTCAAACAAAGTGGCGATACATCAGTAGCACAAGGTTTGGGCGTTGTATAACACTGGCTTAATAAGCCCAAGTTTGTGATGGTGAGCAGACAACATGTCTAACAGAGTGAAAAATACCTGTCCCAGCGATATCATCTTCTGCAAGGCTGACTCGAGCGAGGCTCCGTGTTGATTAGTATATATCTTTGTGGCGGAAAGCACAGTAGCTATTCTAACCCATACCTACTACCAAGAAAAATAATCTTGCAAGACCCGAGAAGTGATACGGAACTGTGACGATAATGCATGCCGCCCCGGGAAAGAAGATACCGGTCGTGGAACGGCAACGATGGCCTCCGCCTCGTGGGGGGGAAAGCATTGCTCATTTCCCGAGTGTTCATGCTTTGGAGGAGTTTGAATGGATGATCTTCTGGGTCATGGGGTTCATCGGCTACTACCGCTTTGGGGAAATACCGAAGTGTTGATGTCAAGAATGTCCTCGCGTACTGAACATTGATTATTCTCCTGCTGCTCAGGTATGCATTTTACTCTTTTGACCAACGCCTAATTTACTAAGCTTTTGAATTTCTCTTGGAAGTGGGCATGCATAAATCTATTCATGGAATAGACATCACCTCAAACGCAAAATTTCAGCAAGAGATGAAAGGCAATACCAATACTGAATTTAGGAGGGGACATTGACCATTCTCCAGATCCTCATCATTCGAATGTTGTTCGAAATCCACATATAATGGTTATAGCAAGCATGGAGGTGTTCTTGAGCCATAGGTCGGATGTGCCTGTTGAAACGAAACTGCGTGACATCCTCCCCTGACAGTTAGAATCCCTGTTGACGGCCACCGTAAGCAGTTCATTCTCATACATCATATCGACTAATCTTGGGAGAGCCTCCAACCACTAACAGTGGTTCCCTCTTCTCGAGCACAGTTGGATTCATGAATGACTAGGTGTACGAAATTCCTTGAACCTTTACTAATCCACTTAAGGGACTCGGCCGACAGCCGCACGAGACTACGCGTACCTATGGGCAGATAAGCAACGACCGCAAGCACGAGCAATCGGAAAATGTAATGATTGTGAGGATGCACTCGCTTTACAAACGCATCTGATTAGGAATCAAAACAAGAGGAGTTCATGAGACTTGATTCGCAAGGCATACGTATACGTATGAGCAGCCTGCATAAGTTTAAGGTTGGATTCATGAAGCCGTATTGGGTATAAGTCCCTTGTTTTGATTATTGGACGGAGCTGCCGACCCATGAACATTTCGATTCATGGTGGTTTGAATCGGCCATGACGCGGCTTCAAATTCCTACTTTAATCTCAGTACATGGGTACACAGACCATATCTCCATTTCTCCCATCCGCTACCAGATTCGGTATGTGTTAAAATCATAATATCGAAGGCCTAAAATGCCCATTGTTTTTTTTTTTTTTTGTTCAGAAAGAGTATCCATGTTAAGTTGTGCAGGTACAGGCCTTGAGGCTACGGAACGGAGAAAGCTTGACGCCAGAATTAATATAGATATGAGTAATACGCAGCCCTTGGCCCAGCATTACCTACCTAGGTAGGTACCTACTTTATGTAGGGCTGAGGAGGAAACACGCAACACCATACACTAGGGCGGGACATCGCATGCAGCTTCGTGCCTTGTAATGGTGGGATGGAAGTCTGCCGTTTCTCGCCTCGGTTTTGGATAAACCAATTCCTCGGCCCCAAGACATGTGAGCAGGATGTAGTTTTTTAAATTACCGCGGGGATTATTCACTTTTTAGCGGTCGTCATGCTGCTTGTGTGCTTCGTGCTTCCAAAAAACGATTACTAATTCAAGGAATAACTGTGGTTATATTTACCCAGGATGCATGCTCCGGGGCTCGGGCTCGGGCGTTGTGAAAATTCCGATCGGCTTCGGCGCTCCGTCGGAGCTACCACCAGCACGAGGTATTCCCCAAAACTCCTATCCATCGGTCCACTTGATTCCTTTTTTTATTTTTATTTTAGTCATGCCCTTATCAGTTGGAACCTCACTATCGATATCTTAGCCCCCCAATAGCGATCGAGTTGGCAATTCCGTTGGTTCAAGAGGGGAAAACATAAAGCATTGACAAGGCAGCCCACATACCTTGCAATTACATCTAGTTGCAGCAAGCTTCTATTTCCATCATCAGTGTACTTTGTACTCGAATACACATTAACCCATCGAAGTATCTACCGAGAACCGGTGGAGTGGATCGAGGTCAGGATATGCCTGTCTTGGCTCCCTTCCTTTTCGCCATTGCATATGGGAGGTGTGTAGGGGGGGGACGGGATGCATGTAAACCTTGATTTCGAATTGCTTATATTTTTTTCATGTCACTCACGCGCACGTGCAGCAATGATCATGATCATGAGGTTGTAATATATTACTCGGCCGGATTTCGCCCATGTACTATGTCCAGAGTACTAGTGTTTCTCAGGTACAGGCACCATTAAACGGCGCTTGTTATGGCCATGGTGAAGGGGTTTAGATGGGAATTCATCGCATAGTACCTGAATCTTGCTAATTTTAACCTCGATTTGTGCGGCAGTTACTTTTTCACAACTAACTAGTCTTTGGTCAATGCATTAGATGCAAATGTCTAGATCTATATCTATCGGGGCTATCTAGATAGATCTAGATGCATCATATCATGGGTATCTAAATCGCTTCGATCTTGCAAGATTTCCTAAAAATATGTTTCGAGCTTGGTAGAATCCTGATCAACCTTATTTTTCTATATAGCTATGCACGCGGGCAGAGATATCCCGCTGATCATGAAATACCAATTCCACAAGTAATTAATATTGCCTAGATGGGGCTAGATTGCACCTCGTTCAAGTATGATTTGGGTTAGCTATAGCCTTGTCCCCGGTTTTCGCCTAGACGGAAAGCACAGATCAGGATGACACACATTGTGGTAATATATTTCTGATAGCGTTCAAGTTGAAGTGACTGTGTTTGGCTGTCCGGTTGTCCAAATGACCTTGCCTGGGTATAGTAATACTGATAAGGTGTGTTTCACTGGGATGTAATGTTTTGGAGGCTCGATAACCGTGGCACATGTGTGTGTTCTATCGACTATGGAACAATTGGCGAAGTTATTGTCTAAACAGACTGTCCGGGTCCACATGCCAAACTAATCACTCGAGGCAAGAAATACTTGGTAGTTTCGTTCGGATTAACGTGCGGCTGACAGGATTATTCCCATGAAAATTCTTCGATCCACATCCCCAACCTACCATCTTGGGGAATGATTGCTCCATAACGCTACCAAATACTTCTTGCCAGAGGCGAGTACATGCCCTAGCTCAAACTGAAAATATCTGGAGAATTTACATTCTTGGAACTTATTTACCGAACCCAAATTTCATGATGGATGGATGTATTCTGTTTTAGGTACAGACTAGGTTGTCTGTATCTTTACACTCAGGAATTTAGAAAAGTATCTAGCGACTGTACTCGAGTACATGCACGCCCACGTGCACCTTGCTATTTATAACGGCCTAATCGAGAATCCAAAGTCATGATCAGAAAACCTTGTGGATAGTCGTAAAATGATTTACGAATCATGCAACTCTCTATTTTAGACCGCGCGAGGTAGGACAATTTCGGTGTTTGCATTAATTCTGATATTCACAGTTCGGTGCAAATGGACATCTATCCGGGAAAGTTTTTTCATCAACTACCCGTCGAGGAAGATGTCATTATGAATCACACACACGTCTGGCCACGGGTATTAACTTCAAGGCATTGGTGACCTCTCGGTATAGACAAAACTCGAAGTAGGTAGGATTCATCGATTCTATTCTCGGATCAAGTGTTCAGTCACTTCGGAAATACCTGACCTTGCAGCATGGTCGTACGTTTTTCATGCGTGGGAACTTGATCGAGGTTCATGCGAGTGGACGTCCATGATTGAGGTAGGTGTATCCTATCCTACGCCTGGTCTCTAAATGTAGATCTATCAAATTCACCAAATTCACACTTCATCCGCGGTTTGCATAGTCCCACAAGGCAGATTTGTTCAAACCGAAAATCGCTCATTTATGCCTATTATATTCGATTAGCCAGGGAAGGAAAGTAATCTACAAAATTTCAGTAGCGGATCGTGAAGTGCTCTGCTCCATCCTTATATTTCCACCGGTACGACATTTCGGTTTACAAATCAACCGAGATATTCGTGATATCGATGTTAGTTTGACGTCGGCTGATAGGCTAAATTGATTAGGGGTTTGAGGGGTTCGTTTGATATGCCGTATTCTTGTGCTCATGTTATCAACATTGCTCGAGCTTGTATCTGCTTAACTTTGGCAAATTTGATATACCTTCTAGCTAGGTTATTGTTAATGATCATCGGGATTTTGAGGGGGTTTGTTTGGGGCTTTGAAATGATTGATAATCTCTGATACAGCATACATAATGCATATCTGGCCACGGCAGTGGGGGGGTCCCACCGGAGGATCAATCTTCTTCACACTAACTTCTTCACTAGGCGGGTACCCGGGTATCCGTATCATGATCATGATCATTCATTCGATTCACAATTGTGAGACATCAGTTGCATTGATCCGTAAAAGTAGTGAAGATATTTGACCGAGTTGTCGGCAGACTGGAGAAGCTAGTATATTGCATTGACTACCCATCAAAAAGCTTCTTCGAATTCCTGTTGCCGGCCGCGGTATGATCATGAGATGAGTCAAAACGTACTCAATCCCAGGGTAAACTTCGAATTTCCCGCCAAGATCAATTTCCACCCCCACAATCTCCACACCGAATTGTACGGGTCGGTCGCAGGTATACGCCACGGTGCACACATCAAGTAGAATTTGTGTGTTTAACCTATCGAGATATTCATTTTAAAATTCCCGATACTTGCAATTTGTCAGAGTAGCTGTGGACTGTGAATTCGTCAAGAAACGTTATAGATCTCACTGCTTACAAGCAAAGCCACAAAATATGTAAGCCTTAGCTTCAAGACGTTGGGTTGACGTCCCAGTTGCACGGCCACGTTATAAGCCACAGCGGCACGTGTGCGTCTTGCTAGGATGAAACGAAAATTTGCCAGGTACGTTTAGTCTTGGCTGGAGTAGAGCTTATGTTACACGACCGATCAATGGAATATATTTTATACGAATAAGGGGAGAATTTGAAAGCAGAACGACAACTCCTAAATTCCAGAGTAAAAAAAATGAAAGAACTGCCTCGTGCCAACACCTGTATCTATTGACCTTATATTCCCAAGAAAGAAAAAAGAATGAAGACCCCCTAAATTCTTAACAAAACCACCATGTCTCCAGACATTTGTTCTCGCAATGAAATTACAACGACAACTCCTAAACTCCAAAAACTACCACTGGTATATCTCTTGAAATTTGGCTCTCACGCGCGCTCCACATGACGATCCATCCTTTTTCCAATCCTGTTATCCCAAATATCGCGAAACAAAGAAGCCCGCCTAAGAAACTGAGGTCCATCCTGCGGAAACAAGGTCTTGCTCCAACGGCTGCACAACTGACCTATAAACCTCGATTTTGAATGCATTGACATTCAGGCTTCTCTCCAAATGGTCGAGGCCGGTGATACATCTTTTCACAACACTCCGAAACTCTTCAGACGAGTGTACTTCGCTAATTGTTTCCATTAGGAAGATTGCTGTGGTATACTGGTTCATCAAGGCATCAGGCCCCATATTAGAGGTAATATTGAATCTCTCTTTCAAAGCTTCAAGCTTTTCCCAATGAACTAGCTCAATGAGGACGATACCAAGCGAGACTAGATTTGGATTTGCCCGTATCAAATTCCAAAGTTTTGCATGAGCGGCCGTTTGCCGGGGTTGTAAATCGTCGGATTCTGGTGATCGTGGAGTATTCCGTACTAATGGCCTAGCAAGAGCGGACTCGTGGGAACACAGTTGACTGTTTGGAAAAAAAATGTTTTTCGAACTCCAATCCTCCGGCAGCCATTCTGAATCGTGCAGCTGCATGAGCGACGAGGCAAGTTTGGTGGCCAATGCTAGCCTGGACTGTAGTGATGGTATACGGCCTTGGCTCGATCGAACACCAAGAAGATCGTAGAGTGAAGTAACTCCTGCAGGGTGCATGCAGAGTGTTCGAAGGGTTGGAGTCCAGACGAAAAATTTCTCACTCAATCTTTCATGATTGATAGGGCTTTTCAGAATTCCTAGGCAAGTACGTATGGCATGGATGTGAGATAGAACTGTGGCACATAATGACGTTATGAGTGTATGATCAGTAGGTTGCGGTGGATTCGCACTTTGTAGTTCATCCTGAGGCTGAATTTCAATTGTTTCTGGTTTTTGGACTTTGGATGAAGAAGAAACACTCTCTCCGTAAATCAACGATCTTCGGCATTCCGACGTGGGTTTTATTATTATTGGGCCTGGTGGTCTGGATGAAGTAGCGATGGTTGTTGCATGGATAAGAGCTCCTTGGCCATACAGTCCTATTGATTTTTGGAATAATTTTTCTGGCAGTCGTGGCGCTGGCTTGGGACCGTTTTTGCCTAAGCTAAGATTACCCATTGTCGAATCTAGTTTGGGTGCAAGCAACGCTGGCTTTGGTAATATTCTGTCATAAATTCACCAATAATTAGTACAATCATTCATCATCTCATCGTCATAAGCCTTCAAGCATTGTAACCTACCCGGAAGCAATCGAATACGGCTTGGGCTTCAAAATCGAACGTCCTGTTGGATTGTCAATAAAATCCCATATGATAACTGTTATTCATATTATCTTACTTTGGTCTTGAGCCGCAGTGCTAGATAGGTGAAACTTGTGTTGTTTGGATGAAGCAGTGCATCCATTGTCTTTGTCGTCATTGTGTGGTTCTGTGAATTGAATCTTACGTTTTTTCCCTACTGTTGCATCTTGTGGCCCGAGCTCAACTGCTTCCAGCTGAATCTCTCTCCAGTTTCCAGGCTCCCCATTGTTTTCTTTTGAAAGCATGACAGTAAACGTTTGGCTTGACTTGTTGCCTTGTTGACCTCCGGGTTTTTTTGATAATATCATGTGCTGCTCAAGTTGTAGGGAGATACTGTGAGAGGCACCATTGCAATTACACATGTTAAGTACGTGCCCTTTCAATATGGAGAAAGCTGCTTGTGCTTGTTTCCGCGTGGAGTTGAAGGTCTCAATAGCTTTAAGAGAGGCTATTGGCGTAGGTCTGCTTTTGTTCCCTCGGCTTCCACCTTCGTGAATGCTCTTGCGGAGCAGCTTTTGCAAGTTTGCATTTAAAAGTCGAATGCAACGCATTTTCTCATCTCGATATTCAAGCAGCATCCCAGTTTTCCAAGCCCGAGCAAGTTGAACACAAATTTTTGAGCAGGTGGCTTTGTCGTCAAAGTCCAGACTTTGATTCTGTTAATTCAGAAGTAAGTATTTATCTGCCTCAAAATTAGGCAAGAAATGAAAGCGAAACATACTGTAGTAAAGTCTGGTGGCTGTGGTTGAAATCTCACTGCTAGCATTCCCAGATTATCGTCAAGCCTTTTCATTACCGTGAGGAATATTGGGATTGACTGTGGCGTCAAGTGATGCTGTAGTATATCTTTAATAGCCTCAGCAGACCATGAGGTGCCCCCAGGATCTTTAATCAATTCCTTAATTTCATCTGCTTCACAATATGGCTCCAGCAGGTCCTCACATAAATCCTGGAAAATGCACTTTTCTGTTTCGAGGTCCTGTAAAAACACCTCCAAGATGACTTTATACTGTATCATCTTCTTTATTCTGCTTGCACCCTTCATATAAACTCTGATACATTCGATGGCAACTGGAAAAGCACCAAGAACAAGACCAGCAGTTTCGACACCTGTCACCATGTTCAGAGAAAGTGCTTGAATTGATTCTTGTCGAAGCTGTAGCCTGGATGTTGTATCGCTGTTTTTTGTGTGTGTGCGCACCAAAAGATGGAAATTAGACTCTAGGGGAATAAATGGAGAACACCGTGGCTCGCAATTTCTTTTTCAATGATGATTCCGCCGATACCAAGGTACGTTATAAACATGAGGAAGATAATTATATGAACCTCCTATCATAAGTTTAAATGGTTGGCAGGCATCGAGCGGACGTCGACGTGTCAACCACGGCTGCCTAGGTGCGGGGCTGACCTTTTGGCGTGGTTTCATATGATCATGTAGAGTACATGTAGACGTGCTTGCTGGTGTGCAATTTGTTTTGTACGTCCAATGTGTAAAAATTTACTCGTTTCGAAAATCTGCAGTTCGACGATATCACATCGCGAATTGGTGCAGATTTATATGAAATTGACAGAAACGAGGCTTAAATTATTTTGAATTCGGATATATGCCGGGGCCTAATGATCATGATAAAACAATCTGCCTTGCAAAGAATGTATGAAGAGGTCAGTACTATAGAATAATGTGTACATGGATCGGTGAGTAATGTGATGAAATTCCCGTTCTAGTTAGTCAAGTAGCCTGTTCTCGTCAAGTAGCCCATGATAAGATCAATTTAAACGGTAATGGATGTGTAGACTATACTCAAGTATACAACTACTCGAGTACTTACATGCACATGCATATGTAGACATGTAATCGAGCACACTTGCCAAGTCATATTGTACAGGTATCCTTTTGTGTGGGACAACCCCTCCACCTATACATCACCTCTGAATGATTTCTGACTATCAACACGCAGCTATCTACACTGTTTTCAGTATTGTGATTCCCGAAGCATCTTGAATACCCCTAGGGCCCAGTTGAACAAAAGGCAGCATCCAGACGAACAAAGGAGCCATGGGTCGACGCGGCACGAGTCAAGCATACGGCGCATGTGTCAACATCTTTGACAACATATTGGGCGCTACTCCTCATCGAAAGTACCTACCGGAATTTGAAAAATGGAACTCACTTTTCACAGATGAATTTGGACGGTTCAGGATTTGGGGTGCTAATTGCGGCGCACAGCACCCAGCAAAGTCATCCGCATCTCTGGAATACCGCATGAGAGGGGCACCCAGTGCAAAGAAGTTGGTTCATGAGCTCTTGGGCAAATTAAAAGGACAGTTGAACGAATGTACGTAAAGCACTGAACAAGCTTTCGTTAAACCCTTGACAAGTGCTCTATAAATCACATGAGATCTTCTTGAACTTATGTTCAGGTTCGCAATATCATGATCAGCCTTGGTGACAGTCCGCTGATGTTTGAGTTATGATGGATGCTTACAGTTTTATTTACCATGATCAACCCGCCTACAAATACATTTGAGGCCTCCTCATCGGATGAGGATTCCGATGACCCGGATCTAGACGAAGTTCTCGGCCAACTCGACTCAAATTCCAATACCGAACTTGAACTTCTTTCATTCACAATTCACAGCACAATAACAAATCTGTATAGAATTATAGCATTCTCCAGGCCACTGGTACATAAGGACAAGAAGGGCAAATACCAATCAATTGACGTTTCAGCATATAGACCGTTCGAAATCGGCCATGTTTCCGACAAATTTCCAAAGGCGGAAAAGGCGATAGCTGAAAGGTTTGCAGTTGCAAATTTAGAACGGCGCCAGTTCCTAATCTACCAACAAACTCATCATCTAAAGCTTAGTGCAACGACTGTTGAAGAAGGCGACGATGCCGACGATTCGGAGGATGACCTGAAGTCAAAACGTGCGGAAACAGTAACCACGGCAACAACTTTCATGGATCTTGATGGGCCTCAAGATCCTTCCAAGATCCAATTACACCGTAGCCCCGCAAACTCAGACAGTGGACGCTCACAAACATCATTTGCAACCTCGGCTGATTTCGGTGGTGCCGAATCTGGGCTCAAGTTGAAAGTTCCACCGCCGCCAAATGGCGCACAAGCATTTGAGGAGCCATTTGAATGCCCATATTGTTACAGAATAATTGATATCAATGATACCAGATCTTGGAGGTTGTTTCTTCCCTTTGACTTATTTTCTGAATACTGAAGCTAAAGTGCAACCTTCAAACAGAAAACATGTTTTCGAAGATCTGAGGCCTTATGTCTGTACTTTCGAAGATTGCCCCACAGCCATAACCTTGTATGGATCGCGCGGAGAGTGGTTTGATCACGAACTCGCCTTTCATCGCCGGGAATGGCACTGCAAGGATTGTGATTTGGTGCTTCCCAACCAAGAGTTAATGTCAAAACACCTTGAAAACCGACATGGTGATGTCTACAGCGAATGTCTGGCTCCGATTATTCTTAAGCGCTGTGAAAGGCCGATTCAGAAATCACAACAATGCTGTTTTTGTCTTGGTTCATTCAGCAACAAAAGGCTGCGGAACCACCTGGCTAAGCATATGCAGCAGCTTTCGCTTTTCATTCTCCCCAGATTAGATTTAGACGAATCACAAGAGGTTGAGTCAGACGCCGAAGGCTCAAGCGCGTCTCAAAGTGCCCCGCATCAGGAAGAGGATATAGTAGAGCTCGCATCAGCCTACAAACAGCTCAATGAAACTAGTGATGGAATCGATTATGATCATGCTGTTGTTGAGTCTAGAGGACTCGGTGCGAGGGTCTGGGCAGAATACTATAGAGGACGTTCCATAGAACAATCTCATTCAGGAATAGCTCATGAAGCAAGTTTTGCGCATGGTCAGGAGTTTGTTCCGGATCCGGGGGTGGGCGTCTGGGTGCCCGGCGTGCAGCCCAAATCGCCAGCGTCGATCTTCAGCTTTACTGCGCCCCCCCGAAATGGAACGAGAACCATGTTTTCACCTGGGGCGGAGAGTTTAGGGCTCGAGGCTAGGAATATGTTTGAAAGAGATATAAGGGGGATCGAGTCTAGCTATAGGAATATGTCTGAAGAAAATATAAGGGAGATCGAGTCATGGCCAGATATCAGATATGTAGGTGAAAATTTAAGGGAGATCGAGAGAGAGGCGGGAACTCCCACTGAACATAAATCAATTGGAAGCAAATATGAACCTTCGAAATCTTACTTTTTAATGGATCATGGCGATGAATTGGTGGGTAACTCAGTTAGTGATACTGCAGGTATGTCACTCATTGACCCAATACCCTTTTCACAGGCTCCTTGGCCGTTGCCTATCCACTGAATGTCGTTCGTACTCGAGTTTGTTGGTGTTCGGAATCCCACTAACTTGACATCTAGCTGAACGTCGGAAGACACTAGCCTCGTACCCAGCCCCTCGAAAAGGGAAGATGCCAGCACCGATCGTTCAGCTTTATTGCGATGCTGGAAATGAATGTAATCGTTCAAAAATCAACGGTGGTACTCCATTTAACCTTCTTGAGAATTATCATACCCACTTAAGAGCGGTCCATGGAATAAATATTCCAAAAAGAAAGAAACGGGGCCAGATCGAAAGCGAAGGGACCATGAATAGCCATTCTCCAACGAAGGAAGTCGAGGCAAATGCAAAAGATGAGATTGTGGCGGCTTCAGGCTTATTTCAGGGGGAGTCCTGGATCTCAGCACCCATGCGCGATAGTATCCCGTCCTCAGAACAGTTTTATTGCGAAGCTGGAAATGAATGTAATCGTTCAAAAATCAACGGTGGCTCTCCATTTAACCGCCGTGAGAATTATAATACCCACTTAAGAGCGGTCCATGGAATAAATATTCGAAAAAGAAAGAAACGGAGCCGGATCGAAAGCGAAGGGACCATGAATAGCCATTCTCCAACGAAGGAAGTCGAGGTAAATGCAAAAGATGAGATTGTGGCGGCTTCGGGCTTATTTTCCCGGTACTTCCCCGATTTTGAAGTCAAATTTGATCATGGTGAAAAGGATCATACCGTCGATTACGAGGATCAAGATTCATCGGCGACAGCTAGTACACGGCCCCAGCAATCCTGAATACTACTCCTTGAATTTCTTCTGCCCCTCAAAGTCAAGTTTCCTATACCAATTTCTATTTATCTTTTTCCTCAATTTTTTTCTTTGTTTTTTTGCATTTTTCTCCTCTGTTCTATAACTGTCTTTTGTCTTCTGTACATGTGTTCTGCCTTCTACGTACTTAGGTACTTAATTACATACCTGCATACTAAGCAACTACCTTTGAAGAATTGGAATACCTCGAGCTCAAACCACGCACGCATGCTCATTTGGGTTGACAAACGATGAATATTCTCCATGCCTTCTTTATTCTTGAACTTGCTATATCAATTTTCCAAATAGATACTACTTCAATGGTGTGTGGTATGCTCAGGTGCAAGTGTAAAGGCCTACATGTTGCGGGGTATATACCTGCACTCCAAAAGTAATATCCAGTGCCAGTACAACAGAGTCCAATGCCCTCAGCATCCAACTTTGCAAGCAATTGAAAGAGCCGGCAGCATGACTGAGATTATTATACACAGATAGATAAGCACGTACATTACCTACGTATACAGCTATTATTTAAGTACATATGAATATCAAATTATCAATCATTATATACATTTTTTGATTAATTTAAGATAATTAATCCAAAAGTACCTACTTGGCCGTGTGCATATGTATCGTTCCGGGTCAAAAGTTTCGGACCAACTTCAAATTTACATCCAAAAAGGCCCAAACTGCCCCTTTAGAAAAACAGTCTGCAAAAATAGTAGTTCTTAAAATAAAATCAACCACACTTTTACATGCCTGCGGGGGGGGGGGGGGGCATGAGGAGGTGTGGCTGGACACTACCTACTTAGGTAGAATAGTGTGGCCAGAGGTACAGAGATCTCCAGATTAGGGAAGGTGCCCGGATCGGGAAGGAAGAGGTACTTCCGCTTTGGACAGAGAGAGGGAAGCAGGAAGGAGGATATAGAGATATCATAATTCCTCTTTCATTCTATTACTTACTAACTTAGGTACTAGGGGATAAGATGAGCCTAGCTGTAAAAAAAACGAGATAAAAACCCTATAGCTATATTTATCTATATTACTTCGGTGACAAACTTAATACGTCACTCATCATCATCGAAAATTTTTCTTATATAATGGTCGCGGACATGCATGTAGAACTCAAATCACGAGATATATTAAGAGTATGTCTAACCAAATTCCCAACTCTAATTCCTCCAGATCCTTTTTCCAAACTCAAATTCAGGCCTCCCATATACATATTATATACCCAATTGCCAAATTTCACTTGCACTCGCATCTATCCAAGCCTCAATACATATCCTGATACCTCCTCCCCATTCCCTGCCACTCTCCTTCCCGAGGTTCCGTCCCACCACCACCACCACCACCACCACCACCACCACCACCACCACCACCACCACCACCACCACCACTTGTGCTCCTCCCCCACGCCTCCTCCATCGTCCTCGACCTCACCCTCCCCCCCTCTCCAGCAGCCCTTAACCTCTTCCTCCCCTCCACCTCATACCCAATCCCCGTCTGGATCTGGCTCTGGCTCTGGCTCTTCATCTCCCCCACCTTCATGCCCCTCGCACAAACCACACACGCCTCAACACCACACCCCCAACACACCATCACAAACTCAAAATCCGTCTTCCTGCACCGCGAGCACACCAGCCTCCCCTCCACCTGCCTCCACTTCCGCGAGTGCCGACACCACATTTGCTTCTCCGTGAGAAACTGCTCCTGGGGTTGAGGGTATGCGTGTTTTGAGTGTCTTTTACCAGAAGTGGCAGCAGTAGTAGTAGTGGTATTCGTAGCGTTATTACCAAGAGCAGTACTAGAGGATGCAGATGTAGCTGTAGGTGGGAATAAAACGTTCACCCCAATATCAATAAGCGTGGACAGTACGTGTGATGAAAGTGCATTTGTTATCATTGTTGGATTTGAGATCGGTCCTTTCGTTGACGTCGAAGTTGGTAACGCCCCACCATCCCTATCCCCCTCATTATCTCCATCAATCGTCACATTTGTCCAAATCCCAGAGTTATCAGGGCTTATCACTTCCGTGGTCTGCTGTGCGTGGGTCCTCATTGGCAGCGACTCTGGTCCTTCGTTTGGACTAAACATAGATATAGAGTGTATTCGTATTGGCAGTGAGGTTGGTTCTGATTGATCAATGTTCTGGGCCATAGCGGATGATGTACTCGGGGCTTCCAAGTTCACTTTGTTCATAGTAGGGTCAATGTAGTTCATCTTTCTCCCTCGTCGATGCTGAGGTCGAGTGCTCGGTTCATCCATAGCCCTCTGCTTCCCCTTCCCCTTCCCTTTCCCTTTCACCTCCCCCTCACCCTCGCCCACTTCCTCATTCAGAAACATGACCGACGCACGAGAGGCCGAAGACTGCTGTTCGTATTCGTTGCTCATCCACGATTCCATGTTCGCCTTGCCTCCCACAACCCTCTCATAATCATATGATTGTGAAGAGGAATTTGACGAGTTTGAGGCAATCACAGAATCATCATTTCCACCTCCGTTATTTTCCTGCAGCCACCCAAGCCAAATGGACGTTCTCTCCTTTGGCGCAGGGCTAGGAGACGTGAGCGTCGTATCAGACGATGCGGATGTTGACCCACCGTCGTCTGAACTAGCGAGTGGATAGTCCGCATATGCAAGATGATTGATTTCCGGGTCAAGCCCAATTGGAATCTCATAATCATCCAATCCATCAATACTAATCTCTATATCTCCATCATCATCATCACCATCCTCATTCACTCTAGGCAACTCAAAGTCAAAGTCTGCATACGATTCATAGTCGTAATAATTATTTGTTGAAGAGGAGGAAGCCGAGGAGGACGATGGGGTCCCGGATCCATGTGTAGCTGCTGTCGTGGCTACCACGGATGAGGAACTCCCAGCCTCCCCTAGTGTCCGACACAATCGGCG
Source organism: Peziza echinospora (assembly GCA_024516245.1). Lineage (NCBI taxonomy): Eukaryota > Fungi > Ascomycota > Pezizomycetes > Pezizales > Pezizaceae > Peziza > Peziza echinospora. The sequence continues at coordinate 1,312,294 of JAJLQT010000010.1, read as the reverse complement.
GATAAGGATATCCCTCTGGAGTTTCCTCGCCTCGTTTGCCTCTCTTTCTTCTCCAGTTGCTCTTGCTTCCCGTGCCTCCTTCGCCTCCCGAGCTTTCTCCGCCTCCCGCACAAGTCTCGTGTATAGTTTATCACCAGTGCGGTTCGATGGGGGAGCAGAGCTTCGACGAAGACCATTTGCAATACTACCTCTGAGTCCCCATTGAGCCTCGAGTCGGCGAATCTCGGCTTCGGAGAGACTTAGTCTGCGTTCTGCAGACTCGTTTGTGTGGAGCTGATGGTCGTCTAATTGGGCATGGTGTGGTCGATATGGCGTGTATTGCGTTGGTCGTGATTGATATGGGTCGCCACTATGTCTGGTGTTGTTGATGAACGAGGCCAGTGTACTGAGAGCTGGATTCGTAGTTGGAGGTATCGGTATCGGTACCTCTGGGATCGTACTCGAATTCATCGAGGACCTGGGTTGGATATTTTGTCTGTTCCCCGACCAGACTGCGAATGGATAAAATGATGACTGTCGTGTAGCAGGTGGAGTTGGTAGGGTAATTGGTGTTTGTGAGATTGGTTGGGTACTTGGACCTGAAGCTGTAGTCTCTGTTCGAAATAATCTCGAGAAGTTCACCGTAGGTTGGGGTGCAACACCAGGGCGAAGTATGGCGGGAATTATAGTTGGAGCTGCAGTTGTGGCTGCGGTTGCTGCTGTTTGAGCGTCTGCGACCTTTCGAAGCTCTGCCTCTCGTTTTTCTCTGCGGAGGACACTCCAAGATCTACACTGGCAGTTTTGGGTCCCGTTGGGACCCCGCCAATCACCACGGCAGACATAGCAAAACTCCTTCTTACATCTGGCATTAGAAGATGGAGAGTTAGTTCACAACACTAATATTGGATATTGGGAGTACTAGGGTTCTTACATGCAAATCATGTGATTGCATCCCTGTGATAATTCAATAATCCTTTCACAGTCCGGACATGATGCCCACATCTCCTCCTCCGCCAATTTTTTCACCTGCAAGGTCTCCTCGTCTGGGACGCACTCCTGATTTGCGGGATGCCACACTTGAGAACACCTGATGCAGACCCTCGTTTGGCACACTCCGCACACTGCTGCATTCGATGAAGCCGATGAGGTTGAGGTTTGAGTTCCAAGGGGCGACACCTTGTTGGCATTCGGGATGAAGGCTGAGCATGTTTTGACGGGACAGTATAGTGGTGTTTTTGTCTCGTACTCCTCCTTTTTGCTCACAAAGGCCTGATACTGGTCTTGCCCTAACAGATTGAGGGCAATGACCTCCATCTCCAAGAACGGACTTCCCTTGAAACAGCATGACGGCGGCCACAGCGCTTGGTCCGTGAGTACTGCGGCAAAACGAGATGTCAAGCAGCCCAGACACCAGTCGTGCTTACAGACTGGTGCACGGTTGAGCGGTAGGTCGGCCTGGCTCAACAGCACGTGGTCCCCGGGTGCGAGATCGTCTCCACACGTCACGCAGCTGGGCCCTGGGGGCACGCCTGGAGACGATGCTCGACTCAGCGAGTCGCTGTCGCTGTCGCTGCTATCGTCGCTATGGAGGTGGGGCAGATGCGGGTGCACGATGTGGAGCCTTCGTCCACGGGGCTGGCGCCCGCGGGCCTGGCGTCTCGATCGTGAGGTCGTGAAGAACCGGTGGGTGCTGAGGCGCTGGATAGGTGGATACGGTCAGTCGGGCCTCCATCATCATGGCATACAATAATTCCTTCTCGAGTGGTGGTGCCCGAATTGGAAATTTCCAAATAGGAAGTAGCTACTGACCTGGCCTGTTCGGCCCGTGCGCTGCCGCGACGGCCGCGAATCGCGCATGCCCAGCGCCGACCCCACAGCCGCGGCCACCGCGGCAAACATCCCCATTAACGCCATGGCTAGCGCTGCGAGCCTGAAGCCTAGCCACCAGGCGGCTGCGATGTAGCTGAATCCGCTGCCGTACGCCGCCGGGCCGACAACAAACAGACGAAGGGCCTCCGCTGTGATTGCACGCGCTTCTCCGACGAGGAGGTGAGCCGCAGAGAGCACGGGGTGAAGGACGACCTGGAGAACGGTCGGCGCCACGCTGGCTCTCGTGTGTGCGTTTCTGTCCCGAGGGGCGTTGATTGGCCCGCGACCACAGGTTGTGTCTGTTTTTCTGAGCAAGGGCCTTGATCTTTTTGGCGTTCAGATTCTCGTATTTGCTCTACCGTCAATGCCCAAAGTTGATGAGAATGATGTTGAACTGGGTCCAAAAAAAAGTTATCCGGAAGCAAACGGGTTGAAGAGCTGCAGCAGAGAGCAACCTCCCTCACCACCCCCCCTCCTTCTCGAACGCTCAGCTCCAGGCCGTCCCACCAATCATTATCTGCATCGTCAGTGGATGGAACCAAGTATAGGCGCAGGTCTCGGTCGACTCACATATCCAATGGCGGGCCCATCAGCCGTTCGATCCAGTCCGAGACAACCTTTTACTTTTCATGCCATCAATGATACAAATCCTAGCAGAGTGCACGTTCCACACGGCCAAGCACGCATTCTCTCACTGGGGGTGGGGGTGATTGCCATCACCACGGGCAGGGACGAGGCAGTCTGCTCAGCAGAGGACAGGCCCAGGATATGAGCTGCGGCGACAGTCTAGCTATCCTGTCTGTCTGTGTGCAACTCAAACTGTGCGCATGTGGGGATGGCATGTCATGTCTGCTGTGTACTGCTGCTGTGTTGTTGCCAGGCCGCCTTGCGCTGGCTGCACCAACAGCGAACCTCTGGTACGAGGAATTGACTGGGGGCGGACCGCCGAGCTATTCCGCTCACGGCCGGGAATCGCATCAATCAGCCTCGCAACAGGGGAAGCAGACGAGGTGTTTTAAGGACGCATCTCGTGATGCTGGAAGAAGCACCCACAGTGAGTAAGTAGCCCTCTCGTTCTTTGTGTCTCCCTACAATGATGGTCGATGTTTGACAAGTTGAAGTCATAGCTACCAGCTGTAACGAGATCTGCAATATTAGGCAGAGCAATAAAGCTTGTAAGGAAGGCGGAGCTCGTGTGCAGTGCCTCCACAAGTTAGGTCTTGGCATGACATTGCTCATGGGTTATCCCCCCCCACTCCACTCCCCACCGGTCCACGATAGCCTTCCTTCGGCCTGCCGCCGATCGATCATCACGGAATAATGTCAAACTCGTGCCCCATGTTCGGCAACCCATCGGCCATCGTTTTTCCCACGGGGAACATCCGTCTCGAGAGTATTCAACCATTCTCCCCATCCAACCCAGAGCTTTATTTTCTGGCTCCCACCTCCGCACGACTCATGTACGATAACGGCCTGCAGGGTTGGCTGAACCCATCCATGGGCCGGGAGGGAGGTGCTGCCTCTCATCTTATTGGTAAATGGGATAGCTCGTGGTTGACAGTTTTCATGAACCACACATGCATTCTAAAGGAGCCTGCTCGATGATAGGCAGGAGGCGATGCAGCTGCGGCTCCTTCCTCCCACATGGCAGGCCTAGAGTAATGTTTTATTTCTTCCACATTTTGTCCGCTGGTGGATGGCCATGGGTTGGTTTAGTTTGGTATGGAATTCAACTGACCGAAAGTGCTCCCTATCTACTCGAGTACTCGAGTAGCTGTTTAGGCCTACCCATGCAAGTGAGTGAAAGGTACAGAGTACCGACATTTGTTTGAAACAAATGCTTAAACCTGGTCCGAACGTCGATTCACCACTGCTTAGGGAGTATTCTATCAAATTTAAACCAATGATTCATTCAAAACCAACAATCTTAACTCCAACCCCCTCCCTTCCCAGATAGCAGCTAACCTTTCCCTCCCTCTCGCCTCAAAGTAAAAAAGCAGTGACAATTGCAATGGAGTACAAAATTTCGAAAGCCGTCGGTGTCGCGGCCAAGCTAGCACAATTACAAGCAAGCAACTGCTAAATAAAGCCCTGTGCAACGTCAAGGATCATGCTCGTGATCACATGAGGTGAACTCATAGCTATTACAGAAACACGGAGATTCAACTTGCAGAGTACAGATTTCATACATGGCGATTGATGCGTCACTCCAGAATGCGAAATCTGAAACTCGTGCAGAGATGAACTCAGGAAGATATATCGATACAAAAAGAAGATCCAGCGAAGGAAATATGATCTGGATCCATCCTTCATGACTACATGTTGAGCGATGAGGCGATACGAGACGACTTACTACTTTGAGAAAATGGAGACTCTCTTCCGCTCCCTCAAGCTCCAGCCCCATTCCATGATTCTTTCAAATTTCTCATAGATCTAGTTTTTAAACATCTTCTGCTAGGGTTTAGACGTCAAACCCTCGAGCTAACATTCCTACCCTATCTTGAATAAAGTTCAGCCCCAAGGCGCGCCAAACTTGCCTGAGTACCTTAGTGATTAATTGCAATTCATATCCATTGGCCATCGATCAATTTAAGTAGGTAGGTATTTCTGCCTTATGCATGTACATACAGTGTAGGCACTTTTTAGGTTCTTCTGTACCGCCTACACAATGCCTGATAAGACAGATAGATGTACTCAGAGGATTGGAGGATCTAACGAGTACTGAGGATCTAGCTCTCGATCACCTAGCTTCGTCCAGCATATTACAAAACTCCGGGTTAAAGTCCATGATGGAGGTTCCGTAATAAGTAACTGATCTCTTGCCTGACTCTGGGCTGCTGCCTAAGTGGGGTACTGATCACGCTACTACATGATATGTAGCAAGTATAGTCTCATGCCCATGTAGCTCCATGTGTACTTCCTACCTAAAGTAGAAGTAGTCAAAGCCTAACTCGACTTGAAGTGACTACAAGATGTAGAGAAGGCAGGGAGAGTCCAAATAGGAAGTTTCAAATGCGGTGGGCATATGTATGTTTGGAATGGCAAAAAAAAAAGAATAGGTGCATATAAATAGCTAATGTAACTAGAATGGTGTAACAACATCTAGGTAGTTAGGTTGCGATGTCATTATGACCATAATGATAATCAAGTCAGTTATCCAAGTTTTCGATTCTGAAACGGAGCCAATGCATGCCGGATTGAGCCGTGGACGTCCGTCCGGAGTGTCATGGGATCCGGATCGATTCTGCTTTGGGGACAACAATTTTGATTAGGGGGATGGATAGAGAGCTCAAGAAATGATGACCCTCGAAGAGCGAAGAGGAGAAGAGCTATCGATATTTCCTTCTCCCAGCACACTCCTCCTCAGGCTCTAGATTCCCTTTTTCGGAAGGGCTCCATCACACTTCCCAATCAGGAAGTTACTCAGTCTTATCCCACTGCAGGCCTACTAGAACGTGACGTTCAGAGATGTGCCTCCTTAGCTAGGCTTTTAACTCTTGTTGTCGTGCCCAGACCGTCTAGTATGAGATCCAGTAAGTCATTTTTGAACTATTTTCGGTACGGATCCATCTTTATGCTTGGATGGAATCACAATTCGAATTTTCTTTTGTAGCTAGACTAGATGTAGAATTTAAGAGCATACCATGTAAGTACTTTATATCACTGTATCGAAGAAGTAGAAGATCGATACCTTAGGTATCCTCCCACCCACCACACTCCCTACCACCACCCTCTTACACCTTCTTCCCCCACCTTCCCTTTCTCTACATAGATCCACCCAGTTTCTACATCTACTTCCTCCCCTTATCCCTATACCTCCTAACCTGCCTCCTCATAAACGCGCCCACCTTATACCCCGCCACCAACAGCGCGGTGCATAGCGTCGGAACAATGACGACGCAGGTCAGGAGGAGGATGAGCACCAGGAGGATTTCGGCCATCGGTTTAGTTTTGTTCCAATTAGGTTTGGAGGCCGGTTGGGTTTTTATGTTTTTCATCAAAGAAAAAAGGGCGGAGTGTTAGGTTTAATATAGGAGAGGGGGGGTTGGGTGGGGATGGCCATGTTGGGAGCCAAATGGATTGAGGATGGAGGGACCGGAAGGGTGCCTAGTACGTGGGGCCATGTGGTGCGTGTATTGTGTATTGTGTATAGTGTATTGTGATTGTCAACGTTGTGTGGTATACTTTCAACCGGCAGGTCTCTTCGATATATAGATGCGGCCATGTTTGCCTGATGTGCTACAATCACATACATATAGACTCGTTGATCATGAAGATCTAGATAACTTCACCCCACACATATATATCACGATGCATGTAATTATAAGTATTTTTGAAGCAGCTCGCTAAACTAAAATACATGTACATGCACAGAAGAAAGTGCTTACTATATACATTTTTCGTGGATTTAAATTAGCTACTTGATGTGTATACATTAATAAGTAATAATAATCTTTATACCCCCAAATCGCAACTCAAGGTGCGCTCGAATTCAGGGCATAAGAGAGCCCGGGATCACGAACCTAGTAGATAATATGGCCTGGTCCGGGCCAAATCATTTTCATCCCTCTGCGAGAGCCTGGGAACGAGACTAATTTTCACCTGTTCTATCTGCCTACAGTACCTACTTAGGTATCGACTTCCTATTATATTAGCTAGGAGATAGAGAGGCAGGAAAAGGAACTACCGTTTCCGGAAGAAAGGGGGTTACTAGATTGGGCTAGAAGTAAGTTATTTATGAAAAAAGTCTACTTCCTAGCCTGGTAATCAGTCCTGCGTAATCGAGGGTAGGTACTTCCTAATCGGAAAGTCTACCACCACGGTTAAGTGGCACGAGACTAGGTTAAGTAGTCTCATGAAGGAGGATCTGAGAACGAGACTACGGAAAAGTATTTGTTGGATCGGTGGCAATTTTTTTCGAAGTAGTATCTGGTTATGCACAAGCTTCTATAGCTAGAGATGTGTAGTCGATGCCTACCTAATACCCCAAGTTCTTTCGTTTGGGAAGATGCATGGCGATCGGTTAGCTACCTTATATGATACTGGATCTTTTTGAACTGGTAAAAATTTGTTTTACCTAATTTGGGCTCGAGTTCCCTTCGAACGTTGTATATCCTCGTCATGTTTTACGTTAGGAAGCAACATTGGTTTTTGGGCTCGGGGTTTGCATTGGGGAATCCGCAACCTACTAGTTCAGGGTAACTTAAACTAACAAATAAAAAAATTCTGGGTCTAATACTATAGCTATAGCTATTATAGATGGAGGCATCTGATGTGATCGATGTCATAGATATGTACCTAATTGATTTCGACAATCGCAACCGGCATCATGAACTGCACGTGGATATAGAGAAAACATTTGAACCGATCGCGAAAGACTCAAGTGCGGCGGTGTGCACTTGCCATGCAAAACCCAATAAAGTAGACGGTTCGGAGTGTTCAGTCGTTCCCTAGGCCAACATTAAAGGAGGTATCAAGATGTACTTCAAGAATTGAATTTTCGGGTGGCACTAGTTTTTCACAGAAATCACTTTCAGGATACCGGAGAGGCAGTTGAGGGTAACCTTACCTTCACTCCATATTACAATTGAGACTTTTCTACAGAGAATTAATCATATACAATTTGAGGCCGATTATATGATAAGGACGTCGGTCATACCTAAGTTAATGCATTGTTATACAGTATTTGTAAATGCCTCCAATATGGGGAGAATAGTGCACGTGATTAAAGTATGCTCGTGTCCTCAATTGTTTACTGGCAAGCTTCAATTCTTAAAACTGGGGTTTAGAACTGTTCTCGTGTTTAGCATATTTCCCGGGGTATTTTTAGGTAACTCCCTAAGAAGTAGTTACTATTTCAATCATCACCAGAAATTCAAATTCTGATCCACCTGCCGCCTCCGAGTAGTTAACCATGATCTTTTTCCGTGATTCAATCTCAATACAACGTTAGATCTAGACTTGATATATTTCCATGGCGTTTAGATTAATTGCAAAGTCACATCTTGATCATTTTCAGCTCCCGTTCCATTTATGTAGAGGAATAAATATATGCATATACTGCGATCGCGAACAAACTTTAAATACAGCGAGCGCTAGCAAAAATCCCCGCGGTCATATCCTTTATGATGGCTAGAAAGTGGGCGCCACGAATCCAACCCGCGGGGACATCTATACATTAATAATAAGCATACATAGGGAAATTTTTCTGTGAAATCTATATAACCACCTGCTTATAAAATACACGCGATTTTTCAAAAAATCACTAGACTCTGGAGATGGCTACCTACTTCGGAAAGTAAGTACTCGTGAGTTTAGGGAAGCTTATTTGCAAGTTCACAGCCCTCATAATCAGGATGTGTGGATAATGTATCGATCTTTGGTAATTACGTTGAGATGTTTACTGTTGATGGTATCAATATTGCAAAGGCTAAAGAAGATTTTCGAGCATGTGCTCGAGTATTCACTTATCTAGTAGGAGCTCTCGGAATCAATATGTGCATATATACTTACTTAATTATAGAGTTACATCACATGATGTTTTTAGAGTACAGAATGCAGTTGGATACCTAATTTATCATAGTGAGCAATGCGGCTGTGCACTTCTAGGCCTTTAAATTGACATATGTGGAATAGGATTCCTCAGGCATATCGTGAGATATGTGGTTCAAAATCGGAAAAAGGGTTTCTGCGGAAGCTGCTCCGTACTTAGTAGTGTTGCACTGCAGTAGTAAACATTCAGAAAAGGTACGTGCACTATGTGTTCTCAGCCTTAACGACTTCTCTTTTAGGAAACTTCTTAGAGTAGTGCTCGGGTTCCTCCAGTGGGTTGGGTTAGGGAACGAGACTGCTTGCTGTTGATTCGATTCCACCGAATTAGCGGGTTCGGTATCCGAAAATAATGGCATGCGCAGATGGCTATGTAGATGGCTGCGTCATCGTGTTCGTAAGTACTCGAGTACACGTACCACCTTTAGAGCTCTTTTCTCATCTACCTATAATATGCCTTACAACAAAAAGTAAATACATATTTGGTAGGTTTTGTCAAGGCAACAGTTAACTGAGCTGACAGATGATTCTCCTATCGCAAACCATTGGCCAAACATCAAGCAACTAGATCTTCTCTCTGCCCGTCTGACTCTGAAAACCACATTCAACCTCTTTGATGGGCGACGGTACGTATAATCGAGTGCCAAGCTTAAGCCATGGCCATACTCGAGTCATGCTTAATACGGCGATCATAGCCCTGTTCAGTAGTTGTGCGACACCATTGCGCATTGGATGAGATCAACCATGGGAAATGCACCCGGGGTACTTTAGAGAGGTAAAGTAAAGTAAAGTAAGGTTGACAACCTCCCATGGATCTGATATCCAATTATGCTTCACGCTTTAGCGAACCATCTGATTGATCGTCAATGCAATGAGCCACATGACATCCACGTGAAGGAATGGACCCGAGTACTCTACTCGATGGACTCGACGCAATAAAAGTTGGTTGTAATGCGAATTTCATGGTTTTTCCTTACAGAACTGGATCTTGGCCATGGGAGATGGTCATGGGGGAGTTTATGGTTGCTTCAAGGGCAGAATCTAGAGACGTATACTCTGCCACGGATCCTCCACATGGGCAAAGCTTGCGTTGAGTTTGCGCATGCCATGGATGGCACTTCGATGATCATCAGCATCATCATCGTCCGGTGTGTTGTGTCCATGAATTCGAATTGGAAGAATCGCAGGGCCTGCAGGTCTCGTACGAATTCGGTTTATCAACCAATTGCAATTGAATATACCCAGGTAAGTAGCAATACAATTTCAAACCAAGCTTGATCATGAGATTAATCCCTGACTAACTAGCGACTTGGCAATCTTTTTCAGCAAAAGAAAAATCGTAGTTAGCATGCAGAAGGATGGCCATGGATGAATTTTCCACCGTGGCTAGAAGGTCTACGATCGCGAGTAGAGGCCCAGGGTATTGACTGCCTAATCTAGATAGCGCTCTTACGTCAACGTTTAAAGGTTGTCTGCAACGAACGTACGTACTTGCGCGCAATTAATATTCTAATATGCCTAGCAGTACTGCTAGAATCGATACATCTCGGGATGTGGGCAAGCCGAGGCCAAAAATCAATATGCATCGATTGCTTCGGGGAATGCTTTCTTTGTTCCATAGCCTCAATTATAATATAACCTCGAAGAAATAAATCTCGGGATGTGAGCAAGCCGAGTCCAAAATCAATATGTATCGATTGCTTCGGGCCCCCGCGAATGCTTTCTTTGTTCCATAGCCTTAACCTCGAATAAAGACTACTCGTTACCCTCCTGAAATGACGGAAAATGGCCGGGGTATTTGTGCATGTGCATTGCAGAGAATATCTTTGCTGCTCTGACGATTTGACCAGTTGGCTTCTCTATTGCATAAGATACCACTGAAAATAGTGCCTTTAGACACTGAGTGAAAAAGCAGCAGACTAGATCTTGATTCCTATTGCTCAGCTGCTCTGCAATGCAGACGCAAAAGACCCCCTTGTATTTTCCGTCACTTCAGGAGGGTAGCGAGTATACCTACTAGTCATGAAATTGGTAGTACCTCTACCTCTATCGATCTAAGGAGCTAGATTGCCTGCCCGAATTTTCATTCTATATTAATTACAGACTAGCTATAGTTAGCACAATACTCCAAAAAAAAAAAAAAAACCGTTATAAAACATGAACATGCATACTCTATATCCCTCGGATGCGTTGAGGTCCGGAAAAACAATATCCTCTCTCTCTCTCTCTCGAAGACGCCGAGTTCAAGCAGCTGCCATATGTGGCCGTACTAGAGTTTATCGACATAGATTTCATTAATTATGCTAGCTCGCGAAAAACGTCTTGGATCCAGCATTGCAAGGGTGCGCAAGTATACCATCGGATGACGGATGGCCCGAAGAAAGAATTCACATATGCATCGACTCGACGAAAGCCTCGGCCGGGGGAAATTCGAAACCCATGTCACCGTTGCTGTTGTAAGAGTAGAGTACTTGTACTCGAGTATAGTAGAGAATGACGACTAGCCTCAATTCTTTGTAGGGATCCATGTTGATACCCTTTTTTTTTTTTTTTTTTTTTTTGTTTCGAGAGCTGATTGCAATATATATACGGACTTTGGTAGTTCCGGAGCTCGAGTAATGCATGCTAGATACAGCGGCTAGAGCCCTTCGAGCCAGCCTTCGAGCAACGTTAACGTTAGTTAACGTTTTTAGCGACCAGCTTCTTGAAGTGAAGTCTATATCGACAACGGGTTCGCTTCTAGCCGAAACCCACCGGCAGCTTGAAAACAGAGTTTTAGGCATTTTCTTTGGCCGAGATTTGTGGATAGAGAAGTAGAATGTAGGCACTAGGCCCTCGGATATCAATTTTCAAAATCCCCAGGTCCCGAAAAATCCGAATAGTCCCACCAACCACGTGCACGCTCTGCGCATGTGCACCAAGAGCAGGTTTCCAACCAAGGTCACAAAGATGTCCACGGCCATCTCATGATATGATTGATAGGGTCCATTATTTATGACTACTTGCAAGGATGCCCTTTTTACTCCATAGCTAATTCACGTCGATCCTGTAATATAAGCACCTCCATGGCCATGGCACTAAGCGATGGATACCTATCATTAATATTCGAGCGCTTGTCACAGCTGCAGTGATTGCATTGCAAGGCTACGATGCAAGGCCCGTCCGCGATCCGAAGTGATGCGAGGAGGAGAGGGGCCCGGGGTCTCTTTGTAGATCTACAATTAATATGAAGGCCTAAGAGGAGCAGGAGGAGGAAGTGGTGGTGGTGGTGGTGGTGGTGGTGGTGGTGTTGTTGTTAGCTTTTCGGACTCCGAAGCCCGTCGGCATCAAGAGAGCCGAACAATCGATAATATCGATGTAAGCATACATACATGCATATATGGGAGGCCTAGGATCCATCCGGAAATTTTTCGCCCGGCAGACTCATCCTTAAGATCTTGGCTTTTGGATATTCGGATGCTCATGAATTCGAGTAGGTAGGCTGTGTAGAGCGCTGCTCGTAGAGGTTTGAGTGCACGTGTGCGGCATCGAACATGATCATGAAGCAATATTGCAATTGCATGATGGCCACCAAAGTTCTAAAGTTCGCCTTGCCTCATTTATTTATTGAATTATAACCCATACGTCCTATGATTATAATTTATAGCTGAATATCGAATACCGAATATCGAATCCCCAATCACCTCATGATCAGTCCCCCCCCCCCCTTCGAGCTTGCCAAACACAGCCATAAAGGGAAATCCTCAAATGTACTCGAGTCGAATTTTCATTAACTCCGGATCCGAATCGATATCCCCATATATGAATATACCGAATATACCCTATAACTACATGTACCTATAGCTATGATGTGTTGCAATGTTGCAGCCTAGGTGGGGTTGCAATTGCTCACACGACCAATGCAACCCTAAGTAGTAGGGCTCAAGATTTATTTTCACAAAGGGCAAACTACCTAGCTAAGTAACATGTACTCTACTCAAGTGGCTCGAGCTCGGCAGTGCACCATACCTCGGAAGCATTTCGACATCAATAATACGGAATATTATGGGAAAAAAAAATAAAAGTTAATCTCTCAGAATGACTGTGTTGCCGTAGCTATAGGTAATCGAACGGCCAGTACTAGCCAGTTGGACCCATGGCCAGGGATAGGGTCACAGCTAGCTGCAGCAGCTGGGTGCCTATCTACAAATATAAGCCACCCATTCGATAGAGCTTTAGGTATAGGTATGTTGTGGAGTTAACTTTTACATGTACAGGGATCAGTCGGGTCGGAGTGTTGGAAGCCCGTTGAGGTGGGGTTGGCCAGGCCAGGCCTGCAGGCTGTAGTAAAGTAAGCTAGGAGAAACTCTGGCCGCGGGTGTGATCACATCGAACGTCCCTATTGATATCCGCAGGGTCTCGGCCGGGTGGTGAACTGGCCGTGAACTGGGCTTGCAAGTGAATAAATCTCATCATAAAGGTTTAAATTATGCACATATCTGTTTGAAATGGGTCGGTGTTTGTCTAGAGTACGGAGTATAGGTATCCGGCAGCTATTGTTAGGGTACATGTTGGTATCTATGTGCAATGTTAAGGTTGTGATTTGTGAATTTATTGTATGTACTCTAAATGTTATGTTGGGGGCCGGAGAGGGCTTGGGGTGCATGTGGGGGCTCGGGGGTTTTTATTTGAAATGTCCGGAATCAAGGTCATGATTTTTGATTTTACGTTCCGAGCGATGCTCGAGTGAGAGCGCTTACGCTGGCGGTTTACTCGACTCTAGGACCAGTAGTGTTCTCGTGCGCAGGGACAGGTATGTGGCCATTGACATCTGCATGGCGTGCATCTGTACATGTCAGTGACAAATTCAAATTCAAATTCAAGTAGACAGATGACCAAAAGAACAAGAAGGAAAAAAGAAAAAAAGAGTGTTGTGTTTCCATTCTAGATCTAGATTCTGTGTCTTTCTTCCTAGTAGGCAGGTAGCTATAGGTAGGGAAACTTCAACATTGAGTTCAAATGCAAGTTGCAATCGCACATTAATGTTCCCAAGCTCTTTCTTTTCGAATTCTTTCTTTCTCCCAGAGTGCGCACGTGCGCACGCGACATGTGAAGTATGTCGATCTTGTAGGACGTCAATTGCAAAAAATTGGCGAGGGGTAACCAATCCTATTCAGGTGTAGGATCCGGAAGAACCAGATACCGGTACCTAGGTATAGCGAGTGACTTCCAACTTAAGTACTTTGGGTATATGACGCCCACCACATGTCTGGGATAGTTAATCTGTATACAAGGTTTTTTCCTTTTTTTGCCAGCGCCCGGAACTTCACTGATCCGCAATGCAACAGTAATTTGGCAGGCATTAGACGCCCTGTCATTTGTTGTTGCAATTGCAACAACATGCTTTAAAACCGAAAAGTAATGTACAGTAACTACCAAGCAAAAGTTAAGCATCATACTCTGCAGCTGGGCTCATGGGCAATACCATAAGTAGGTACATGTATTGCCAATGTTAGCCATATAACCCTTGTTCGAAACTCCGTCACATGCACGCATATATATGATGTGGTCATGCTTAACTTGCTGCAATTGTTGATTACAAGTGGCTGAAGCAGCAATTGGTTCTGCTAGACTACTTGGATACTGACGGAACTTACGCGGCCGTCGGCCAAGAATAAGCTCCGCCTGCATTGCATTCATCACCTTACTTTTAAAGTTTCCTAGGGCCCGTCTCCGTTTGATCATGTCATAAATTTCTTTCATCATAAGCAATAAGTGGGACGGCGTACTCGAGCAAGCATAAGCAGCAGGGCTTATTAATTATTGCAATTGGTAGCCTTTCGCTAATTTCTGATGCCCCCAACTCAGAACTCTTTTTTTTTTTCATACTGTACCTAAGTAGGTACTTTGCAATTGGCATTATTACGCGGGCCCGGGGGGCTGTGAACAAACATCAATAGCTATAGCAAGATATATACCGATACCGCCTTGATATTTATGATCATATTATGCACTTGACACTATTGGAGCTGTGACATGTGGGTATACCGATAACTAGGCAGATCATGTATTAATCTGCAACGAAATATCAATCCCCGCGCTATATGATAGCTATAGGTAGGGCTGTTATTGCCACGAGTCGACTCTACGAGTCAAAACTTTAGCTATGGAATATATATTGAGGATCCCTGATCATGATCAAGAAGTTGCATACCTATATAATTGTCGTTGAAATGTAAAGTGTACAAAATATCTAACCGCGGGTGTTTTTACATGATCGATCATGAATTGATATATATATCATGAGGAAGATGCATAGTCTCGTAGCTCAGCCCTCTCGATTGCGAGTTGCGTGCGCAGACAGATCTCAGCTGTAGCCTCGTGGCCGAGGTAAGTACATACGTATACCCAACACCACGGCCGAGACCTACCAAGAACTATAGCTACGTAACCAACCACCACCACTACAGATTCATTACCTTAATTCTGCCTTATTCCTTCGAAAAGCTGGAATCTCAAGCGTCTTTGCAATTAAAATTGGATTTTCCATCTTGTACTAGAATTCTAAATTTGCTCACGGACACAAAAAAAAAACTACTTGCAATTGATAGACCTGTACTCGTGAAAAAATGGTAAATCCGGACACTCAAGGGTCAAAGAGAGGTCTGTGAATAGGTGTGGGTAACCCGTAAGAAGCGTTTCTTGAACTCGAACTGTACAAAAACCACAGACCTCCAGTGGCCCTAGCATTATACCTTGTCCGTCCGGATTTACCATTTTTTCACGAGTAGACACCTGGTCGTCGCGATTTGGACCTCCGGGAATTACGGAGGGTTTTGTAATTATAGATCGAGATTATAGCTCGCTGGCTGGCCAGCTCAAGAGGCATTATATATAATTAACTATTATATATGAGGCTCTTGCGATATAGAGAGTACTAGTAGCAGGAGCTCAGCTCAGCTCACTGGTACTGGGACGTGGCCACATTGCGCTGCTCGAGTACGTACGCGTGGTGGTGGTGGTGATTTGAATATTTCCTGCGATCCTCTTCATGAGGCGAGGTCGAGGGATCGATATCTCTGCCACATTCAAAGAAAAATATATCGTGAGCTATAGCTACCGAGAAGTCTAAATACATGAAAAAAGCATCCAGAAACGGACTGCCTACTTGGGAAGAAGTTGTCGATATATACTCTACTTCCTAGCTTAGCTTAAGTGCCTCCTATACGCCAAGACCGGTACCGAAACCCGCCGTGCTCCGTCCGTCATAATGATCATGACAGCTGTCTCGCCTCCCTCCCTCCCTCCACCCTCCATCTCGAGATCGATAGCCATCGCCATCTATTCGGCAAAAAGGACACATTAAAAATTACCCTCCCAGAATCAATGAGCTTTGCTTATGCCTACAGCTACCTAGATAGAAGCCGACCAGCTATCGCTCACCAAGAAACCAAGAAACCAAGAAGGAAGCAAGAACGACGCCATACGTTAGGATTGTACATACGATTTCAAAAACCAAATTCGAAAGAATCTGTACCTACGCACACGACAAGCAACCAATGGCAACCTCGCAGTGGCTTACTGGACGTACCTATCTACGGAGACGGTACCCTTGCGCATATTGCTGGCCCTAGGCCTCCGGCCTCCGTAATCCTCCTCGCTCCGCCCATCGCTCGCGAAGCGTAATTATCATGCATGCTGCTTCATCCTCCTGTCACAGTGTGGTGTGTAAGTAAGTATCTTGGCTTGTGGTAAACCACTTCTCACTTCCCAGGGTACCAGGCAGGTACTCTATGTCGGGTGTGGGTTGGGGGGGGGGGGGGGTGGTGAGAGAGATGCATGCCTGGTCTGGCATATGATGCGCTTGCAGTAACCGGCCATGGTGAGAACCGGAACCCCATGTTCATGTTTTCCCCCCGTCGGCCAAATCATATACGGTTCACTCACATATATGTATACCATCTCTCAGAGTGCGTAATTCGTTCATGTTCGAACATGATTATATATTGAGGATGGGAGCGCCACCCCGTTCCCGTTGGGAAACCGCCAGCCACTTTTTGGGTGTCCCCCAGTTTCTTTTATTCATTCACGGGACTTGATTCGAATTCTTGATTTTTCTCTTACTCACTTAAAGGAGCCCTAGAGCCCCCATTCAAATCAGATTGGTATACGTACGTGGGAGGTCGAAGCCACTTTTTTTTTGTGCAACGGTCCTACGACAGACATACCTACTATACACCTAGGCCTACTTACTGAATAGCTGGATAGCTATATATTCAACAAGGCATACACACAACAAGTGGTCTGTCTACCTTATTATTATAAGCTTGGTACACACACACACACACACCTTTTGATCTCGAAGCATTCTTCTTTGAAGAAGTGTTATATATCTCTGCATCCATCAAGATCCACCGGCCACCATTTTGGACTGAATTCAAGTTTTCGAACCCCACACATATATAGAACCCTGAAATATAGAACTTCAACCAACCATGGGCCGTCTTCTTCTCGTGGTCCCCGGCCGGCGGCGCCACTCCTGCGGCCGCCTGGTGACGATAATATTAGGCTTCATGGTGGTCACATACCTCACCGTGCACCACGTCCGCTCCACCCTGCCCAAGATCTATCCCACATCCTTCCCCGCAGACCCAGCCGACCACCTCGCCCTCTTCCAGCTCCCGGAAACCCTGCCGCCCCCGAAAGAAAAGGCCTTCAGAACGATCGATGCAGAGACGCTCAACATCGACGGAGACAGATATGTGTTTCTGCGCAATCTGGCGCACGGGTATGAGGGCCAGTCGAGGATATATCTGGACTCGCAGACGCGGAGGGAGGTTGTGATCAAGACGTTTTTTAAGAGCACGAGGGTGAATCCGCTGCCGGAGCATCTGCGGGCGGTGTTTAATCCCGCGCGGAGGAGTCAGAGGTGGTTGGGTTCGGTTGGGAGGTTTTTGTTGTGGCCGTTTGGGCTGGTTGAGGGCGGGTGGGGGGGGATAGAGTACTGGCCGACGGAGATCCCGGGGACGTTGTGGTTCACGGGGAAGAGGGGGGAGAAGATCGGGACCGACGATACTACGGCGGAAAGGGCGTATGTGGAGGTTTTGGATTATTTTTATCTCAAGAATCGGTGGGTTAAGAATAATTGGCAGTTGGTGATGCCGTATTATGAGGATGGGACGATTGATGGGCTGGCGAAGTTGATTCGCCATCTGGGATTGAGGCCGGAGGAGGTCGATCGTGTGTACCGAGATAACTTTCTCGAGTACATGGATAGCCTTCGGAGGATTCACGTTGAGGGATATGTAAGTTATAATTATCAACTTTTTTTATTCATGCCTGGGGGGGAAATTATTTATAAACGAATGAATACTGACTTTGTAACTTTCTACTACCTAGTGCCACGACGACATCAAAGTCGACAACATCTTCGTCTCGCGCACGCACAACGGCACCACCTGGCTCGTCTCTGACATTGGCAACATCCGCGAGTTCAACCACGCCCACCACGCCTCGTACGGCACAAACTGCCGCGTCAGCGACGTCGAAAACGCACTCCGCACATACGTCTGGTTCCTGCGGCTCGCGTCCGGCGGGAAACGCTCAGCGTCCCGCCAAAAGTACTATGACGAGGAGTTTTACCGCGGCAGAAAGAGCTGGAGCTGGGTGTACTGGGAGTGGAAGAGCCTGTCGCGCGAGCATCTCGACGACACGCACGTCGATGTGATTAGCGAGCTGAAACGAGTCTTTGAGCTCGAGGCTGCGCGCGGAGGACGAAGGGGCGAACACAACATCATCAACCCCGACGGCCCCTCGCGGATCCCAACCAGTGCGTCGCTCATTGCTGCGCAAGAGGCCGAGTTTTCGCGGAAGGTGAGGGGCGCTGTGGACGAGCTTGCGAGGGACCGGCAGTGGTGGAAGCGTGGGAACATGGAGATGCCGTCCTGGTTGTGGCGGGATGATATCATCATCGAGGGGTGGCAGCGATCGGCGGAGGAGTTAGACCGTGTTGGGTTGGCGATGGATGCAGAGTCCGGATCCGAGGGGGTCGATGGGGGTGCGACGCAGCTGAGGCAGCAGCAGATGGTCATCCAGAATGAGGGCCCTATCGACGCGGAGATGTTGGCGAAGGCGATCGAGTGGGAGCTGGGCAAGGGTGGGAAGCGGGGGATATTTGACATCATTTGGAGGAAGTTGGATGGGCCTTCGTAATCGTTTTTCGGATTCTTTTTTCGGATTTTTCTTTTCGGTTTAGGATTTCGCTTTCCTCTCGCTTTTCTTCAAGGTTGTTTCTGCATGCGTCTAATAGTCTAGTATTTTTTCATCTGCCTTGGATGGATATCGATTGTGTACATTGTCTTCCCTTCTTTTCCTTTTTCTTTGGATTTCATGGAGTTTTTGGGTTAATTTTGGGGAGTACTTTTTTTTTAAATTTCTGCATGTTCAAGATTCAGGGTTGTGATTGCAATGAATAATTGGGTAAATAATTTAATGATGTCTTGGACGCTATTAATGACAAATGATTTCAAACAAAAACATCGCATGATCTATCAATCTTGAACATGATTCTTTGTAAAAAAAAAATGAGAAAATGTAAAATAAATCGCTTAGGAAGAAAAATGCCGCAGCTGGATCTCATTTTAAAAGGGTCTAATCGGCGGTTCCTTGTAGTCTAGTCGTTGGGGTACCTATTTCTTTCCTAGCCACGAGCTCGTATAACTGCTTTCCATCTCTCAGAACTCGCACACACGCCGAGTCCCATAAGAATTGGGTGTGTTGTAATAATAATCACATATAAGTCTCGTCCATCGAGTCTTTCGTGCCTGTGGATCCGCCATGCATCACCGTCCCTTCCTTCCCGGTGTCCTTTCAAAGCTCGAGAGAGTGTGTGGCGCAGCTCCTCGAGCGAGGCTCCCGAAGTTGGGTGGCTTTAGGGCTTAGCTTGACCTAGATCAAGTAGCCATCCTGTACTGAGGCATAACCACCCAAAGCTTCGAAGTGGCAGCTGAAGAGAGAGTACGAGGTACATAATCACTGTATGGAACTACACTCACAACTTACCTTTAAACCGAATAAACTCTGCATGCTGGATGGGTCTGGTCACGAGACTACTCTAAGTAGATGCATGTGTGCCAAAGCCCGTCCTACCTAATCGGGAAGTAGCGGGATCGGGAAGTGAAGGAAGCTCGGATTTAAATTTAAGCTCTTGCTGTGCCACGGACATCCCAGGCGAATATCAGGCCTCCAATGCAATGGCATGGGTGTTTATGAGCCACGCGCAATTGCAAGGCCGACTACTTACTCTGCCTGGTATGTACTACACGCGGACCTGCGTACAGACAAGCCACAGCAATTCCAGCTCTGGAATATTTAAACACCTATTCGTGCAAACTTCGAATTCAATCCATCCAAGCTTGTGCAATTGCAACTCCAATAATTCCTCCTCAATTAATATTCCACAGATCGATATCGATATCGATCATCATACGGCTGGTTACAAGTCTAGTCGTAGACTGAATAATTAAATCTCTACTACTACCTACATATCTGGACCAAACAAACATATCACCGCAACGTTAACCACAATGTCTTCGAATTCTCCAACAAACCCCACCACCACCGCCGCAGACGCAGCAGCGGGCACAGGCGGTACGTATACCAATAACGAGAACACTACCAATACCAACACCGGTATCTCCACCCCCACCCCCACCCCACACGCCCACCTCCTCGACCTCTCCCCCACAACCTCCCACCCCCCCACCCAATACTTCGCCCTCATAATCGACAACCTCCTCACCCCCGCCGACTGCGCCGCCCTCCTCGCCCTCACCACCACCACCTCCGACATCACCACACCCTGGGCCATCGCGAGCGTGAGCCAGGGCAACGGCGCGCAGAAGCTCCAGCGGGAGAGGCGGCACTCGCAGAGGCTTGTGCGGGATGATCGGGAGGCTGCGGGGTGGGTGTTTGAGCGGGTGAGGCCGTTTTTGGAGGAGTTTGGGGTGGGGGTTGTGGCGAGGAGCTCGAGTGGGGGGGAGGGGGAGGGGGAGGGTGAGGGTGAAGAGGGAGGAGGGAAATTTAAGTTTTATCCGCACATGATGGTCCCGCCCAAGACGGCGAAGAAGGCGGAGGCGTTGAAGGGTGAGAGGTGGAGGGTGACTAGGTTAGTTCCTTGTCATATTTTATGATATATCCTCATTCTCACGGCGCTATTCGAGATGTATGGGATGGCTAACTCAAGGCGTTATACATGGCAATATTCTAGACTGAACGAGCGCCTCCGCTTCCTCAAGTACGAGGCCGGGGATTTCTTTGTTGGTAAGTACTTACCTACATCCAAAACCCCACACAATCTTAACTAAGTAACCCTAACTTTTCTTGTCAAAATATCCAGCCCACACCGACGGCTCCTACAGCACCCACACCCACACCCACACCGGCAGCACCGGGCCCCTCGATCGCGACCCAACCTCCACCCCACCAGCACCACCAGCACCCGAAGAACGCTCCTTCCTCACCCTCCAACTCTACCTACACTCCACCCCCGACCTCCTCGGCGGCGCAACACTCTTCCACCCCTCCCTCCACGACACCTCCCCTGAGCACCAAGTCCGCGTGGAGGCCGTGCCGGGGCGGGCACTGGTGTTCCAGCATAGGGGGATGGTGCATAGTGGGGAGAGGGTGGAGAGGGGGGTTAAGGTCACGTTGAGGACGGAGGTGTTGTATGAGAGGATTAATTAGCTAGGTGATTTATTGCTTTTGGCAGAGGGAGGGCGGACAATGGCATCGATTATCCATGAGTTTCAACGTTAGTAGCTATACTTTTGCTTCACTTTTTGTTTTTAGGTGATATCGATAAGGGATTTTTATTCATATAGTATTCCCACCCCACCCCACCCCACCCCCCTCCCCTCCCTCCCCTTCCCCTCCGACGACCCCTCCGACCCCTCCCCCAACACCTGCTCTACCCCCTATCCAAACCCGAAATCTCAGGCCCAGCCCACGGGATGAAGAATAGGCTTAGGCTGGCTACCAGCTTCCACGGGACTTGAGTTATTAGTGCTTCCACTAGGGAATTTGGCAAGCTGGGCGGGCTGGGCATATCTCCAGCTGAGCTATCTACAGCTATGGGCAGGGGGGGGGGTGTGGTTGAGAGGTATGGATGGGTACATGTGTTTCCAACATGTTGTTTGTGAGGTGTTGAGGAGAAGGAACCATCAATGGTACTGTTCACATGCCGTGTAGACTTGGAAGAAGTGGTGGTGAGGACTTACGCAAGGCTGCTCGCTATTGCTAGCAGTGCGCAGGAACAGGAGGGGGAGGAGTACTAGTGGAGGGAGCAGGGCGGCGAAGAAGGCGGGGGATGGATCCGATATTGGCAAGTCCTGTGCGCATGGAGATGGTTGTTATGATGATGTGATGTGGGGCAGGTAGCGTGTGGTGATGGCTGTGACTGAAGGGGGTGGAGGACGAGAACATGTGGAGGGAGGGGGAGCAGATGGAGACCGCGGGCCGTGGGATGTGGGGGGAAGGCCCAAGGTATCCGCACGCATGCACGCACGCACGCACGCACGCACGGAAGCGGGACCATCCCTCGCGATCGCGAGTACTGGGAGAACTGGCGATATATATATATTCCAGCTGTTGGTGTTCTCGGCCGTGACAGTATACGTATGGGTTCGGCAGTGATGTATTCCATGCCATATAGATAGAATCATTGACCCATGACTTGCAATGAATGTATTTAGGTCTGGACCTACCATCCTTTAGAGTGCTGTAATGGCATATGCATCCACCAGTACTAGTACCACCTACTTCCATCCCTTTTGATATATGTTGACCATGGCCATTCAGGCTTTCACATATGCATTTTTCCTTAGTCTGGAAGCTGGTCATCATCGTGCGCTGTATATACGTAATTATAACTTGATATTCGAATTCTGTCAATTGCAATCTGCCGGCAATATATAGCCGTGGAAATCTGAGCTCGAGGTAGTAGGTTTTTGGAATACGTAGGCCTCGCGATGGTGGTTTTTGGTAATTTTTGGTGGTGGTTTTGTTGCAATTAATGAATAAAAACACACGAGGAAGAGCTCGAGAGAAGCTCGAGAGGTCAATATATGCATAATATTTCTTTTGGAATGTGACTGCCATATGCATTCATTGCAATGTGAATGATGGCAACGTTAACGTCGATCGTTTACATGTGTACTTGCTTCCCATATGGCCACCAGCCCCACGTGGCCCGCCACCCCTCAAGTACCTAGGTAATCGGCGTGAACTTGGGTTACCCTGAACTACGTAGAATATAATTAAATAGAAATATCTCGGTGAATTACAACGCTTTTCCGTAGCAGGCCGAAGGAGGCTGTATATATATAGAAAGCTGCAAACATATAACGTTATAACTACATGTCAATTGCAAGATAATTTCCTCATTTGTGTAAGTAAGTAAAGGAGTGTACATACCTGTACATAAGGTAAGTTTATTAGTTTTATTTTTTTTTTTTATTTTTTTTTTATTATTTTTTACTAACCCTTTTTATAAGGTAGCTATAGCTAGCTACCAAACATACCTATGTAGGTATATATGCTTCACATCTCCTCTCTCCATCTTCGAAATCCCCAACCCCTCCCCCAAATCCCCCTCCCCAACCCCCCCCCCGATATTACAAAGTTTAAAAGAAACATGCCTAATTCAAAGCTCGTCTTTAAAATCCCCATACTCATGCTCATACTCACGACACTTCCCCTGATCCTCCCTCTGGTTCTTTGGGGACCGCGACCGCGACCGGCCCCGTCTCGACCTCTTATCCTCAAAAAGCAGCGCGAAGGGCGGGTAGCTTATACGGAAGTTGAAGTTGAGGAGGAGGAGGATGAGGGCGAAGAGGGGTGTGAGGAGGAGGGCGAGGAGGATGAGCATTGGGGTGGTTGGGGGGTGGTGGTGGTTGGTGGGGTGGTGGTGGTGGTGGTGTATGATGGGATGATGGGAGGGGCGTGAAGGGGGTTTAATATACCGCTCGAGGCAGCAATGGGTTGTGGGTTTTTTGGGGTTTTGGAGATACGTGCTTAGGTAGGTGGGTAGGTAGGTAGGTAGGTAGGTAGGGACCTTGAGGTTTGTTATAGATAGGGTGAGAATAAATTTAATTTAGGTAGATAGATTTGAAACTAGCTATAGCTAGATACCTCCGCGAGCTCGGGAGGCCTCTTAAGCTTTGGTTGATGGAATTGTGAATGAGAAAAGTGAGGGAGGTATGTACTCACGAACCGTCTAGCAGAATAGGTACATAGGTACATAGGTACATAGGTAGGTAGGTAGGCATAGGTAGCAACTAAAAAGTGGAAGACTGGTCACTAGGTGTAGGTAACGTTTAGAGGAAGCACCTATAGCTTAGCCTCGACTCAAGTACCTAGGAGGTACCTAAAATACTTACAATTTTGTACGTGTACAATCTAGATCTGGTCTTATAATTATAATCATGGTAAGGGCAAAAATTCAAAATCGATACGACGTAATTAACCGGGCCCCGTGCACTGGTCGAAAATGCTATAACCTACGTATACAACCTTGACGATAGGTACTACCTACATACCTAGGTATGTACCGAAGGTAGCTAGTGAACCATATCCAATATGAGTCCCATTCGAAATAATATTCAAACTTCCACAAATCTACGGACTTCCCCTCCATGGGCCCCGTGTTACGTAAGTTATAAGTAAGTTCGTAATGCATCCTCGTACCATGGAGGCTTCCACTTTAAATCTGGATAGCTACTTAGCTTAGTTATATAGGTATATATGCCTAGGTAGGTACGTACATGTACCCATGACAGCTAGGGCAGCTTCATGATTCAATTTTGCGCAAGTGTATACGTACTCTCTCGATCTCTAGATCACGATATATACCCTCCTACCCCCCCGTCCCGGACCCGTCTCCTCCCATTGTAATATATATATTGCAATTTCCATCATTTTATAATTATAACGTTAACCATACCGCGTCCATCCAACATTAATCCAACCGAACCCAACTCAACCACCAAACCCCCTCCTCCCCGCAACCAGCACCAGCCCCCCATCATTATCATCATCATCATCATCGTCATCATCGATCATGATCATAGCCTTAGCACTCCTCCTCCTCCTCCTCACATGTACACTCCAGATCCTCTTCCAGATCCTCCTCAACTATCTCGACCACCTCAGATTCAGCACACGCTATAATTAACTACATACCTATGCAGTATGTACTAAGCAGCGGTAATATATTACGATATGATGTACACATGTATCTAGAAGGGAAATTCTATTCTAAAGCTATAAATACTTATGTAATATACGAATACAGGTTTCTGGGGCTTCGCCCCGAAAGAACGTTATTATAACCCCAGGAGCCTCTTGGCCAATAAATGAAAATGCCGTCCCTAGCTAGGAATCTGGGAATTGAACTCAGAGACATTAATCCTTCATGCATATGCATGTCAAGTCACACTTATAATCGATCGCAACGACACAAGTCCAGTCGATGTGAAATTACAATTAACAAGGGCTTTTGATGATGCTGCAAAATAAACGAGGAATCGATAAAAAGAGAGATGATGTCGATGATGAGGTGCCATTGGGAGAGCAAAATCTAAAGGTGGCAATGCTCTGGTAAATATATATGACAGAGAGAAAGAGAGAGAGAGAGAGAGATCTAGCAGCCGTGGAATGCTGTCAAATTAATTGACGGGGGTTGCAGCGAGCTACTAGTTCACACTGTGGAGCCAACATCAACAGAGATTGACACCTTGTACATGTAGCTATATCTCGTGACGTGAGCATACAAAATTCTAATACGGGAATATATATCTCACATAACTAGAGATGCAAATATCCTCCTCCGCCACCAATTCCATATCTCCCCCGGCCACCACAGATCGAATATTGATCTGGTAAGATTGTATTATAATTACAGGGAATATATGCACCGGCATTAATACCTTCCTTCAATATCCCCTATCATCTCAATATTCCACATCTAGCAGCATGTATGACTACGTATACATACAGGCCTAATTCAAAGCTTCCGGAGTGCTTTTGGCACCACCATGGCCACCACGACTACCACGGCCACAATCAGCAGCATTATCAATTAACCCCTCAAAAAAAAGAATCACACGAATTCGAAGCATTACATTATTTAAAAAAATTTAAGATACGCTTCGAAATCCCCTAAACCACTTCATCTATATATATCGGATCAATACATGTACACTCCCTGCTAACCCTGCAACTCACTCATCCCACTCCCCAATCCACTCCCACTCCCACTGCCACTCCCACTCCCACCACCTCCAGCAAGGCCACCACCAACACCAATCACCACCGAACTCGCACTAAACCCCGCCCCCCCCTCACCAGCAACAGCACACCCCATCGTCCCCTTCCCCCCCACCGGCACCGGCACCCCTCCTCCAAGACCCTGCTCCACATCCTCCACCTTCACACTCTCAGAAACCCCATACGTCACAGTCCTATGAATCACAATCCTGCCACTCAACTTCTCCGCCGCCCCATGGCCATGGTCACCCTCCCCCTCCTGCTGCTGCCCATGCCCATGGCCATCTACCCCCACCGACCTCGAATGCGCGTGTCCCAACGAACGATCTCGAGAAAGTAACCTCCGGAAGGGATTCTGCGGGGGGAAAAGCCCCCGGGGTAAAACCGATGCCGGTAACGACGATGTGCCGGGTATTTTCGAGTTCGAGGAGCCGTCTTGGATATGTGGGGTACATATTCCAAGGCCCAGTATCGGGGGTGTGTGTTTGCGGTCGGTGTTTGGGTTGGGATGGACTTGGACGACACTATCCTCGCAGTCGATGATGATGTCGACGATCGTGTCATCCTTTTCCTCTTGCTCGTCTCTGTGCCCAGCTGATTGCCCACCGCTCGAGCCCTCATTCACAGATCTCGATCCAGTTGAGCGCGAGCATCCAGATATATGATGATGATAGTTCGAATTCAACTCGACGTCAGAAGACGATGCATTATACCGCATTCCTTCACCATCACCATCATCGCAATCATTATCCAGATGCGGTCTATCATTGAATAAATTACCAGCGCCAGATGGAGCCCCGGAAATGCGCCTGATGCTAACGACCGTCGCCCGTTGATCCCATTTCGACAAGCTCTTTGACGTGCCGGGAGGTGAGTGTGGTGAGTTCTGGGGTTGATTATTTGTCGAAGGATACTCATGATCATCCTTCGAATCGATACCCATAGTGCTACGGCTCGGATTTTCCATATCATCGCTGGTACCATCGAAGCCGGCAGCCACGAGTCTGGCTCTTTTCCGTGTCTTTCGAATGTGCAAGAATATAACGCGCAACTAAAAATGACAAAAATTGGTACCGACGAAAATGACTTTTAGCAAAACTTTCGATCTTCATGCATGAGAAAGAGGGTGGGAAGGGTGGGGTTGAAGAAGTAAAAATGAAAGCAACACAGGACAAAAAATGCATGCTGATGTGAACTCCGAGTTGGGGGGAAATGACGTACGCCCGGGCAATTTGCAACAATCATTGCGATACACGTTTCAATCATACACCAAAAAGTCATGGCCTGTACATCTCCGCCGAGGATAGTAAAGTGGATCCGAAGTGCTGTGGCTATGATGACGAAAAACCCAAGGCCAAACAGAATCGAGAGCATAATCTTTCGTCGAGGGGTGGTTTGTAGTCGAAGAACGATTGGCAGCGGAATAGCGAGGAGCATCAAGTCCGTTGCGATATTGAAAATTCCGAGAATCCATACCTAGATGGGCAGGGTGGGAGGAACATAGGTCAGTAGCTGGGCCGTGATATGTTGGAATTGTGGAA
The DNA here is from genome assembly GCA_024516245.1 of Peziza echinospora. NCBI lineage: Eukaryota > Fungi > Ascomycota > Pezizomycetes > Pezizales > Pezizaceae > Peziza > Peziza echinospora. The sequence goes on along the minus strand of JAJLQT010000010.1, from coordinate 1,285,052 downwards.
AATAAATACTAACATATTTGATTCCATCCGTGCAGTTACCTAAAATGTTTAACAATTTGATCAGCCCAAGGCACATTCAGCATATCTTTAGAAAATACATACGTCCTGGGTCGGGATAGATCTGCCAATTCTTGTGGAAAGGGCGGCAGACGGTGAATAGTGCAATCACACAAGCTAACATTGATACCCCCAATGCATACCAAGCATATCGAACGTTCTTTTGCTCTCGCGCCCCTTTCGTCACTCTGCCATAAAACAACAGTATGCTTGCCTTCAACGACCAAAGCATGAAAAGATACGTAAACCATGCGAATATGAATAATTTCGAAGCTGCAGTTCTTTTGATCCACTCGTCACTGTCAGGTACCATGGCCTTTCGCATTTCAGCAGTCATGGCATTGGTCCCGTTCAAGACAAGATAGGGTATTGCTACGACATCCGTGACCCAGTTGATGAGGGAAAAGATGACAAAGTATTCCTCCAGTCCGAGAGGAAGTCCGCATATTTTCCGAGCCGTGAGGCGAGCAACTGCCACGAAAGAGCCGATACCAAAGAGGAGCCAGGTGACCCAAATAACATAGGCCTGAGCTTCGAGAGTTAAGTCCACGATCGGAAAAAGTGAAGAAATAGACGTACTGTTTATCATATGGTTCCCCAATCCATAGCCGATATGATGCTTGTTTCCATCAATCATTGTAACAAGTCCTGATGGGTTTTTCTTGAGTGTTTCGTTGTTGGACCCTCAAATCAATTATTTTCAATTGAATACCAGATTGCGATATATAATAATAGAGATATGCCAATTTCAAATTGATTTGGTTTAAATTCTCGAGAGTATATATGTTGATGTGTGAAGGCGTTGAGAGCAGTCTGAATAATTCTGTCGATGTGTTCTCGTACCCAGAATGTCGCTGTTCAATACTCCAAATTTTTATTTGTAGTATCACAGCTCATCTGGTCTGAATACCGCAGTTGACGAATGTCGGTCAAGGTTTAGAGGAAAAACCAAGAACATATGAACATGCACGGCAGTGATGAAGCATATATGTGCGCATTTTCGTCAAGCTGGGGCCTTCTGAATCTTCCCATGCCTTCATAAGCTTCAAGTTCATCGGGTAATTGCTGGAACAAAATGGCGTACTAGTGCGACTCGTGAAGATGAATTCAGGCCATATATGTATCGTTCATCCTTTCCACATAGATCATCAAGTCAAGAGTCTTGAATTATGCTGCTGGATCAAGGCTAGCATACCTTTGATATAAGAAGTTGAGGTTGATTCAACCTCAAGACTGGTGTTATATCCTAAGGCGGGTCTGATCATAGACAGTGGATCTAGCATCGCAATTAGACATGTTTACTATATTGGTAAATATCGCACTAGCGTATTTGAGATCCAATGTGGATCATGGTTGCGGAAAGTAAGAATTTGGATGGAGGCCATGGCCAAACATCTCAATATCAAGTACAGCGTCTTGGCTTCTCGACGTGTGTAAGAACCTAGAGATAGTAGATAAACCCGATAATGGCCGCAAAGGCCAAATCCTAGCGAGAGGGAGGATGTAGCATATGCACCTTACGGGAGACGTCCAGACCAACCAAGCCAATGGTTCAGATAAGCCCATACTGCTTAGCAGCCAGCAGCTGATCCACATTAGGCCCCAGTTCTTTCTGTGCATGGGCCATGTCTTCGAGAGCTAGTTTGAGTATACCGGGAGCTAGCCTCGAGTTACCGGGAGCTTATTTCACAGACCTGTATAAGTTTGATAGGAGGCTCCATTGAACTAGTACTTCCCTGGTAAACTGATTAGTTCGAAATAAAAGGAACGAGACTAGAAATGAAAGTGGGCTCCGGCTTTGCATTCTCCAATATGTACCTGAAAGGCGAACCATTACTCCAATAGGGAGGAGCACAGGACCCGTCTCACGCACCCAAGCCGAAGCTTTCGACCCAAACAGCGGTTCGTTTAAAGCAATTTGTAGATTATCTTCCCACGAATGATGAGTATCAATGCATATGCACTCCGCCTTTTTGAGGATGGGGTTTCCAAGCCCTTCGGATTTCACTGTGATTCATGTGATTACCACACTTTTCGGTGATAATCTCCAGGATATCGATATTAGACATTCATATTCAAAAGCACCTCCGTAAGAAAAACATGTTTTACTCGGTTTGCCGAGCTCGATCTAGAGGCAGAAGTAAATCGCCTTGATCAAGTGTGGCGATCTCCGCTGGCGGTCGAATTTTAGTGAAGTAGATTCCGTGCAGTAACAATTAATCTATATCCACTGATTAGCCCCTCTGTCCCTGCATAAGTAGGAGGTATGGCCCGGGGACGAGGCGAATTTGCGGGGCTTACTCGCACCAGCTAAACCACATTTGTCTTGGGTTTCATCTTGTAGTGCGGTCGCAAAAATATACCATATTCGGGGAGCCTAGACCTCATCCATATGGCCATGGCGTTGGGGGGTCTGCCGCGGATTTGAACTGGGCCAGCCAGGGCGTGAAACCCTCGATCGAGCCGAGCCGTTCAGGAACGTTTTGGCCTGCAATCGAAGGTCCTCCCGCGAAATGATGGTGAGGATGATGCATGTTTTCCGAGACATTCCTGCGAGGCGCATTGGAGGAGGAGAGAGAGTGCGTAGAGCGACGAAGCTTTTTTTACAAATGAAATTGGGATTGGGGAATGGAGGAGGATCCAGAAAGGAGAGGAATTGCAATTGGGCGGAAGGAATCGCAGCTGCAGGAGACCCATTGGGTAACCACTTCCCAAAGCGGAAGTCCGGTTGAGGACAGAGCGAATCGAGTAAGCGAAGAAGAAATTCGTTTAGGGTAGCTGATAGATCCTCCACGTGACGAAATTATATTTCTCACACGTGCGTGCACACTCATGTATTATAATTATTAAAGGCAAATTTTTCAATTTGAATTGCATCAATTATAGAAACTCGTGATAAAAAAGAGGTAACTGTTGTTTACATTGCCAAGGACTACTTCATTTTAGATGTATGTGGGGAAGCTGCCGCCTTGACGTTCTTCCGTTCCGCCATCATCACCGATGAAATCTACTCTACTCTCGTGACTAGACTTACTAAGCGAGCGATGAAATCACCGTCTGATCTACGAGACTAACCAATATAATATCGAGCTTGAGGTTCATCTCCATTTGTAATACTCTTCGCTCCCATCTTCCAATTGAGAATGAATACAACAACTAACCAGAAATTTTACGGCCCACGGATCCTCTTCTCATGATCAATCGAGTACGAATCAAAAAAAAAAACGTCACATTGCAATTGGAAAGCACCTTAGGAGCTAGTTATAGTTACTCCACCGAAAAGATTACTACCAGCCTCGCCCCTCGAGACTGCCTCGCCCTAGGCTTATATCTCAATTCTCCATAATACTAACGTACCCCCTTCTCTATAAAAATGTCTAGTCTCGTTACCAAAATTCTGACAAACAAAAATTCTAGAGTAGTCTCGTTACCAAAATTCTGACAACACAGCTAACAGCTATAATCGGCACGAGGCTTTGCTTTAATCTTGGCGCAACCGTTTTTTTCTCTAGTAATTCTATCCTTCCATCCATATATTATAATCCCTCGGCTAAGGGGCTGACAAATCCCCCACCTGCACACTTGACTAGAGTACCTAAGCTAGCGAGGTGACAAATCCAATCCACCTTATTCGGGCACTAGCCCATCTCCCTTTGGTGAGGAGACGGACAAGTGACGCCATCTGGAAGATTCGAACTTTTTCGTTATCCAGGGGTTGAAGGGAAGATCCAACGGCGCAGGGGGGGGTTGTTTTTTTCGAGAGCTGCCCAATTGCAAGCTCCCCTGCTGGACACGGGTACCTACCCGTTACCATACTACAATGGATATGGATTCCAGTGAGTATACCTTCCAGTGATCATGATTGCAGAATTCTAACATGTGTGCAATTATTGTTATTGCTTTATAAGATCTGACACATTTTGCAGCTTCCTGATCAGTCGACTACATGTAGGATTACCAAATCGATTTATCTGTAACAATTGCAATGGATCTCCAAATAATATGGAACAACTCGCGGCTGCGGATGTTTTCAATCGTGAGATTCTCGCCTGAGATGAGGAAGCCCGCGGCCGTACCATGTCGAGTACATACATCATCACCATCAAGTGCTTCAGGAATTCAATTGATACTCCCAATATGGATTCTGATTCTGGCCAATATCCCAGCTCAATGCTTCGATTACCGTGCCCAGATTGACTAATGTAGCCGTTTTCCCGATACATTCACACTCCGATTTCCTTAGTCTCCGATTTCCTGACACTCCAACTAACGGGCGCCACGCGGGAACTCCGGCTGTCTTCAACTATGGTTTGGAGCTACCGGGGAGCGCTTTGTAAAGCAAAAAGTCCTTAATTGCTAGGTTTACAAACCAGGGCGCGGCATGATGAAGGATTCAATATGTTATATAAGGACATGGAGAACTCTGCTCCTCCAATTTTTCTCTCATCCTATCACATCAATTCCTCTTCTCCTCTCATCACCTACCTTCCAAGATACCCACAAAAGCCTTCACGATGACCGCCTCACAGGAGATTCCATTGGAAAACGTGGCCGTCGAGGGCCTCCCATACTTCACACCCGCACAGAAGGTTGCCCCAGGAACGGCCCTCGGCTCTGTGGATGGAAAGCTCCCAAAGATCTTTGAGCCCCTCACAATCAGAGGCGTGACAACTCCAAACAGAATCTGGGTAAGTCCTCCCCCCCCCCGTCCACAGCATATGCGGGATCTCGAGATGTCTAACATCATGAATAGTACTCTCCAATGTGCCAGTACTCTGCAGACACCACACGCCACAACACCCCCTCGGTCTGGCACACTGCCCACCACGGCGGCAGCTGGACCCGCGCCGGCTGCGGCCTCACGCTGGTCGAGGCCACCGCCGTCGCGCCCGAGGGTCGCATCACCCCGCAGTGCCTCGGCCTGTGGACCGACGAGGCCATCCCCGCCTACACCGACCTCGTCCAGACCGCGCACGCCCTCAAGCAGGTCATCGGCATCCAGCTCGCGCACGCCGGCCGCAAGGCCAGCGCCGTGGCCCCCTGGCTCTCCCCCGCAGCCGTCGCCGACCCCCGCGACGGCGGCTGGCCCGACGCCGTCGTCGGCCCCGTCGGCGGCCCCGCCGGCCAGTGGGACGAGAACCACGCCGTCCCCAAGGCCCTCACGATCCCCGAGATCCACGCCATCACGCAGAAGTTCGCCGACGCCGCCGTGCGCGCCGTGAAGGCCGGCTTCGACCTGATCGAGATCCACGCCGCGCACGGGTACCTCCTCAGCTCGTTCCTCTCGCCCGCCACAAACACCCGCACGGACGCCTACGGCGGCAGCTTCGAGAACCGCACGCGCATGCTCCGCGAGACCGTGGTCGCCGTGCGCAAGGTCATCCCGGAGTCCATGCCGCTGTTTGTCCGTGTCAGCGGCTCCGAGCTGATCGAGCACAAGTTCGCCACCCCAGAGGAGGCCGACGAGAAGTCCTGGACGGTCAAGTCCACCGCGGAGCTCGCAAAGGTGCTCGCCCCGCTCGGCGTCGACCTGATGGATATCTCTGCCGGCGGGAACCACAAGGACCAATCCGCGCATCTGCTCTCGCAGCACTCCAAGACCGCGCCCCAGGCGCCCCTCTCTGCGTATGTCCGCAAGGAGGTCAAGAAGGCCGGCGTCAACATCCTCGTGACTGCGGTTTCTGGGATCAAGACCGGGAAGATTGCGGAGGAGGTGTTGGAGTCTGGTGCTGCTGATGCCGTGTTTGTGGGCAGGTGGTTCCAGCAGGACCCTGCGTTGGTGTGGACCTGGGCGAGGGAGTTGGGCGTTGATATCCAGGTGTGCCACCAGACGGAGTGGCCTTTCAAGGGCCGTGGATCCAAGAAGGTCGTGCCCATTAAGAAGGATTAGAATGTTTTATTCCTTTTCTTTTCATTTTGGCAATTAGATTTCATGATCACTTGGTTGGAGCGTTAAAAAGAAAAATTGTGTTTTGGAGTTGATGTAGCATTTCCATTTGTTTTTTTCTCACACATCTGTTAAATAGATATATATAGATTTACAGTCGCTGATTTTTTTTTTTTGTAAAAAAAAAAAGATTATTGGTTTGATACTTCGAATAGGAGTACCAAACTTTTTAAGAATTCTATTATGTATTTCAGCAAGTGGCACACTGCATGAAGGACCATCGTTCAAAATTCTTTTCTCCGACTGGTACCACTCGTACCTTGGCTCCCTGTCCCTAGCAGCCCGAACACTCCCTACCACCACCTTATCCATTCATGACATCATACCTTGCCTATTCGAGTACTCTATCCATGGCATCCCTGGTCCCACCCCACCCACCCACCCTACAGTTCTGCCATACGGAGTACTTTTTTTACAATCACACTTTAAAATTTAAATATGTTTTTGTTTTAGAAAAAACGTATCTCTGCATGCATCGCCCGGGAGAATAGGTTAACGTTGATGTGGTGGGGCCCGGGTTAACGTTTATTGGAAACATACTTAGGTAATACAGTAAACAACACGAAAATCAGAACTATTGATATACTCGAGGCTGGTAGATGGTTGGTATACGGGATGAAAATCGATATCTACTCGGATTGAGCTTCTGGGTACTGGGTGGGATATACATACATACATAATTTTTTTTCTCGTGCGGCCTGCAATAGCTATAGGCACTGTGTATAGTATAGGTAGGAATTAGGTACATAGATTTGACTTGAGCGAGGGAGTGCGTACCTTAAGTAAGTACATACGGTGCCTCGTACCTTCTCGTGCCCGATACCAGCATCAGCATCGCTGCTTCAAGTGGCCAGCTGCCACAAGTCAAAAGTACATATGTACTTACTTTATGTAGGTACTTCGTTCACCTACCTAAATCGTTGATAACGAGCTACTTCCGGATTCGGCAAATCGATACACTCTACCTAATATCGTCCTTTTGTAGCCTGGATTTTTGATGAACATTTAGCAAACTACATGTTCATCATCGATATCTCAATTGGCTCTTTTTTGAACCTCCTACCTACTGTATGTAAGTACCCATTATCTCCCGAAGGCATGTAGTCAGTCTGCACTACTACAGATCTAGAGTACATTCATACATCATGGCCATCCAGCAAGCCTGGGAAATCTGGACTAGACTTTTAATTTATTGATTTAACGTCAAGTGCACGTGTGTGTGTATGTGTGTCTGTCCTTTATTGATATCTTTTGCATGTGTACTTACGTGCCATCGCTACCTACTTTATGTAGGTACTTACAAGTATTAGTTATAAATTGGGATGTTGATTCGAGGTAACGGTACCGGATTCCTGCATTCTGAATTCGAATTCGATTGAATCAGGCCAGGCAAGCGATTATATCGGTACTCATTGCAGGTAGCTACGAGTACTTCTTCTTGTATGTACGTAGTACCGATCAATCAGGCCGGACAAGGTATGGACAAAAGCAAAGGGGAGCTTGGAGCTTAATTGCCGGCCTTCATTCTTAAGTACATACCAACATGTCTGTGTAGTCGATGATCCGGATAAGCGTTATGTGTGTACTCTACTTGAGGAGGTAGTTAGTACAATCAAATGTCCATACATCCATTGAGTACCTACCTTACCTAAACTATGGAGATTTCCCCACCCATAAACCCTCCTCCTCCTACCCTACATACCTAAGTAGGTAGGTACCTCCCTGTACATGAGAAAAACCACTCGATCGATATCGTTTTAATTAAAAAAAAAAAAAGAGTCAAACCCCCCCCCTATGCATGTAACTACATAAACTATATAAATTTATTTATTAAAAATCTACCTGACATCTAGATCTAGATCTAAAGGTAGGAAATAACGAGCTATATAACGATCCTCTACCATTAGCCATAGCAAATTCATTCTTATTCTCATGGTCAATTAATTGCAATATGTATACGTACACTTCTTCACATATCCATCTCTACATCTCCCTTATAATTAGGTAGGCCTTAAGCTTAAGCTTCTCTTCTCTTCTCGGAAAACATGACAATCGATACCCACAGCGCGATCTAGACTGCCCCTCCAATTCAATCCAATCCAAGTTCCACACCCACCATAGGGAGTTAATCCATGTCGCACTGTACTCGTAGCTGATACATGTAACTATGCGCCAACGCCGATCCGGCCGGGACATTTTTTTCAAATAATTATAATACTTGCCATCTTCCCTGGTATACGTAATTACCTAGTAGGTGGAGCACTCGAATTTATAAACATAGTTTCCGAATTCGAATTCAACCAGAATCCTCAATTTTTTTTTTGTCCCCATACGCTCGAGCTCCTCTCCATATACCAAGTAATTCTTACTTAGCATTATATTATTCTAGCTATAGCTATAATATATAACATGCCCTGGAAAATCGTGGCCAGAGAGGAAGTGGTTATCAGAAACGCCTTCCTTATCAACCCCCCCCCACACGTAGGATACGTAGGAGCAACACTTCACTTACTAACCACCCCCCCCCCCCCCCGCCCCCCCCCCCCCCCCCTCTCCACCTCTCCCCAAAATTTAAAAGCTTGAATTGATCCCAGTTTCTTCTTCTACTTACCATGCAGCGCAACGCAACGCAACGCAACGCAACGATTCCCCCTGGCCATATGCGAGTACTTTACGCCTCGCTAGTGTGGAAAGAAGTTGGAAAAGCACAGGTAGAGTACACTCCCATACCCCTCCAACGTAACGTCTTTCCTGCCAAGGGGGGGGGGCTATCAATGATTACGTCGGTCGCATAGAGTTGGCTTGCTGGGTGGATAGTAAGTAGAGATCGGGTAGGTAGGCAAGACAAGGCATGTGCCTTGAATTGAATTGGATTGTATCTGACCATGCCCCAAAGATAAAGACGTAGTTAGTATGCAGAATAGAGTAGAGTAGGTTGGAAGGGTAATCGCTATCCCGCAGACCCTCCCCTCCTCTTCATAAAAGTACTTAAACCCTCCAGCGTCCGGATCGTCCGTGATTCCATCCCATTCGAAAGAAAAGAGAAAGAAATATCAGAAAGAAAAAGGGAACTCGGTCGAAGAGGGCCTGAAAAGGAAGTTGGGAATAAACCAACCGACCATCTGAATCCAACCACTCGTTGCCATTTCCAACCCGCACATCACCCGCCAAAAATGTCCACCATAACCACCACCAAGGAGGCCAACTCTGGCAACAAAACCGCCCACAACGTCCTCCGCGTCATCCAAGTGCTCACGCTCCTCCCCGCCTGGGCGCTCCTCGCCTCGCTCATCTCCGACTACAACTCCACGCACAACACCGACAGCGCTCCCGGGAAAATCCAATTCCTCTTCGTCGTCTGCCTGCTCGCCTCAATCTGGGCCTTCTGCATCCTCATCGCCGTAATCCGCGCGGGCAACACCGCGCTCTGGATCACGGCGCTCGACATCCTCGGCGCGGCGCTGCTGATCGCGAGTGTCGTTGTGGCAAGCGACATCGCCAACCGCGGGGAGTGCGTCACGGGGGGCGGGGTCGTGAATATGGGCGGCTCGGGCACGACGAAGTACTACTATGACGAGAACGGGGTGTGGAGGGCCTACCCCAACGACGGGACGGGGGACACGACCGTAAACCTCCGTGATGGGGGATGGTGGATCCAGGGCGACGGCCGGTGCTCGAAGCTCAAGGCTGCGTGGGGGCTTGCGATCGCAAACATCGTGTTGTTCTTCATCACGGCGATCCTTGCGGCGGTGGTGTCGCGGGAGAAGAATGTGCTGGTTGCGCGGAGGGAGAAGGTGTACATCGAGGAGGAGGCGATGCCACAGCCACATATGGCCCAGCCGTTACACCCGGTCGTGTACCCCCAGCCGGTGTACGATCGTGAGGAGCCATATGGGTATGATAGGGATGAGGAGAGGAGACACTCGAGGAGAAATTCGAGGTCGGGGCATAGTAGGCGGAGCTCGCACAGTCATGGACACAAGTCCAGCCACAGGAGCCGGAGTCGGAGGGGGTCCACTACTGCCGACTACTATTAAATCTCAAAGAAAGGTTGATGTTAATATGAGACCGACGAGATGAATTGTTATGAATAATACTTACCACACACTACCACAGCTGAATAGCTGCCTTTCCTTCCTTCATCATGTTTATCATTTTCATGTCTTTCCCTTCATCTTTGCTTCTTTTTTCCATCTTTGGGTCTGGGGGTTGGTAGATGACTCGGTGGATGGACACATTGAGTTGGGGCGTAGTTCTGGTTCTTTTGGGCTTTCATTTTTGGGTTCTCTCTATTCCTTTTGTTGCTTCTCGTCTCATGAACTCTATATTTAATATCACTTTATGAAATATGATAATGAATTATATCTATATCACGCTCCCATTTAATCAGTGATTTTCAACTAAATACATGAAACAATCGACGATGCAATATATACCTTCCTTATGCGCCCAACGCCATGCACTACCCACAATCCTCAGAATATGTCAACCTCGCCTACATCTCTGATTTTGTTTCCAAACAATTTTTCCATGTTTTGGGAGTACCATAATTGGAGAATTGAAATCTACCAAACGCTCACCATTCCATAACCCTTGTCAGATATCGACTTATTCTCCCAGAACGCCCCAGAGACATTCTGTGCATCACCAACTGCCAACCTGACGGGGATTCTTGCGCCTTCGTCAATACTCTTTGGTGGCCTCTTACCTGCTCCAGAGGCCTTACTCCCCATATCCGTATCCACCCAACCAGGACAACAGCTGTTGATCAACTTGTCGGGATGTTCTCTCGCCAGGATAGCCGTGAGTGCAGTGACTGCTGCTTTTGTCACGCTGTAGCAGTTGTTTGGCCAACCGTGGGTTGAGGGATCAATTCCGGCGCGAAGAAGAGTGAGGTAGCTCTCAACCAGGGCAGTAAGTTTCGGAATGTCGAGTGATGGGGATGTTATTTCGCTGACGAGGGACGGTGATGAAAAGTTCTTGAGATGGCAGGCTACGGAGGAGACGTTGACGACACGGCCTTGTGGAGGGATGAGTGGCAAGAAAGCTTTCCACATCTGTGGGGGAAGAGTCAGTGTCTGGCCACCTCATATCCTCCTTCATCGGTCATGATATCAGAAGCTCATTTGACTCACGTTCAGTGTCCCATAATAATTGATGTTAATCATCTTCTCTGCCTCCTCCAACCCAGGAACATTCTTCTTCCCCGCACCCATGGACCCCGGTGGATCAAGTGCAACGCTTGCATTATTGATCAACACATCCAGTTTCCCCCCCTGTTGCTTCTTCACATACTCCATCATTTTATCGATACTCTCCAGATCTTCTGTATCAAGCTGGTGATAAACGAGCTTTGTCCCGCCAGTCCCGCCGACTTCCTCGCCGATGGTAGTGTGAGATTCGTTGCCCTCGGGGCGCTGAATGAGGGAACTGGCGGCCTTTTCACCACGAGTGGGATCTCGGGAGGTTAGATAGACTGTGGAGCCAGGGGGCGATTGGGTGAGAAGTGAGCGGGCGATGCCATAGCCAATTCCTTTATTGGCACCTGTGACGAGGATGGATTTTGCGTTGGACATGGTAGAGTGATGGAGACGTCTGGAGATGTGTTCTCTAGACGTGAGGTTTGCAATGGCTATTCTCAGTAAAATTGTGAAGAATGATTGTGGGCATCACCGGAATTGGCCGTGGAATGCGGACTGCGGATTGAGCGATGGGTTTATATGAGCATATAGGTCACTATCCGAAAGCTCTCCCAGGGTTATGCCTCTGTCCTTCGTCTCGAAAAAAGACGCCCAAATCCGAGTGCTCCGTCATGGGCGCTGCCGCTACGTCGCATGGAGCTCTAGCCGGCCCTCGGAAGCACAGGCGAGCTCTGGGGCCGTCTCCACCATCGTGCCTTCTCTTCGTTTCGAGGATCACCGAGCAGTAGCGTGGGCTGTGGATATGTACCTAAGGCAGCGAGTCTTGTGGGTTGAGGACCAGGAGGAGGGCTCTCTCGTGGGAAAGAGGCTCGAATGCCCAGCCATCCGAAAAGAGAAGGAGCATCCAGATTGGGCCGCATTTCCAAATGCTGGCAGGCGTGCACGTGGCTGCTAGTCACGAGACTAGGCTGGTAGCCAGCTTGGAATGCGGTCCATCATCCTTCCTACGCAAGAATCCCCGGCGGAGGGGTCCCTCAATACGCCTCAGATGGCCCCCAGAAAGCTCGCCTCCCCAGCCTCGTCTCGACTCCGCCACAACGGATTCTGCCTCGCCTCGCTCCCGAGCGCTCAGGCGATCTCTCGTCCGACACAACCATAGAGTGTAGGCAACTTGATTCGCAGTTGCAGCAGCGGCCGCAAGAGACAGGACGTCTGAGGCTGATGGTGATGGCCATGGCCATGTTCGATTTAGCCATGTCGCGAAGGCTGCCTTGCAGATTGCTGAGATTTGTCGAGATCTTGTAGGGGTGCGCTCGTTACACAAACGTCGACGTCAACCACCTAAGCTTCGATCAACTGACCCCTACGACGTAACAACCTGGTGGAGATTATTCGGATAAGACTGTTCGTGAGGAATCAAAAGCCACAACAATCAGAGTGATAACAAGGACAACTCGCAGTAGAGGATTTTCGCAGTCTCGCTCGCCTATCAAAGCCCGAAGCTAGCCGTCACTGCCAATTAATCGGTATTCGGTGGTCTGGCGATATTCGGTTGCTTGCGTAGGTGGACGTGAGGTGATTACTTGTAAGTAAGAAGCTTTCTCAAGTTGGATTGAGTTGAGTTGTTTTGAGTTGATTCGATTTAGCATTTACCTTTATTTGGGAATTTCAATGCACCTCCCATTCATACTTCAATCAACCACCAACGAGTACACACGACAACGTACAATAACCCACCCGAGACTGCACTGGATTCGATAAACAAGGACACAAAAAAATTATACTCAACCCTCTAGCATCGTCCCCAGTCAACCCTATAGGAATCCGGTCACCCTCCAAGCCCGCCCAATCCCCAGGCTTTAAAGAGGGAACAAGGGGCCTATATCCACCATCCACCATCCGCACACACCCACGCTCCACAAATCCACAATCACCATGGCCGCCCCACCCAGCAGCGAAGCGCGCCGCCAGCGCTTCTCCGTCCGTCGATGGAACAAAGGCACGACCGCCGCGCTCAAAGCACAGGCTGATCCCTCCTCCAGCGACGACGACTACGAGGAGGTCAAATCCGCCTCACGGTTCAAGGGCAAGCTGAAGGAGAATGTAACTGTCGTCACGCCCATCGCCCAATCCTCATCACCAACCACCTCAACCCCGAAAGCGCGTCGCTGGAGTAGATTCTCTCTCTTCCGGAAGCGCGGCAACGGCATCTCATCGGACGAGGATAGCGAGAGTGATGGCGACAGCGACGGCAACGACGATGCAGGCGCAGACAGGCATGCCGTGCGGGTAAAGTACAATCGTTCGGCAAGTGAGATGGCCCCCCCGGAATTCACACTCGCAAAGACAAAGAATGATGAACCAATCATCCCATCGCCATGGTTGTTCGAGTCGTCGCCATTGATTCTGGGTGCAGACCCAAAGAATGTCGAGGGATATATGCCATCTGTGGCACAATGTGCGGTACATTTGGAGATTCTGAGCTGCTATGACAAGCTCAAGGAGGATGTTTGTGGAGAAAATGGCAAGGCATGGGCAAGGGTGTATCTCGGTGGGGCTGTGGAGGGTGATGATGATGGGGAAATTAGGTGGAAGGTTGTGGTGGAGCTGGCCGTTCAGAGATTCTGGATATGGTGGGGGAAGGTTCCGGAGATGATCAAGGCCTTGGATGAGATATCATCTGGTGAGGTGAAGGAAGGCACATATGAAGAGGCCGATAAGGTGAATGTGTTTAAATTTCCAAAGAACATCAAATATCGCAGGTTACCTGCAGCTATGCTACCCCCGCTTGGTATGTGCTCCTCATGGTTAGGTGATGATGTCGAGAACTGACACGAACTTTGATAGATGTTCTGATGGTGTGGCACACGTTTATGCTAAACCCACATTCTTTCTATGAGGACTGCATCAGGCTGGACAGAATGGATCTGTGGGGTATGCCATTTCCATGGGACGCTATTGTAACTGACCCCTCCCCGTTTGTCTTTTTTTTGATGAAGCCATTCGACTAACATGCCAACCAAATCTCTCAGCATGGAGCTATCAATGCCTCGACGTGGACCTTTGCCCTATCTGCGGACGCGAGCTCTTTCTTTCAAACTCTCACAGGTCTTACATCGGACCTACTGCAATCCCTCGTCACACACCCTTTACGTGAAAACTCCGCAATCGCACACCTCAAACCACACGTCACACAAATCACACCTTACGACTCTCTCATGAAGACAAGAGAATGTCCAACATGTGAGAAGGAATACGCCACTCCGCTCTCAGAATGGGTTAAGAATAAATCTGAGCTCGACTTTCGGGGATTGTGTCCCTCCTGCGGAGGAAACTGTGACGGAGAGTTCACAGCCATAGTTGGCTTCCTCCGCGCAGTGCGACGAGTCTTGCAGCTTCTCGACGACGACCAGAATATTTTTGAATCTACAGAGTTATTACTCCCAGGATTCACAATCCACCCCCGAACCGGAGAATACGACCCAGAGCGCTTCGATACCTTTGAGGCACGGGAATCTTGGGAGGAGTATCTTGCCAGTACATTCCCACAAGTCTACAACGTCCCAAATCCAAATATTCCTGAAATCGCGACACGGTATTACCCAACCTTATCCAGCATCACTACACTCCTCAGCACAACGCCTCCCCCCGCACCACATCCCCCTTTCCCAATAACGGCTACATCAACTAGTAACACCACCCCATTCACGCCGACACCAGTTTCTCATCTCCCACAGGCTATCCATCGACAGGATCTCTTTACGCATAAAATGTCACAGAACCAGTTATGGATCAGAAGCCCCGCGGTGAAGAGTACCCTCTCCAACGCGATTGATCGGTATAGAATCTTCTTTGGCTTGATTGCAGAGACTAGAGGCAAGATGTTTGTTCCTACATTGGATGTGGATTTGGTGTGGCACACGATGCAGATGTGGCCGAGGAGTTATTGGGAGTACTCGGTGCACAGGACGGTGAGGGAGGGGGATGGCGGGGTGGCGAGGTATGTCGATCACAATGATCGGCTGGAGGAGGGGGTGTTGGGGGATGGGTTTGCGGAGACGAAGAGGGCGTGGGAAGAGGTCGAGGCGAGGATGAAGGCGAGGGAAGCTTTGCCCACCAAGAATGTGGCATTTGCGGAGGCTGAGAAGAAGAAGGAGAAGGAAAAGGAGAGGGAGGAGGATAAATCTCCTAATAGGTTCAAGTTCCTGAATTTCTTGAGGCCAGATGAGAGGAAGAAGGAGGTTCCGGAAATTGGTGTTGGCGGTGGTGGTGCTGGTGGGGGTGAGATGGATGACGGAGAAGGTTACGATATCTGTCTCTGCTGGACGTGCGAGCTTCGCAGGGAAATGGAGATGGTTGAGGGGATGAGGGTTTCCAAGAAGAGGAGAAAGATGCGTGGCAGTGGATGTATTGTTCCTGGTGAGGGTGTTGGTGAGGAGGGGGTGGGGATGGTGGTGGGGCCGGTGGGGCCGGTGGAGAAGAGGGCATTGTCGAGAAGGAAGTACTGGGAGTGTAAGGCTACGGTGCACTACTATAAGCAGGTTGAGAGGGCGAGGAAGGAGGGGGGGATGTTGCCGGTTTGGAGTGGTTGGAAGTAGCGGTGGAGTTGCATGTACCTGCTTGGTACGATCATTTGTTCTGAATTGATGTCCGTCGGATGCGGGCAGTTGACTATGTACATTAATAGGAGGATTAAGTCATGCTAGTGACTTCCTTTATATCTATACGCAGGACTGGAATAAGAAGTAGACCGATATATAAGTTACTATACAAGGCCATCCACAAATTCAGGTGGTTGTCCATCCATGAATTTTAAGCACCGTTCCTGCGTGTCTGAGAGTCTTTTTCAGGCTAAGCCTTTCTCACTTGCCAGCTTTCTCGATTTTACAATGTCTAGGGACCTCAGTGGAGAAGCCCAAGTACCCTTTCCGGTAGCCCATCATCACCGAAACTACTTACGCTATACCTGCCTTTCACTGCTTGAAGAAGGAAGCAACTATGTATTGTCCGAACCTTTAACGATTTCTTAGTTCTATTCCCGGGGCGGCACGCAGACAGGGATTGTGCGGCCGGTACCGAAGCTTCTTTCTTTCTTCCTCACATGGGTAATATAAACAACATCTATGTATGCGCCATGCAATGCAACTTTAGGTAACTAACAAGACCTAGTAGGACTCCCCCCACCGCACTCTATAAATCCCACCCTCCCCTCCCCACCATCATCACCACCTCCTCCCTCCTCCCCACACCACACACCTCCGCCTCTCCCTCCAGCCAGCAAACACCGGTACCTCTTCCACACAAACAAGCCTACCACCCCTCACCAACCCAACCACAATGTCCACCACCAGCACCCTCCCCCTCCCCCCCCTCCCCTCCCCCTCCACCCTCCCCACCCCGCCGAAATGCTCCGCAGACATCTGCCTCCTCCCGCTCGGCCTCCCCACGGCCTCGGTCTGCCGCGAGATCACGCAGATCCAGCGGTTCCTGGCGCTCACGGGCCTGCACTACACGATGCACGCGGCCGGCACGACGATCGATGGGAGCTGGGAGGATGTGATGAGGGTGATTGGGCAGCTGCATAGTTTGGTGCATGGGATGGGGTGTGTCAGGATCCAGAGTGATATTAGGGTTGGGACGAGGTATGTGTTTTTTTTTTGAGTTGAGGGGGGTTGTTTTAGTTTTGGGGGTTTGTGGGGTGGGGGGGGAAGTGATGGTGATGGCTAATGAGTATGTGAATGAACTACAGGACCGATAAAGTCCAGGCGCATGAGCAGAAGGTTGAGAGCGTCAAGAGGGGATTGGATGCTGCTAGTGCTGGTGCTGAGGTTGAGGTTGTTGATGGGGGGAAGTAAATTATAAAAGTCCACGCATGCAATATTCGGGTTCGGGTTGGTGGGAGCAGGCTGAGAGGTTTATTTTGAGGAAGGCGGGAGGGAGGAAGGTGGGGCAGGGCAGGGCAGGGCAGGGGTTCAGCACTATACCGACCGAATATGCAGAGGTCCTTTTTTTTTGAAAGAGATGGAGAGGGAAGGTGGGGACGGGGCCGATGTTACTTTGGTTGGCGGGGGGGGGGGGGGTTAATTCTCCCTTTTCTTCTCTCTGCAGACTTTGATGGAAGTAATATGTCTGGAAGACTATGCTCGGCTTATAAGGAGATCATCATCATTGCCACGCATATGGAGGAATGAATGTATTGAGCAATCGCGAGGAGATGTGGCTTTATGTGGTATGAACAAGCACAGCACAATTGGGGGTTGTTTTATTTCTGTTGTTTCAATCGCAGATCCATTAAATATTTCCCTTCTTCTTCCCTTTCCCTTATCCCAAAAAAAAAAAAAAGAAAACACCTTTAGCCCATCCCCAAGGACCCCTTTCTCTGACCCTCCAAAAACTCCTGCTCAAGCCTAGTAGGTAGGCAGGCTTTCCTTACTTACGCATCCCGATGATGGTAATTCACCTTATCGTTCCAGCTACCACCCCCGAACTGTTAGCCACCTTCCATTTTACCCCCCAGATACTACTCACAACAACGTCTTATCCCCATCCTTCCACGGAAACTTTTTCGCGCGGATATTCATATACGCATACTCCTTGCGCTCCTCGAGCGGCGTGGCCTCGTGCGCGGCATGTTCCGTATAGATTTTGTAGGCGTTGAGGGCGGCGACGAGGATGGTTGGGGCGGCGACGCTGTGCGAGAGCGTTAGCTCGAGCTCGAGCTCGAGGGGGGGGGAGGGGTGGGGGAGGGGGAAGACGGACTAGATGGATATCTTCCGCCACAGCTCTGCGGTCTCTGCGGCGTGGCGTTTTAGTTCTGCGCGTTCGCGGTTGAAGGGGTTGTCTTGTGGGTTGAGGTGTTTTTGGTGGGAGTGGGATGCGGCGGTGGTTTTGGTGCGTGTGAAGCGGAGGATTTGTGCGGATAAGTGGCGGCGGAGGAGGGAGGACATTGTTTGGGTGTTGGGTTGGGTTGGTGGTTGTGGATTTGGTGATGGTGATGGTGTTGAGAGAGGAAAGGGGAGGGAAGGGAAGGGAAGGGGAGGAGGAGGGGGAGAAGGAAGAGGGAGACGAAGGGAAAACCAAACCGACGTCATATCACGCCTTTGTACTTTGTAATGAGAGTGAGGTCACTACTCTACTCGAGTTTTTGTTGTGCGGTCGGTCTAGGTATAGTGGACTTCCGTTTTTGGACATTGGGGGGGGGGTGAGTGGTTTAGGAGATGTGGCTTTTTTTTATCGGAAATATCATGGGAAAAGAAAGACTTTTACTTTAAATGTATTAAATAAAAGATCGAGCCCACCAATTGCTATATATGCTCAATGCAATATGGACTTCAAAAGTGAAAATGGCCTACATGTACACGCCAAAAAAGCTGCAAAAAGATATCCAAAACTGTACAAGAAAAAAAAAGAAAGAAAGAAAAAAAATAAACCAGAAAAATAACTCATCAACTCCTATCCCACAAACCTCGACCTCCCATGATTATGATTCACAACCTCCTCCTCGCCAGGACTCTCCGGCCTGAAGCCGCCAAACACATATGTCTCCCCACCACTCGACGAGCCCAACGACCTCGTCCTCACCGCCGACATCTCCGCCGCCACCTCCGGCGACGGACTCTCATACGGCGGCGCCTGCTGATACGGCACCCCACTATACCCACCATGGCCATTATCGTAATATCCTCCATCCGCGCCGCCCCCCTTTGCGATCGGGAGCCCCGCAATCTCCACAGGCGGGGGGATGTAGTTCTCCAGCATGGATTCCCTGTGCTTCCGGCGATGGCGGGTGAGGAGATATATCGAGCCGATCAGCACGATCGCCGCCCCAACCGCAATTCCAGCGATCGCGTCCTTTTGAAGTGCCTTCTTCTTCTTGCCTCCAGAACCACCACCACCACCATCCTTCCCACCAGAACCACCCGACGGAGGACCTTCCCCCCCGCCCGTCGTCGTATTCACCTTCTTCCCCGCAATCCTCTCCGTCTGGGCATTCTCTTGCGAGCAAATCGGCGTCAACATCCCCCCACCCCCACCCCTGTTGATATTCGCCAGCCCAAACACGCCCGCGCGATTCCCATCCTGCCGCTCAAAATCCGCCCACATGTACACCTCGCTCATGAAATGCGCCCCAAGCAGCGGGATATCCCCGCTATTCCCGGGGAAGTCCTGGTACTCGCGCATAGCGCTTATGCCCGTGTCGCCAAACGCCTGGTTGAGCACCTTTGCGGGGATCCTGACCTCGAGGCCACCGTCAAACTTGAGCCACATGAAGCCCGCCGTAAAGTTCTTGCCGGGGGTGATGAACCCCGTGGCCGCATCGCTCGTTGTTCCCCCCGTTGCCTTGCGGTAGTTCTGCGCGAGGAGGGACGGGAGCGCGATGTACGGGAGCCGGGTTTCGAGCTGGGCCTTGAAGCCGAGGCCGCCGCCGTAGCGGGGGAACTGTGGCTCGTTGTAGAAGAGGTCCGTGACGTTTTTCCCCGTGCCGTCAAAGTCGAGTGCGGCCTCGAGGACCGTGACGATGAAGGGGCTTTTACTGGTGAGGGAGATGTGTGGGTCCATGTGTCGTGTGATGTTGTATTCGTGCACCTGTCCAGCCATGCGGCTGGGGTTATACCCGCCGAGTATCAGCTCGCCCTTCAGCCTCTCGTCGTCATCGGGGACGTAGAGGCCAGTCTGTAATCCGAAGCCTCTCCCTGGGATCTTTTCGCCCGCCCAAAGGCGGTCTAGGATTGTGCTGGCGGAGGACTGCAGGCCCATTGAGTTTGGGCCGACGGGTTGCCGGGTTTTATCCCACTCCGAGACGACATAGACTGGGAAATTACCGATAGTGATTGTCGAGTCTGATGCAGTAGGCGGCTTTGTGTCTGTTTTGTCAAAGGGGGTGATCGAGTCGTTTCCGTAGACGCCAGAGAACCCAGTGAGTTCGAAGCGGTCATCTACTTCCATCTTGTCGGCTTCTTTATATCTACACACATGGATCAGCCTTCAATGCCCCCCCCCCCTTCACCCTTCTTCCCTCCCTCACCCCACCAAGCGGTTCAGATACTGGGGAATATGTTTGACGTACGTGGACGATGCAGCCTTATTATACCCTATCCTCCCATCCGCCTGCGGCGTCCCATCCTTCCACACAAACGTATTATTAAACCGGAACGATATCAACACCGACAACTGCTGCTGGCCCTTGTTATTTTTATTAACCGGCCCTATCCCGAGTAAAACCGTCGGTGGTTTTGGGAGCGGGTCGACCCCCCATTTCTGGATGGCCATGGTGTAGGGATCGCCTTTGCTGTATGGGCAGACATTGCCCGCGGCTGCGGCGGCGGAGGTGAGGGCGAGGATGAGCCCTGTGGTGGATAGGAGCTGGGTCGCGAAGCTCACCATGGCTGCGGTTTGTTTCGTGTATGGATCGGGAAGGTTTCTGTGGATTTGCAGTGTGTCGCGATTCCTCCGCCGTGAATGTCCCCCGACTGCGGCCCCCTGATGGCAAGACGGTACCGATACTGCGATCTCCGGAGCAGCCGGTGGTCGTGCGACTGGATCCCAAATCGCTCTCGGCTCGGTTGTCGCCACTTTCTTTCCCTTCAAGAAATATGCCAAGCGCCGATAAACCCCTCCAAAAACAAAAGGTGAAGAAAGAAGTAAAGGAGTAAGGAAAGAAGGTCACCAGATGCGATTGAAAGCAAATAGTGATGCAGGCAGGCAGGCCGTGAAAGATAGCCAACTAACTCCAAATCTCAATAGCTATTTAGTAGGTAACTAAACCCACATTTAAATCAGCCGATAGGCCAAAGGAATTGAAATGAGATTAACCCATCCTTTCCCCATGGCAATTTTTTTTTTGGACTTGAATTCTCGCTTACGCCCTGCGGCATTGCGTCAGCATATGGATACTCTAAACCGTATCGACTCGAGTTAGGTAACCTATTCGCTCGGCTGTCTTACATTTGTTTGGTGAGAATCTGTGTTGCTGCAGACGTGATCCCCAAGTCTAACCCCCTTTGGCTGTCTATTCGTTTCCCCTCAATTAGGTAAACACTGAGACAGCCTAGCGAATAACTCGAGTCGATACGGTAAGTAAAAACTATGGGGTTAAGCAGGAAAGAAGAAACGAAAGAAAAACAAAGGAAAATCGTCCACTATGCTGGTTACTCGAACTACCGGCTTAACTGGCGAAGAAGACCCCTTGTCACTTTGTCACACGGACTCCAAAACACAGATCTTTGTATGTAAGCACACGCCCTTTACACTGGAGAGAACTCGTGTGTGTGAGTTTCCACTCCTCCGCCCTAACCATTTCATCTCTCCTCTCTTCCTCAAAATCGGGCATATCGCAAAGTCTAGCGAGATCAATCCCATGTTGAGACAAACAGCAACCGAGGGCACGGCCAAAACTCATCAGATTTAGGCATAGTTCTTCCTGAATTTGGAAAGGCGTCGGTAACTGACAAGGGATCGATCTCACCAGACTTTGCGGGTAGGTAGTCAGCTTCTTGAAGAAAACCCTCGTTCTCCCATGCTTCTTCCCATGTACTTTACCTATTGGGCCTTTTCTAGCCCTGTTGAGGCTACATCCGGATACTGCTCCGTCAAATCGAAAAGTTTCCGGACAGCTGACTGAAGAAACACCTGGGCAATGTCCGTGCACTTGTCCGGAAACTACTCTAAATGATTTTGCGAGTAGAGTACGAGTAAGTAGTGCCCAGGCACCCCCGGCATGCCTTGTTCGGGTCCTCCCTCGCTTCGCTAGCCGGTGTCACCACGTCAGATTTCAATGCCCTGACACAACACAAAGTGGTGTTGACATAGCCACAAAAGAAGCCTCCATAGAGCGTAGCTTCTGGGGTGCGATTCTCTTCTTGGTGTGCTTGGCCTGACTGGCCCAAACCCCATTCGGAGTTGCAAGTGGGCTTCCAACCCAGCTCCCGTCGGATTTAAGGTTTTTGCTATCGGTCATTGTTGCACTGCCGGTATCGTAGGGCTAGTGCTCTACTCCAGGGCGCTCGAGATAGGTTAGCTCGTGAGTAAGGATGATGTGATGGGATATGATGGGGAGGGGTGGGGGGGGGGTGGGGGGGGTTGACAGGCGATGGAGAGAGAGAAACCCAAACCACCCGCGACTGGCTCGCCTCGCCTCCCCGACCCCCACAGCCCACACTCCAGATTGCGCCAAGACCCACTCTCCTTAGTAATCGGGCTCTACCAAATCCGGAAGATGAGAAGCAGTCAACCTCACGAGCATCCCTTTGGCGGCCGAAACAATGTTGCCAATTCGATAGTCTCGTGCCCTCATTCGATGCTAATCTGACAAGGATTATTGGCTCTCACTTTTCCGTTTTGTCACTCGCCTTTCTGATAAAGGTTTAATGAGTGGCCCAAACTCACCAAAGGAAATAAAGATACTCTGATTATTCCTCAGGTATAAAAAAGTGATCGGACAGTGGCGCCGCCAAGCCGAGGTTTCTGTGTACGGTCGGTTGACACAGTGGAAATGCCATATAACTCTCTGTATACAAAAAGTTGCTCTTGGCGACGCCACTGTCCGATCACTTTCTTATACCATCTGTACATATGCAATCCGCACCCTTGTCAAATCGACATCGTTTCGGCCGCCAAAGGGATGACTGTAAAGTAGGTGGGTAGACTCGTGAACATACCTTGAGCTCCGGATGCTAGCAACGTAGGTCAAGTCTGGGTACGAGAACAGGATAAGTCGAGGCGAGACTAGGGCCAGACCAACGATATTCACTGCGAACAATCAATTGCGCATTCGCACGCCGCCGTCCGTCTACTGTTAGGTATGGATGGATCCAGGCCCTCAATAGTCATGTTCGTCTCGTCTCATCCCTACTCTAAACCCACCTACCTAGTTAGCCTTCGTATTCATTCCGCAGCGGTACGTACCCGCGTCCAAGTAAATGCTAAGCGACACCTGCCTCCGGATCCTCCTGGGGTGAACTTTCCCGAGAGCTACTTAAGCGAGCCGACAAGAGGTATGTACCATGTAACTCTCGGCCCGCTGCCGATGCCGATGCACCAAGTCGACGCCAACGTCGGAGGATTGATGTTGGCAATGTTTGAGTGATGCAGAAACAAAACGGGGAACGAAAGGAAGTAACCACCACATAAGTACCTAAGACTATCAGACTCGTATCATGAGACTTGGAAGTTACCCGCCTCGATCAAATGGGCAGTCTGGCTCTGGAACTAGAATAGGACGAGTGCACTATAGAAGCTAAACGTGAAAAGAGAAGTAACTTGCAGAATGTGAATTATAAGAGATTCCTGATTGTATTGTTTCTCGCCAGATTGTAAAAAGAAAAACCAAACTCCCATTGATATTAAATACAAGAGAGAAACTCATATGCATGATATACCATAAAACGAAAAAAAAACAAAACGAGAAAACAAAAAGAAACAGAAAACAAAATGAAACAGAAAGCAAAAAGCAAACAAAAAACAAAAACTTTTTTTTATTTCGTCGGGCTCAGAAATTTCATAACGCTCGCTTTTTGATTCTCATGCCTTTCGAACCGCTGGGCCCCCTCTCTCGCTGACCAAGCCTCCCTCATCGGATTGTAGTAAACGTGTGCATAGATGGTTGGTGAACATTCAGTAAGAATATGGTATGAAACGTAATACATTCATGTAACGTACTAAACCGTGTGATGAGGGAGTGAAGCATTGAGGCGTGCGATAGCAGTCAGGAAATTCCGTGAAGACGGGGTAAGGCTTTGGGCGTCGCAGGCTGCCATTGGGCAGAAGAGAGGAGCGGCCTATTCAGGTGAGAATCCCCCCAGACTGGAACAAATTAATCTCCGTCAACTACCTTCAAGACAAAACCATAGCTCGCGCGCCCAGGATTTTAACCCTGAACATTGAGAGGTATGATCCTGCTATCCGGCTGTTGGAGTAAAAACACTGGATCCTGGGTCCGAATGGAACGGCCATGGGGCTTTGTGGGCGCGGGTTCGAAGCGATCCGTCCATAGACCCAGTGCTTCTACCCCTATCTGAGATGTTAAGGAACAGTTTCGATATTGGTCTTGAACCAAATCTTTATCATCATTGCCCGAGGAAAAGGGAGAAAACAGCAGTAGCGCGAATACCGTGAAAACCCACATGGCCTAAAACCCACGCTCCACAATTTGCGTGATTTGTGTTGTACACACATGTATGTTAGCATGCGAAAACACTTAGAAACCAATAGCAAAGTGGTGTGCTCAGATCTCGCAGATAGGCTTATAAACGTATATAGACATTTGCCAATTGCCGTCTTATCTTCATAGCATAGATGTTCGGAGAAGAGTAAACAGGGAGGGGGATACTTACGGTGCGGTCGGAGATGATTCTTGAGAAGTCGAAAGATGATCGAGGGAGAGGATGGAGAAAGAAGAGAAGAAGAAGAGAAGGAGAAGAGGGGGGGGAGGGGGGGTTTTTATACTGTGGGGACCCCTCAGTGTCGGCGTCGGCGGTGGGAGCGGCGAGGGCAAGACCCTATGCAAGTGGGCGGGGGGGCAGGCTGATAGAATTCAGTCTCGAGGAGAAAACCTGTTTGTTTGTACTGCTAGCAAGTCACCAGGCCATCACAATGAGGGAAACATGCATGTACCTGGGGGACAAGGCTTGTCGAAGGCACGCGGCAGTGAGGGCAGGAAGTATGCAGGTACCTGGGGGGAGGTACCTGGGGGGTTGCCCGGGCAGACGCACCAGCCAGCTGACGCACATAAACAGCTGATGCATGCGGGCGTTGTTTTGAGGTTATTATGATGATCGCTTCTGGGCTTAGCTGGACTACTGGGCAACAGTCTCATTCCCAGACCTGAGCAGGGTGGGGACGAGAGCGTTCTCGTCGTGGGAGGGAAACATCAGGATCGAGACTGGGGGGAAGTGTTCTGGCAAGGATGAACGAGAATACCGGGAGCACTGGCAGCGCTGGGAGGAGGAGAAGTTTATTCTCGTGGAGAGGCCAGGTTTGACCCATGGGCCCAGAGCTGGGGAGTGCTCTCCAGGCTCTAGAGGGGAGGCAGTCTCGAGGGGAGGGGGAGAAGTGAAGACGAGAATAGGTGTATGTGTGAATCCTCAGGCCCGTGGCGAAACCTCCATGGGCTCGAGTAGACCAAACGAGATGATATCAGTAGGGCTCGAGGCACGAGAATTGTCTCCAGACCTCGCTGTTCATACTGTTCACCATCTCTGTCCATCTCTGTTTGACTGGATTCAAACCGCTGATCCAAACACCGCCATACTCCGCCAGCGTTGATAAACGCCCATCCTCCCCTCCACCATCAATCAGCGTGAGGCAGTTGTCAGTCATCACTCCCTCCAGCAGAACGAACGTTCGCCACAGACCACAAGACCATCCCTTCGACAGCGATGTTTCGGGAGCTTTCTCATGGGGGAACCAGAGGACGTACTGGCGGGCTGGATATGTGAGCCAGTTCCGCTCACCTTATTCTCTGGCACTACATTTGAGATTTGTCGATTTCCCGGAATTCCGTGTTGCTGGCTAGCCTCAGAAGAGCAAAACTGACGACGTATCCGCCTCGATATGGGGCTGGGACCCGGATCTGCCCTCCATCTTTCTACATACTATATCAACTTCTCATGCCTTGTCGGCCCTTCCCCACGCTTGCCTATCATGACTCGAGTCATCTAAACCTACATCTTACTGCTAGGGTACCTGGTAAAAGTATCATGAGATCCAGATAAGCAGAACCGTTCAAGTCCCGGGATCCAGTCCCATTTGTTAACAAACAAACGATAGTGTGAGGCTATGTCACGTGCAAGACAAAACTCGCCAATTTTGCAAGCTTAAGGCGCCGTGCGAATAAGGTTTTCTAAACCCAGTAACGAGACTACACAACCCTGACGAGGCTACACCGCCCTTCGGAGCGAGGACACCAAAACACCTTAACACGGCCAGGCCTGGCAGGCCTGATGGTAGGAAGCGAAGGGCTCATGTCAAGGCTTGGTGACAGCGACCCAGTCTCGAGCAAGCACAGCAACCCATGAAGTCTCGTATGCGCATTTACCTCTTGGTAGTCTTGATTTTGCACACCACACCACATACCAGCGCAGCTCGGGACGAGGTCCCCGACGAGACTAAGATCCCCATACCCAGACTTGACCCTAGGTACCTACCTAGCTTGGTAACATACTATGAGAATAATAGTTGCCTCTTGGACTCGTGATACATCTTACCATCGATTCCAGCATCAAGCTCTACTTAGGGACGAGGCTACATGAAGATAGGCTTAGCCAGGCTAGATAGGCTAAGCTTTCCTCAGTCTTTGTTGAAATTCAGGGCTGGACGTCGGTGTGTGTGCAGCCGACCCGACCCGGTCCCGGCTACACGCATGCCAGCCGATGGATCGCTGCTGGGGTCGGGGTCATTTAGGTGCCTACTCTATACTGACCTCAATCCATCCCGTTTGGTGATACCTCCTGACTGGCGCCTTCTTCATAACACTTCGAGACTGATAACACTTAGTCTCGTGCCGATAGCACTCTGCTTACCTGTCTCATGCCACTTTTGCTGTCGGAATGAGACTACAGAGCACTGTCGGAAATGACCCCGAGATTTTATCTGAGACTAATGAGACTGAGACTATTTGCCTTTAGAGACTCTCGCAGAGTCTCGACCCTCGCAGAGACTACTCGCAGAGGATTCGTATTACTTGAAACGCCTGGGGACGAGGCTATCGTATTACAAGGCTAATTCACCCCAATGCTTGGCGCAATCATGGGACGAGGCTATAATTCACCTTCAATGCCGAGTCTAGCCTATAGTAGTAATATCTCGTACTCGAGTACTCTTACCTACTCCAGTAGGAGCTTCACTGTGGTGATTTGCAAAGGGTCTTAGGGCAAACCCTCCCGCCACTCATACGAACCAGCTAGCCTCGCAAAGCTGCGAGCTCTGAGCCTGCTGTGAAGCTCAATACCAATACTATCTCCACACTGTTCTCGTTCTCCGCACCACCCATCACGATTTTACCTTCTGACTTATGTTCCTCCGATCTCCCCTCCGGCGAACCATAGGGAGTGATGCCATCACTCACGAGTCATATTTCGCCACCCATAATCACTATTCTCCGCAGCCAGCCAGCTCAAGCTTCCGAGACGTCTTGCAAGCTTAGCGAGCGAGAGTTTATCGTGTGCGCCGGCGCCCACAGATCAGGCTGCACAAAGCAGATCTGTCACCCTAGAGTAAGCATTGCCTTCCAAGCCAGACAATGTGGTGACGCGGTCGCTCACTCAGACGGCCCAATAACACCTACGGATTCCGAGAGCGCACGGGGCCGAAAAAAAGGTCACAAATATTGCAACTAACTAGGCGGCATTACTGGATGGATGGATACACGCAGCCATCCCCAGTTGGCTGGGCTAGCTTTGGCTGGATTCCATGAAAAGTAAAGAAAAAATAAATGAATAAGTGTCGATATTCAGCCCGCGCGATCATCGGCGCTTGTGCAGCTCCATCCGTCAAACTGTTCTCCTAGCGGTTTTGTCGATTGGATGATGCATGCTTGTGGTCGACGTCGTTGGTTGTCTTGGAGCACCCTAGCGAATGGCCGTTGCAGACCCAGAAGTTCGCGAAGGGCATGTACAGGGAAGTGGAGTGGGAATACGAAGAGAGACGAAGCCAGATGCATGTAAGGCTGGGTCATTGGCCGGCTCAACTCAACTCGTGTTCCCGCGAGTCGACTAGACTGCAGGACGTCGACCGACTATGGATGAGGACGAGCGCGATGTCTCAAAACCCCACAACAAAGTTATTGGAGGAAGAGACAGGCTACCAATGGATAGGAATTGAGGCCTTTTTTGATCATGATGATCATGATGTATGTAGAGCGGGGATAATGTGGGTGCACTGGCGGAAGTGGAGGTGGAGGGAAGAGGGGGGGATGAACATGAAGTTAAATAGCCCACCGGTTTGCCCACTTTCTCTTCTGATAGCATCGATATCTTCAAGCCGTCAGTCAACTCAACCAGATATCATCAGGAAACTACTTATTGACGGGAGCTCAGAATCTGTCTTATTCCTCTTTGAACCTCTTCACGCAATAAATATGGTGTTCACCAACCTTCACCTCGATGTCCTCTTGCTCTTTTCACTCCTCTTCTTTCTCTCCATATCCCCCGTCTCCGGAGTAGCATACCCCCCTTCCACTCAAGTCCCCATCCGCTCTTCCGGCGGTCCATCTTCACACAAGAAGTTTGATCCCTACCACCGGGACCCCTTGGTCGACGAATACGCCTCCGGGGAAACCGGCACGTACTGGGACTACACCTCCTCGTACGGCCCCCTCCTCTGGACCCGTCTCAACAAGAAGGAATGGCCCCTCTGCAGCACGGGGGACCTGCAATCCCCAATCAACATTGGCCCCGGCATGAAGCCAAGCGGGTTCAAGTACGAGTGGTCTGGGCCGAAAGATGCGTGCTACAACATGACCAACAATGGGAATACCATTGAGCTCATCCCCGTCTGTGGCCGTACTGCTTCGTTTGATGACGATGAATTCGAGGACGGGAATGCGTATTTTGATAGGGAGGAGGGAGATTCGAGGATGGGCGTGATGTATGATGACGATTGGTTCAATCTCCAGAATATACATTTCCATACGCCGAGTGAGCATCGGTATTTGGAGGAGTATTTCCCGCTGGAGGCGCATTTTGTGATGAAGAGTTCAAAGACTGGTGAGTTGGCATGGCTCGTTAGGGGGGGATGATGGATGGATTGGGAGAGGAAAATGCTAATGATCTTTGATGTGATGTGATTTAGGCCGCTTCGCGATCCGAGCAATCTTCTTCGACGTCACCTCCGGTGAGGAGTCCAATCTCTGGGATGGGATCACCAAGAACCTTGAGAAAGTGCAGCACTCTGGGCAATGGACCAAGGTTCGAATAAATACCATGTAGGTGTCTCCGGATGCACTCCCCTCCACCTTTTCTCATCCTTTCCCCCACCCCCAAAACTTTTTTTTATGTCACTCATAAACTAATCACCACCCTCCCACAGCGACATCATGAAAATCTTCCAAGACCACGGCATCAACAACCGCGTCTACAACTACCACGGCTCCCTCACTACGCCGCCATGCACGCAGAACGTAATTTGGGATGTGCTGAGTGTGCCGCAGAAGGCATCGACGAGGACGTATAATTTGTTTAAGCGGATTATTAGGTTCAATTCGAGGTACACGCAGAATGTACCTGGCAGGGGGAACTTGTTGGTTGAGGCGTGTGGAAAGCGGTAAAGAGGTGATTTTTTGCTCCTGGATCCTCTCCTTTGAACGAACCTCCAAGCCTTTTGTGTCGAGTTTCCTCGTATCCTTTTTTCTTTTCCTCTTTTCTTTTCTCATTTTCCCTCGGCTCGAATCCGAACGGATCGTCTGGTTGTTGTTACTTTTTCTGTCATCTCTCTCACATGCATTTCTGGTTAAAAATCCCCCCCTCGAGTTTGGTGTCTTGGGCATGTTTGGAATGGATTATAGGGGTGGAGTTGGGTAAATTTGGGTTTGGTAACTGGGCAATTATTTCGAGAACGACTCGAGGGATTTGCATATCTTTTCTTTTGTTTTGCATATACATATAAAGTGCTCTTTCAATATATACTTCTTAAACATACCCACTTCTTGGTTAACGTGTAAGTAATTAAGATAGGTAGGTAGGTACCTTGTACCAAGTACCTCAAGTACATAACCAGGCTACCTTAAGTAAGGTACCTACCGTAAGCTACCTCTTAGGTACATACTTAAGTAAGGTAGGTAGGCATCTGTATCCGCTATTCGAAAGATATCAAGCTTATGTCAAATTCATATCTACTCAAGTACGTAACGTATATATTAAGCACTGAGGTGTTGACATTGACGTTGATTGATCATGATGTTATGAGATACGTACCTTAGCTACCTAAAGGCATAGTTAACCATTCGAAATGCACATGGTCGATCTTATATCCGATATATATCCTTGAATGGCTACCTGCTTTATAAGCCTATAGCTATATCCAGGTATAAATACACTCTCGCAACAGCCATGGTGGCAATGGTACCTTACATGTACAGCGGAAAAATGCGATTCATTTATTACACTACGTATGCCGGCATGCCGGCGATTTCAGGAACGTTTTTCCGACGGGATAATTATAAATTACTCGAAAGCTTATAATTATATGCAAGTTAAGTTGCACCGGCCGGTAGGTATCTACATCCTACATACCCCCCCCCCGCCCCGAATATATAAATTGTCGAGTAATACATTAGGTACATAAATTGTATCCCGGAAGGACGTACCGTGAGCTCGGTAGAACGGGAGTCGAGTCGGTCGGAGAAATTAAAAGGACGTTGGAATACGTGGATAGGTTATACGCTCTAGAGTTGCAATTATGACCAACTTAAGCTTGCCTGCCTTACATGCCTTAGGTGCAATCGGAGAGAGGGCCACGTACGGGAATTTAATTCCTGAATTGGATATGCATGATATTGTACCATATGGCTACATACTTTAAGTATACCAAAGATATTAGCCCTAGGCCTGGTGTCAGGATCAGCTAGATTTATATTTCTAGAAGTAGGTACTGATCGTGATATCGATCATACCTTATAATTACCTACTATTAATATTATAAGGTATGCATGACCTGGCCATGGCCAGTTGAATTTCCTTTTCTGAAATTTCGAAAAAAAGGAGGGAAAAATAAAAATCAGACGTCTTTTCAAAATCCCACCCAGTACCCCAGTGTACATTCTCTCATGATCAACCTCTCTCCACAATTCATTCATTGTAAGCCCAAATTAAATATTGCAAGCGGAACGACATGTACAGCTCCCATGTATTAGCATGCGCATGTATATGGATCATGATGATATCGATTCGATTGAACCCCACATCCCACGGGTATATGCATGCAGATCCGTATAGTGCTCTCCCTACCTATGTACTTAACCTCCGCTGAAATCCGGGTAACACAAAAAAAAAAACCACAATTGCAATTTGCAATTTAGGAAATTCATAACGTTCGGAGAGTTAACGTTAATATAATTGCCTTCTTAATCAAGCTTTCCCCGCACGAGGCAAGACAAGACAGGCCCGGTTCTTGCAAGTCGCTGATCAGAGCGGAGGATTTATATATTACCTACTCATGAGCTCAGTCTGTCATGGACTGAGTTCGAATTCACTGATCATCATACAGTATGTCTAGTGATTAGCTGGAGGGGATCGACAGCCAATTACATGTACATGGATTGATTTGGCAACGGTTTTTGTGGGGGTTTCGATTTTTCTTTCCTGTACCGGTACCTGAATCATGAGCATGCACGAGGGTATATATACTTATATACTCACCGAGCTATAGCTATATGGCGGGGAAATTTAAAGCAGCTGATGAATTACAATTGCAATTGCATGGCCATGGGATAATATCTGTATATATTGCAATTGCAATATCAATTCTTTTTTCAAGTAGCGCTAGCGGCCATGCTGACGAGCTGAACTGTATATATGTGTAGGATCCGCCGGCGCGTGGGGTTGAATTGAATATATATTCATCTAACTACAAGGGAATTTGCTAGAATGTTGTGTTTTTAGCCGAGGATATCAAATACCTACCTAGGTACCTAGGTAGGTAGGTAGGTAGGTAGGTATGTATGTATGTATGGGGGATATATTGATATTTGGGAGATGTTATAGGCTTAAGAAAGTATCAAATGTTCGTGTCAACGAAGGAGGGGGGTAAGAAAATAATGTATTTGTAAGAGGTACCTTAGTGAGGTCGAGTAATTAAGTATATATAGACACAGGACTGTCCATTCCCTTGGCCCCCGATCGAGATGGTTTCTATGCAATTGCAATTGCAATCTTGAAGGGAATTATTCCGAGGAAGATCTGGAAAAACGGAGGTACGCTGGACAGTAATCCGGAATAAAAAACTTTCGTTAAGCTACTTCTGTTTTGGTAAGTTATCTGTACGTTCCTCTCTCAAACTTTCCTTTCTTTTAAAAGTCTACTTTGACTAAAAAGAAACCCTTTCACCGCAAAAATGTCCTGCAATTAGGGAGTATTCTAACGTACCCCGACTTTTACCAAATCCAGATACCGTCTTAGAGACCCGCCATCTCTCCGCCCATCTGATAAAAACCCACGGTACAGCAACAAACAACGGCCAAGATGCACTCCTACCTCACCCTCCTCTCCCTCTTCCTCCTCCTCCCCGCCACCACCACCGCCACAATCGACCCCCCCTCCTACATCTTCCGCCTCCTCGCCTCCCCCATCACCATCACCAGCCTCCCGCCAAACTCCCCCTTCGCCGCATCAGCCCCGCTCTACCTCGAGACCTCCTCCAGCGGCGTCGCAGTGCTCAACTTCACACGCAGCCACAAGGGCTTCGACGTCACCAACTCCCCCGTGACAATCACGCCGGGGAAGCCGGGGGTGCTTACGCGCGGCGGGCTGGGGACCGTGATTGACGGGGATCTTGGGCTCGAGTTTGCGGAGCTTGGGGTGCCGGGGTACCTTCTTCCGTTGAACTCGGCGATGAGCACGGGGATGTATCAGCTTGCGTTTGGGGGGATTCCGAAGGTATGTACCTATTGTGTTTTTTTTTTTTTTTTCTAGCTAGCAAAAAACTACTCTACTTGAGTAGAATAGATCTAAATTAGAGTTCACAACCCAAGTACCTGTCAAAAAAAGATCCGATCGCTCGCTAACCCAATATTTCATTTTTTTTTTCGAATATTCCCCACAATATAGATCGCAGGAGTCCTCTCGGCAAACTTCACCACGGACCGGCGCACCCCGCGCTGCCCCGTGGGCCAAGAGTCATGCAATAAAGACCTCTGGTACGATCTCGAGGGCGCGCAAGTTCCCGGGAGTTGGTGGGCGACGCCGCTCGGCGCGGATACCTGGTCCGTGCAATGGGCCCAGCCGACGCTCAAGAGTAGGAATCTGAAGGCGGGGGTTCCTCCCGTGGGGAGCGTGGAGTTGACGTTGGAGACTTGGATTGCGCCGGAGGAGCCTGAGGAGGAGGAGGAGGAGGAGGGGGAGGAGGGGGAAGGTGGTGATGATGGTGGGGATGGACCTGGGGTACCGGAGATACCGGTGACTCCTGGCGCACCTGGAGCGCCGGATTTCAAGAGGAGACGGCGGCTTGCGAGGTCTTTTTGGTGAAGGGAATATGTGTTGCCATTGGTAGGAAATAAGTACTTGGGTAAATTTCTGCATGTTGGGAAGGAAATTTCGTCGTCCTTGGTATAGGAATATTGCAATTGGGAAAACTAGGTAGTCTGTAGTCAAAGGTGTGGGAATTGGAGGAAATGCGGACAGGGACATGGCAAGGGGGAACCATCTGGGCTTGATGGTAGTAGGTGACGGACAAAATGGCCGCTGGTAATATATATGCAGCCACAATATATTGCAATTTTATCAGGCATACCGAAAGTTTATTGCATTTGCAATTGTGTTTTCGTCGCAATGTATAAGGTAATAGGTATACGTAGGTAGTATGCTACGTACAAGTGAATAAATATATCTATAAAGTAAGCAATCATGATCACTCTATTTTATAATAATAACTTTGAAATATGTGGTCTCAATTGAACTGTTAAGTACCTAGTAGCTATCTAAGAATTGGCATCCTATGCATAGATCTGATATCACGGTTTCATTCAAACATCACTACGTATACCCACTCATATTTTATGCCAGATGTCATGATCAGCGCATGGCCCGAGCGAATTGTTTCCAAATATTCTATAACCCGGGCTTCAAAAAGATAAGCTTCTGCTTTGTTTTAAATTTCAGAAGATATTTCTTTCTAGTGGGTATACGCGTACGTGGCAGGTTGGCTAATTATAATTCCTCAATTACAATGATAGAAAGATCATGATCACATTGTAAGTATTTCTCTAGCTCTGTATCTACATGCTCCGCGGCCGGATCCACTTGACTCCTCTCCATATACATGATCATGAGACTTACCAAAAAAAAAAAATAAACCAATTCAAATGAATACGTATATAAGTACGTATACCGTGGCCATGGCCCCATTACCGCCACCAGATCTAGGATAGATTCCCGCCACCTGGATTTCGTTGTCTCCCTTCAATACTAGAGGGGTCTTCGTTTAATTTTCGATATCCATTCTTTTCCATTGGGCACGAGAACATTCCAACATTCCACTTGTCCCATGGCCAGCAAAAATGTACAACAATATTGCGCGGGTACGTACGAGTATACTTACACATGTACACTTGCGCCTCAAAGTACGTACGTATACCCAAGCGTATACGTACGTGATCATGATTCAGTGCCACTGTACATACAACTTTACCCTCACCAATCATGAAATTTGCCCAATTAATTCACAGGCCTAAGTATGTAGGTTGAAATTCAGGGTATACTTACTTACTTACTTACTTACCTTTGTCTGACAGCTGCTCGGCTGTAACAGTAACACATATTTTAGGGCTGTCTGTACATGTCGACTGTCTGTCTTCTTTGACAGGATTGATTTCATTCAGCACTGTCAAAGTTCGTCAGGGATAATCGTTTGGGGTTCGCTATGATAAATTCTATTGAAGGGGTGGATGGCTAGCTAAAAGAGAGAAGAGAATATGAACAAGAATGTGCCAGGGGAATGGGAGACCCCTCCCCCCCCCCTCCGTTTTCCAGCCTCCTCCCATGACTTTCCCCATCGCGTCATTCCTCCTCCTCGTCATTCTGCCAAGTAATTTCCTTCCTCCCAGGGTTTAGCGCGACATACCATCCCCCTTCCTCCCAATCCTCCGAGAAGGGAGGAATATGACGCGCTCGTCACAACTGTATCCCCCATCTTCAAAACAAACCATAAACAATTCACACGCTTTCTCCACCTCTGTCTCGATAACAATTTCTCCTCCAGAATAACCTCAGAATAACTTTAACGAGAAAATCAAGAAATTAATAGAAAATTAAAAAGAAAACAATTCCATTACCATCACTATTAATTCTCTTTTTGTCCAGAGTTTTTTTTTTTTTTTTTTTTTTTTTTTTTTTTTTTTTTTTTTTTTTTTTTTTTTAAAATTATATTCCTCGGCTTCATCTATTTCCTCCCTCTTTCCTCCTTATTTCTTCCATCCAGGCCACCAAGTCCACTGACTTATCCCCCGGAGTGTACCATCCCTCGAGCTCCTCTGCTAACCCTTGATTCAGACTCTTCCACATACGCTGTTCAGCCTTACTCTCCTCCGATCCCATCACATATGTCTTCAAAGCATCCAACGCATAACGACCCTTGATTCGTGAGGTGTTGAGATCTTGGATATCACCCGACACTCCCGATTTCGAAATTCTCGTCAACCGATAAGGTCCCTCCCACCGGGGTTCACATTTGTGTCCTTTCTCCTTATCAATCACAACTCTCCTCAATAACACCAGATCTCCTTCCCTTGGGGGATCGTGTCTCGCTCGTTTTGCTCTCTCCTTAGACTTCTCTTGCTGTTCGAAGATATCATCGACTGCTTTGTTCCTCCACTCATCTAACCTAGCCAGGCGGTTTTCGTAGTGCCATTTCTCAATATCCATGGGTTCAATGTGTACTGACCCCACCATCTCCGGAATCATCTCCATGACATCCTTGAAAATCAAGTCTCGAATCGTATCATCAACCTCGCTCCTTCGAGGGTTAAACCCTAAGAGAAGCTCACTGGGGGTAAATCCATGGACTCTCAAAACCCGAGTATTAATGGCATTCACCACCTCCACCATATATAAATCCCATAGTTCGAGCCCCTTTTCTTTGTCCCTTTGCACACATCCTCTTATTCCTGCCAAGATTAAAGAAACATATCTTTCCGACAGCCCCACACTGCTAGGTCTTGTGATTGGGGCAGTAAACATCTTGACTCCTTTTTCTTTCAATTTCTTCGGTGTTTTCCCTTTAACAAAATGACTCCCATTGTCCATGTACATAGCTCTCGGCCATCCAAAGTGCTTGGTAACATCGTCCAAGAACTCCACTACCGTTTCTCCGTCGTTTCGCGGGGTGGCCTTTCCCCACAGATACCGGGTGAAGTAGTCGACGGACAGCAACCCATACTTGTTGCCTGCTTTTGAGGGAGGGTTGAATGGTCCCAGGAAGTCGATACCGAGTAAGTCCATGGGTTGAATTTCGAGTATAGGCTGCAATTCGGTAGAAATTCTGATAGGCCCCAGTCTTTGACAGGAATCGCATTCTCGACACCATCGATGAACGTCCTTTGCTCGAGTTGGCCAATAAGCTTTGCCAATCAACATTCTCAGCATCACTCCCGGAGCAAAATGACCGTGCAAATTGTGGTGCGATAGTAGTATATCTGGGACCCGACTCTGCTTTATACACCGCGATATTTCTCCACCCTTCTCTCGATATCCCAAATACCTCTGATGAGTCCCTTCATACAGAATGTAGCGAGAGGCGGCCAGCTTAACCCTGCGAGTCCTCCTTCCCCACGGGCCTTCATCCTCCCTTGCTACACATCCTGTGAGTTTATACTCCACAATTTCACCATACCAGTCATCAATCAGCCAGTCATTCCACCCTTCAACAGCGGATGGTAGAGATTCTTCCTCCTTTCTTCCCACAAAACCTCTCTCTCCCTCTGTTTCCAATGCAACACTCCTCACGTCCTCCCATATGGGTATTTCAACAGGCCACCCTTCCATGGAAGAGATCGGCAATCTCGACATCCCATCTGCCAGAACATTCTCCTTCCCTGCCACATGGCGAATATCCAAGTCGTAATCTGCAAAACGCATTTGCCATGAAACAATACGTCCCTTTGCTGTTTCACTCCTCAATATAGATACCAAAGCCTCGTGATCCGTGTAGACCACAATTTTCCAGGGGCTTGCGGTAATCAGCCATCGCACGGCCTCTAAGCACCTCAGCACTGCAAGTGCTTCCCGCTCTGTCGTGTGATAGCGCGTTTCCTCGGGGCTGAACTTCTTGGATATGAATGCGATAACCTTCTCTTTGCCTCGTGGGTAGGGGTACTTGCTTTTCCCTTTATGTGCCTCCAAATTCCTCTCATCTTCCTCGCTCAATTGAAATAAACACCCTCCCAATCCATGGCTCGAGGCGTCAGTGGCCAAGTAATACCTCCTCTTTTCATCCGAACCCACCAGAATATTTTCCACCACGGCTTTCTTAATGGCTTCAAACGATTTTTCCTGCTCCATTCCCCATACAAATGACACAGGCTTCCGAACCTTCCTTTTCTTCCCTTTCCCTTTACTTGATATAACCCATTCCGTTCCATCGTACGTTATCGCTTCCTTCAGTATCCGTGCATGCTCAGACCTTCCCGGAATTAAAGCCTTTAAATACGTGGTCATGTATAGAAATCGTTCCAATTCCTCAGCAGAAGCTGGAGTAGGGTACTGTTTAATGGGATCTGCCTTTATCCACGACGCTTTAAGCCCCCGCCCTTTTTCTCCACTGTGCTGCCCCACTGTGAAACCTAGAGGATTTATCGTTTTGACAAAAAACTTGCTCTTGGATGGCTTAAGGGTGAGCCTTCCCCAGGCGATTCGCGGGAAATACTTCTCATGGAGAAACTTCACCAGTCCTTCCACACTCTCACCCGCTCCATAGTCATCGTCGAAAAACCAACAACACAAGCATCTCTCCTCCTTGCCTCCGGCATTATCCACATTGAGCCCCCAAAGACCCTCCTCTCTCTCAGGCTCCGGAACATACCCCAATACCAAGTCTTTCAAGCGAGCATACGTATGCGGGGCTCCCGACAACCCTTGCCCCATCCTCAAATAACAAAATTGTCCATATATCGTACTAAATGCTGTTTTGTAGGCATGTGGCAAATGCATAGGTACGGCATAATAGCCATTGACGGCGTCGGACTCGAAGAACCACTCGTTACCCTCCCGTGACAGCATATCGAGAATTGGTTCCATTCGTTTCATCGGATAATTCGATTTTAGGGTTTTCTTGTTGAGTTGGCAATAGGTGTGTACCATTCGCAACCTCTTCTTCACATTCGGGTCGATCAACTCCCTCTCTTCCTGTCCTTCTTGTTTCTTGTCCACAAAGGTCGTCTTCGCATCCCAAGGGGAGTCGCAGTAAGTAATCACCCCCGCTTGGACCATTTTCGGGATATTTTCCTCCTGCCAGGCTATTTCATCTTTTGTCCATATAGGTCGCTTGGTTGCATAAGGTCGTGTTTCGGTGGGTGTCGGGATGGTGTGGAAAACCATGTCAGTTGCTTGCATTTTTGTTTGATCGCTGACGAAAATATCCCTCCAAGTATATAAAAGACGAAGAACTCTTTTCCTTTCTCCTTCGGCTAGCTCCTTCCCAACTTTTATTCCGCTCTCAAGAAACCATTTCTCCACCTCTTCCCATGATGTCATCTCGTCAATGGCGTTCCTTTTGTACTGGCTAGGCCTTCGATCCGTAGGATACCCCAGCGCAGGACCATACGCTTCCTCTTCTTCGCCAATTGGGCCACAATCTCCACTCCTGAGACAGCTGGGCAATCCCCCTTCGTTTTCTCCTCCATTTCTTCCACATTCTCCATCCTTCCTTTCAACGGGTATATCCTCCCCACACACGGCAAAAACTTCTCGGCTATCCCTTCCTTCCTTCTCCGAACCTCCACAACAATAAATACACTCCTCAGCTAAACATCCTTCCACCACTTGAGCTTCCCCATCACTATCTACATAAAACCTTCGGCATAACTTATCTTGTAACTCCGCCAACATAAGTGTTAAATCCCCATCATCCTTTCCCAACAAACTCCTCCACTCCATCTCTGCTTTTATGTAATTAATTTTCACATCTCTCAAGGTCGTCAACTCTCTACCCATCCTTGCCTTCGATTCCTTATCCGAACAAACACAACTGCATCCGCTCCAACACCCTGTTGAACTACATAATCCCCCATTGCAACAAGGACACCCTGCTCCTTCCGGTAAAACGCGCGAAAATTTAACGTTCAAGCAATCTGACAAATGAAACTCTTTCTCCTTTCCTCCCGCAATATAACATGGGCCATCAACCTCAGGAGCAATGAGCTGACCCTCACTCATCGCTCTTAGGCGTTTCCCTCACGGGATCGGTCTTGTTCATCAACAATCAAGAGTGTAGCCATCTCATCTCCACTCCATTCATTCTTATAATCTTCATCAACATCCTCCTCTCCTGCATCATCATAACCCTCATAGCGTCTCCATTCTTCTGCCTCTTCTTCCGCCTCCTCAATGACTTGTTTAAGGAGTACATTCATCGTAGAGCTAGGCTCCAATTCTTCATACTCCTCAAACGTCAACTGGCTCTCGGATTGTTTAATATCCGGATTAACAAAGACATCAGGGGATTTAATGACCTCAGGTTTCACGCTTACGCACTCAACCTGAGATCCATACCCTTCTGCATCAAAAACGACATAAGTGTGGGTGGCATAATCACCTCGTGCTCTTACCTGCTGCAGCCAGCTCCTTCCCAATAACAATGTGTAGGATTGAGGCATATCCACCACATAAGCCTTCACCGCTGCTAAAACTCCCGCCACATCAACCTCAAAGAAGACACAGTGCGATATTTTCTTTATTTCGTTGGTTGCCGTGCGAATGTAGATGTCGTTGTTGGGCCTTTTCTCGAGACCTAATTTATCAACAACGCTCAGGGGAATCAAATTTACCACAGCACCTCCATCAA
The DNA here is from genome assembly GCA_024516245.1 of Peziza echinospora. NCBI lineage: Eukaryota > Fungi > Ascomycota > Pezizomycetes > Pezizales > Pezizaceae > Peziza > Peziza echinospora. Next base: position 1,245,203 of record JAJLQT010000010.1, on the reverse strand, counting down.
TAAGCACCATTGAGAGAGAGTATTCGACCTCATCATAGCGGATGAGGGCATTGGTGTGGAAATTCACCACATGTCCTTTAGGTTCAGGGATTGCGACCCGCTTGCCATCACCTTTTTGAGTGCGTTTCTCACTATAATTCCAATCAGCGAGCATAACCTCTTCAACAACACTCACCGAAGCCCCTTTCTTTTTCTTTGCAGACGAAGAGCGTTCATAGCTCATTCCCTTAGCCACTGCACTCTTCACCATAGGGGATAATTCGATCAGATTTCCCCAGTCTAACCCTTTCACCTCCGTATTTTTAAAAGACTTGAGAATATCCCATTTGGCTTCTCCTTCCATCATTCGAATACTCTTTCTGGGGCCATCAATCTTACCACCTTGACGTTTCTTACCGGCGACGTCTTCAGATCCCGTCCTTCCAATCGCTGATTTCTCGGCTCCCATCGCAACAATTGGCTGTACCTGGACAACAGGAGCATTTCCACTTCTTGCAGTCTCAGAAGCAGATACTGTGGGGTTATTGAAAGGGAAATTTCTTCCTGCACTCGGAGGAATGGGGTGAACTCCAGGGATGTTGGATGCTGCGATCGGCTTGCGAGGTAGCAACAGTGGTGGCTGGGGAAGGGGATTCAATCCTTCTTTGATTCTTGGCCTCTTGTCAGAGGCTTCGGGCTCATCCTCAACTCGACTTCTTTTTTCTGCGTTTACCATGGCAACCAGCTGTTCTCTTTCGGATAATGTCAATGAATCCATCAACGCGTAAAGTTTGGACGGGGTTTCTTGAGATCTCGAGCGGAATGCCTCCACCATGCTCACAGCCATCATCATACCATACCCGTCCTCAGACTCTTCTTCTGGAACCACTTCCACTTGAGCAACTCGAGCTGCTCCAGCTGTTGGTCTGTCATTCTTACCTTTATCCCTTTGCTCGACATATTTTGCATAATTATTCTTCAACCGAGCTTGCTCAGATTCTGACAACGGTTTGGAGGAAGAACAGGCAAATGAGGTGTGACCCGGTTCTCCGCATCTCCAGCAAACCATATTTCCTCCCCTTGGTCGAACTTCCTGCCCCCCGTGAGGAGACGCGAGCGCAAATTAGGGTTAGCTTGTTGAGTGAACATACCTTGCAACCCGGATTTCAAAGTTTCAGCCAACTTCATTTGTCCTTCGTTGTACATCTTGGCCAAACGCTCCTGAGATTTAATAAGCTCCTTGGCGAGCTCGTCAGTTGTAGTGAGATTGGCATTTTTAACCTCCTCCTTATTAACAGCATTAACTTCCATTGCTTCTTTCCTTCTTCTCCCTTTCGTGCTCTTTTGATATGCAGTAATAGCTTGATCCAGGGTAAATTCCTCTTCCAGCTGTGACTCAACTCCGATTTTGACGGCTTCATGGGCTATCCCATCGACAAAATTTGCTGCCAACTCCTCATCATGGGCAGATCCGAGAATAGCTTGGAGCTCTAAGACGTGATCAACATACTCATCTACCGAACGATTACCCTGAGAGAGTATGTTCATGGCTTTGAGGGCTCGAATCTTTTCCTGATTGAACTTAGACTTTCTAACCGGGAATCGTTTCTTCAACTCAACCACAGCCTCTTCGAAGGTTTTCTTTTTTTCAGAGCTCAGCTGGAACCACCAGTCCTTCGCTTTACCCTCAAGGGAGTTTTGAAGCATGAGTAATTTGACACGCTTAAAACCCTCAGCATTGGTACCAGCGGTCTTCTCCAGGTACAGGAAGGAAAGAGAGAGAGACTCCACAAATGCGTCAACGTTGACACCCATTCCGGCCTCTCCGCTGAACTTTTCGGGTTTCAGAAGACCCATCAGCATCATATTGGCATCCATACTCACAGATGGGGGAGAAGGGGATCGATCAGGATAATCTTCCTCAGTGCTTTGGTTTCCACTTGCACTCGACAGATCGAGTTCAGAGGAAAATTCAGGGGTTTTCTCTTCGAGAGTAGGGGATTCGAGGACAGGGGATTCAAGGGTATGGGGTTCAGAAACAGAGGATGCAATAACAATAATCCCGGAAGTCGAGAGCTCAGGGTTCCCTGAGCTCAACTGTGGAGCTTCCGGCTGCGGGGATCCTGAACAGGAACCCGCTTCTTCTGTTGGGGAAAGAAAGGTAGCCACTTGATCGTCTTCCTCCGTTGAGGAAGATTGAGAATCAGCCGACGGTCCGTCTCTGTATAGATTCCAAGGAGCAGACACAGCTGTTTGTCTCAAAGATCGTTGATTGGTTCCAACCAATCGATATTCCACGACTGGTTGATTAGGGTTTTGGGTGGGCCCCTGTGTGTTCAAGGGTCTGTTGGGATCCACTTTATCAATTAGTTCTTAATGACAACGATGATGAGCACCACCATCCAAGCGGATAGTAGTAGAGAAAATCAAGCAAAAGGAGCAATCAATCAGGTCTGGTGGTTTTCAAAAGGGTTCAAGTTCAAGTTGTCGGGGTGACCCTTCGCGGATCGATCAGGTTCAGGGTGATGCCACTTTTCTTCCGGTCGAACAACGTTTCAGCACCCCAGGTCTTTGTAGGACCGCCAGACTGTCAAAGTTCGTCAGGGATAATCGTTTGGGGTTCGCTATGATAAATTCTATTGAAGGGGTGGATGGCTAGCTAAAAGAGAGAAGAGAATATGAACAAGAATGTGCCAGGGGAATGGGAGACCCCTCCCCCCCCCCTCCGTTTTCCAGCCTCCTCCCATGACTTTCCCCATCGCGTCATTCCTCCTCCTCGTCATTCTGCCAAGTAATTTCCTTCCTCCCAGGGTTTAGCGCGACAGCACTACGAGAGGGGGGGGGAGGGGGGGGGTTAGAGTGTCAGGTGCCAGGTACTGCTTACGAATGTAATGTACGTTACAAAGCTTCAAAGTAGCAAGATCTAGCGAGGTATACGTTACCTACTACCTACACTCGGTAATAGTGACATGACAGCTTTCAGGTTCTTTTTTTTTTTGCCTCAAAATCTAGGCAGAACTAAGCCGGGAGGGGGGAATATTTTGCGAATGACAGGCTAGCTATAGCTATTCGCCTTCGAAAGCTTCCAAAAGTCGAAGGATTCGATTGATTCGAGGGTTGATTTCGCCTACAATTGCAAAGAAAGGAGCCGCCGAGCCGCCAGATCTATCTACCTTCACACATGTACAGGGAATTCCGCATCCGAAGCTGAAGGCCACAGATCTAGCCACGCACGAGGAAGAGGATACGTATATCTTAGGTACGTACTTTGAGATCGATCTAGAGGATGATTCGAAGAGGGGAAAGGGCCTTGGAATTGGGTATATATACCAGCCCATCCCTCCTCCCCCTTTCTTTCTTCCCCATCAGCATCTCACATTCAGCGTGCCATTCAGCGATCTTTTTTTCTTTTTCCTTTCCTATATACCCCCCTTTACTCACAGCGTGCGAAGCGTGTGCATATATATATATACCTGCTTATGTATGCATTGATACCCAGGCCTGGTTAATTCTCAATTGCAATTTTTTGGAGTTGGGCGTTAGGCGAATTGGTTGGGTGTTTTGTAGTTTTGGGGTTTGTGGGGTTTGTGGGGTTTGTTTCCTGGGCCATGAGGCCGGCTTCCCTTTGATCATCTTGACTTTGTGCTAATGCTAATTTGGCGATCGATAGGCGTCCGGCGTCTGGAGTTTTTGGTTTCTGAAGTTCTTGGAGTTTTGGAATTTGGATTTTGGAGTCTGGGAATTTTGAGTTTGTTTTTCCTTGGGGTTTTCGAATTCCAGCTTGCTTCTTCTTGACTTTGCGCTAATTATTTGCAGTTTCAGGCATCTGGCTTTTTTTTCAACTTTTCCTGGGTTTATTTTAAATTTGGTTATGGGTTTCCCGGTTCCGGAGGCTCGCTTTTTGGATTCTCTTTTCGGATTTCTCGGCATATTTTTCTTTCGCTCTGCTCTTCGTTGAGGCTCGGCTCGGCTCACTCATGCTCACTCCCGCGGATCACATCAACTCTTCCTTCCGGGTTAACGTCCCGAATCCGAATCAATCGGCAAGCCTAGCGAGGTAGGCCCCTGGATGTATGTCGACTCGCAGCAATTCGGTCAACTACTTGTGTTTCGACGTCCTCACTATCTCTCCTGTTTGATTTCCTTCGGCATTCGGTTCGGCATCGATGCATCTACGGCTCTACGGCGTAGTCTCGTACCTGGCCAGCCCCTCGAAGAGCTTTTTGCTTTTGGCGTCTGGCGTCTGGCGTTCGGCGTTCGGCGTTCGGCGTTTATTTTTTTTTTTTTTCTATTTTTCCTGGGTTGTTGTGGATGTACTCGAGCTCGATTCTTTCTCTCTTTGGATACGGTTATTTTTCGGCTCTCACTCACCTCACACCTCCCCCCGAGTCCCGAACCAGAATCCGAATCCGAATCGATCGGCAAGCCGCTTGGATATCCGACTCGAGCAACCTGGTCAACTTCTCGCTCGACGACAATCTCCTTACTCATCCTTTCCTTTCGGTACGGCTCGAGCTCACCTACTCACTCACTCACCTCCCCTGCTTTTCGGCGTCTGGCGTCTGGCGTTTGTATGGCGTTCGGCGTCCGGTGCCTGGCGTTTTTCGATTTTTCTGGATTTTCGACATGGGTATATACCTACTCGGTTTATCTGCTTTCAATTTCTGGATGCGGTTGGATTTGGATTTTTTCGGCTTTTTTTTTCACTTTTTGGTTTTGTTTAATTTCCTTTCGGCCTCCAGCGCCCAGCAATTACAACCAACGGCTTGCAATATTGGATTTTCACTCGACACCTCCTTCCCTATCCTGATCGAGTACCGCTCATAAATCGACTCAACTCAACATGGACACAATTTCGAGATCTTCGGCGCAATTGCAAGCATGCTCGAGCGATCCTACCTCTCCAGACGGATCCTCGAGCTCCTCGGTCCAGATCTCGGGCTTTTTTCCGGTCTGTGTTCAAATCGATATCGACGGCACTCATCAACTCACCTCCTCAATCTCGGCTCAACATTCCCAAGCTCGATTCGGTTTTTTTTTTTTCTTGTCTCGGTATGCCGGGCCTCAACGTCAACACTCGAGAGCGGGAGGACGGAAAACATAGTACTACCCCCCAAACATAAATGGATCCCTCGCTATATATATTACAAGATATATCGATCCATACGTACTACTCCTGACCGCTCCCCCGGATCCTTTCCCACCCCCGTCGCTAGGGCCCAGAACCCCGACTGGACAACACGAAAAAAAAGAATCCAAAGCTCAGGGAGCTAGAGCTAGCTGGAGAACCCCCCCCCCCCTCCTCCCCATCCAATAAAACCAAGCCCCTCCCACCCCCCAATTCCGCGGGCCCAACAGCAAAAAAATAAATATTCCCAAAGCAAGTCAAAACCCAATCACCAGCTTCCCTCTCCCACACATAAAAGGAGTACAAACATGTATGTGGTCATAAAATGCACGTTGTATTTTCCTGTGTGGCCAGAAAAAAGCTTAGATCGATGGGATTGATGGGGATATATATATATATATTGGCGCCAGCTTTTCTCCCACATAATGTGTCCCTTTCGAATTCGGGCTCGCGAGATGCATTATAAGCTTGTGGTGACGGAAAGATCGATGGATCTTCTTCTTCGATGATGATCCTCGAAGCATTTACCTACCTAACCTACCCTACCCTACCCTAGGTAGGTATCTGGCGCAAAATTGAATAAAAAAACGAACTTTTATGGTGGAATTTTGAATACCAGGACCACGGGGGAAAAAAAAAAAGAGGAAAAGAAAAAAGAAAAGAAAAGAAAAGAAAAGAAAGAACGTATCCGGGATCGACAACCACCACTCCAGTGCACGGTAGCTGCAACGCCTCCCTACCTCACCTCATGTCCCGAATACCACTTCAAATTCAAATTTCCTTTTCTTTCTTCCTCTTCCTCTTTCCCAGGTTCTGGTATCAGTACAAAGGAGAAGCGATCTGGTGAAATAAATCCCTCAAACTCACCAGGGAAGAGAGATCGCGAGGATCCCTTTGTATATGTCCACCCCCCCCCCCCCCTCACAACACAACAACTCACCAAATTGACCTTTAACAGTCTACCAGTCGAATCAAGCTTATACCCACGCCCGCTTCCTCCCACATGTACGTGACCACACAGAAATGCATATGTATTTCTATACATGTGGCGGAGAGATCGAAAGATTATTTTGCAGCGATGGGCCCAAACTAGCGCCAGCTTTCCCCACATGTGTATTCTCCTATATACGATTCGACGAGATACATAACTTATAAAGTGTGGCGCGGAAAGATCGATGGGAATTCGCGAATTGATGGGATATATATATATACCTATATTGTCACCCACCCTATACCAACGGCAATCGACAATCGGCAAACACATATATATATATTATCCCAGCTTTCGAATTTTCGGTTTCCCCTCTCGAAGTATATACCTTCCTTAGTTAGGTATCTGGTCCGCAACCCTGAATAAAAAACGAAACAACTGTACAATGTGGAGCACATGGAATCACCGAATAAGGACCCGCGCGGGGAAAAAGAGTAGAGAAAAAAAAAGAGAAAAAAGAGAGAAATAAGAAAGAGCAGGTACCCGGGATTTGACAACACCTACCTACCTACTCTTCCCATAGGTACCGGTCCCCTACCTATACCTATAATCCCGCGGCCGAGGACAATTCAATTCTTTCCTTTTTCTTCTTCTTTCTTTTTCTTTCAGTATATATATATATATATATACCTTTCCCTTCCTCCGAACGGTCCAGGTGATTCCTACAACAAGAGGAGGAGTGATCAATCGCTTCCTGTATTTGTCAAGGGATTTCAAGTGATTGCACGAGGATACCTTTTGGAGATGTCCACACACCCCACCCCCCCCCACCCCCACCCCCGCACCCCCGAACCGCCTCTTGCGGATATGGAGGACAATAACAACAACCACCAAACCCTGCCGCAACTCTCAACTCAATCTATGTTTTTTTTTTTTTGTTTTTTGTTTTTTGTTTTTTTCAACCACCATACCAACTTAACTTCCGCAGACCTCTCTCTTCACTCCAAACACCGCTACCATGATCACTCCAAGGCGCAATTACCGTTAAATTGCAACCCTGTTTTGACGACGCACAAGAAAGTCGAATTCCAGTTCCATACTGCAAACTCTCTTATTTTTAATAAGCCGGAGTTACTCGACTCGACCTCTCCTCACTCACAGCTGTACACCTCCACACTCCAAACCCCCACATCATGATCACTCCAAGGCGCAATTACCATAAATTGCAACCCTGTTTTGACGACGCACAAGATGTCGAAGTCGATCGGATTCCAGTTCCATACTGCAAACTCTCTTATTTTAATAAGCCGGAGTTACTCGACTCGACTCGACTCACCCACCACACCTCCAAACACACCGCTACCATGAAATCAACCCAAGGCGCAATTACCGTAAATTGCAACCCTGTTTTGACGACCCACAAGAAAGTCGAATTCCAATTTCCACGCAAATGATAACCAACCCGGAACACTCGACTCGACTCGACTCTACTCGCCTCACCCACCCCCCCCCTTCAAACCCGCTCTCAGCAAATTTTAAATCCATATCCGCCACCTTTTGCAACTCGGTACAGCCCACCTCCAAACACCTCCACACTCCAACCCCCACATCATGAAATCACTCCAAGGCGCAATTACCGTAAATTGCAACCCTGTTTTGACGACCCACAAGAAAGTCGAATTCCAATTTCCACGCAAATGATGATTCAACCCGGAACACTCGACTCGACCTCTCCTCACTCACAGCTGTACATGTACAGCCCACCTCCACACTCCAAACCCCCACATCATGATCACTCCAAGGCGCAATTACCGTTAAATTACAACCCTGTTTTGACGACCCACAAGAAAGTCGAATTCCAATTTCCACGCAAATGATGATTCAACCCGGAACACTCGACTCGACTCGCCTCACCCACCATGTACAGTACACCTCCAAACACCCCACATCATGATCACTCCAAGGCGCAATTACCGTAAATTGCAACCCTGTTTTGACGACCCACAAGAAAGTCGAATTCCAATTTCAATGCAAATGATGATTCAACCCGGAACACTCGACTCGACTCACCCACCCCCCCCTTCAAACCCGCCCTCAGAAAATTTTAAATCCATATCCGCAACCTTTTGCAACTCGGTACACCTCCAAACCCCGCTACCATGAAATCACTCCAAGGCGCAATTACCTACCATAAATTGCAACCCTGTTTTGACGACGCACAAGATGTCGAATTCCAATTTCCACGCAAATGATGATTCAACCCGGAACACTCGACTCGACTCGACTCACCCACCATGTACAGTACACCTCCACACTCCAAACGTTACCCCGCCACCATGAAATCACTCCAAGGCGCAATTACCGTAAATTGCAACCCTGTTTTGACGACCCACAAGAAAGTCGAATTCCAATTTCCACGCAAATGATGATTCAACCCGGAACACTCGACTCGACTCCCCTCACCCACCATGTACAGTACACCTCCAAACACACCGCTACCATGATCACTCCAAGGCGCAATTACCGTAAATTGCAACCCTGTTTTGACGACCCACAACAAGTCGAATTCCAATTTCCATGCGAATGATAACCAACCCAACCCGGAACACTCGACTCGACCTCTCCTCACTCACAGCTGTACAGCCCACACTCCAAACCCCTTATCATGATCAACCCAAGGCGCAATTACCGTAAATTGCAACCCTGTTTTGACACTCTGAAGAGGTCGATCGAATCCCAGATCCCAGTTCCCAGTTCCATGTATACTACAAACTCTAGATCTTATTCTTAACATCAATAAGCCGGAGTTTACTCAAGTACTCACTCGACACCGCCCCTTCAAGCCCCTTCAAGCCCCTTCAAGCCCGCTCTCGGCAATTTTTATGGTAATCCGGATCCGCCAATTGCAACCTTGGGGTTACTCTCCTCTTTTTCTCTTGAACCTCAATTTTTTCTTCTTCTAGATCTCTTTTCCCAAACTTCCTTCATTCCTTCCTTCCTTCTAATCATGTACGTATACTTCGAATTAGCGGGGTGGAGCGAGCGAGCTTAAATCGTCCAAAAAGAGAGATCTAGATGGAAAATATCGGAATTAGTTTTCAGGAGTTGTTGTTTTCTTTTTCCCCAAAAAAAACAAGGTTAGAGATGGGCCTATACCTACCTATACCTACCTACCTACCCACCTACCCGCCTACCTCCTACTTACCATCCCTCTGTACTTACGCTTAAGGTATCAACACCTTTTTAAAAATTTTAAATTTTCAATTTCAAATACAACTTTAAATTTTAGTCGATACCACCACACCGAATGCAACTGCAATTTGCACGAGCTCGTGAGAGATTGATAGTACTAGTAGTGCGGTACGATATAATTAACAGTACCAGTGGTAATGGTTTATATATAGTAGCTATCGTAGGTACAAGACAGTTAGATTAGACCACTCCGCGGTTTCAAGATACTTAATCTAGATATCAGCAGGCATGGCGAGACGACCCAACTTTTGCTTTATTCCTTGGCCACTGTGGATTATATAAATGCTCTACCCTCATAATTATCTATATATACAATCCAAAGAAAAAGAGCTCAAGAAGAAGAAGAAGAAAGAAAAAGAAAGGGGGGGGGGGGGGGGGGAGGAAAATCTAGATATCAATATTAATCCTTTAAACCCTCGAGCTCCGCTTCAAGTAGCCCCCAAAACCTCAATCCCTAGATCTATATACAGTTACAGTTACGGTTGGATTACAAAGCCTCCAAATACCTATCCAGTATGGACACCACAAAGGTAAACGCCCCGCCCCCCATCCCCCCCCAAAAAAAGAACCATCCAAACTATATGTACTAAAAGAAGAGCCCAAAATTGACTTGAACACCAGAACAAGCAAGCCTCCAAATGCCCAACTCCCCAACCCCCCAACCACACAATACCTCTAACTCACAATCTCCAAAAACACTACATTCGATCTATACGCCCTCAGCTCAGACTCCTTTGGATCCAACCCCTTCATCTCCGTGATAATCTTGTCAACATACCCCCACTGCCCCTCCATCCATAGTACATACACCCTGCCCACGCCATAATCCGTCGCCGCCTGCGCATCCTTCAGAATCTTGTCCAGCAAGATTCCCCACCCGTCATTGAGATCCTCCCCATTCGGACCAACGACCCACTCTTGCGTGGCCCCGCCCTCCGCCCCGGGGTACAGCATGACGCTGTTCAGCGGGAGCTTGAACGACGCCACGGGGAGAGGAATCGTGATGTGGCCTGGAAACGGCGAGTCCACTGGGACCTGGATCGGGTCCCTCTGGGCCTTGAGGAGACCAATCAGTGGTGCGCGGGGGTCGAGCGGGGAGACGCCGATGTTGAGGAGGTGGCTGTGGGGGTAGTTTGGCGGGAGGGTGATGTGGGCCGAGAGTTTCGGGAACGGGAGTTCCTCGATCGGCGTGCTGTAGGAGGGGATCATTGAGCTGTTGTCCGACGGGGTCGGGAGTTCCGAGCCGGGGCTGATTGTAGTTGCAAAGGCCGAGGGGGAGCGCGGGCCGAGGGCGCTGTGTTGCGAGCTCGAGCTGCGGGAGCTGCCTGGGCCGGAGGGGGGGATGGAGGGGGGGACGGAGGGGGGGGCGGAGGGGGGGGCGGAGGAGGCGGGGCGGGAGGGAGGGGTGGAGAGAATGACGGTGCTTCTAGAGGCGGGCAAGGGGACCCCCTCGTCGACGAATGGGCCTGGGGTTGGCCACTCCGGGTTGTGGATGTGGCCGGCGGGGGCGGGGAGCATGTAGATGTTTACGGGGTGCCGCCACTGCTGTACCGGGGGCGGGGCGCTGGCGAGGGCCTTCTGTTCCTTAGTGAGATTGATCTGCCGGCGGATAGAGATGGTGCGTGGGCTCAGGCGGAGCACGAGCCTCATGTCTGGGTGGAGGAAGGGGGCGATGTTGACGTTGTCCGAGGCCATGGCTCTGGGTGGCATGTATGTGTGTATGTGCAGATCAAGCAAAGTATATGTATGTATCGCTTTGTTGCAAAGGAGAGGCGAGATTGGTCAACGACCGTGGCGGTGATGATGGTGATGATGATGAGGAGGAGGAGGAGGAGGGGGGGGGGAAGAAAGATGTCTGGGGGATTCAGGCAGAGTTATCCCAGGCCCGTGGGGCCAGCAATTGCAGAATGGGGAAGTGGACGTATGCGGTAGCCGTCGAGAGGGCGTCCCGATTCGGCAGTCGATACCCAAAGCTGCCGACAGGGGTAGCTGCAGATCAGGCACACTGGCCACCGTTATAACGAGCGACAGGTGCGGGAGTGAGGTTGAAATTGGCAGACTTCAAAATATGATCATGATCACAGAGTAAATACATACGTCGGTGAGGATTTATCCTGTCGCTTATATCATATCTTTGCCACTGCGGGGATTTTGATTGGCATTCGTCATAGCTGGCAGGCGTCAAATCATTAGCCTCGTCAAATCATTACCTGGAGAGATTGTGGCAATGGTAAAAAAATAACTTTAGTTTTGCTTTGAGTGATATATGACCTATATCTACAACATCAACTGAAATATATATCTAAAAAAATATCTATATGTGGCGCTCAATTCCGAAAAATATATCTAGTTTTCTATTCCACCAAGCGGGCCCCTTGATCATGATCAGCCCAAAAGATAAAAAAACCCAACCACACTCACACCAAGAAACAAACAATACATGGCGACTTTCCGAAGAGATCTGCGCAGCATTGCTATCGACTTTTACACTTACTCAATGATCGATTGCAACTTAAGTCAGATCAATAGCTATAGATTTAAATTTAGATGGAGTAAATAGAAAGAAAATAAAAAATATTTAACGTTAATTACATATGAATAGAAGCTCTAAGAAAACTTTAATTCAAAATCATGATCAAAACCTCATGGCCAGGCCTGGGCCACAACGTTAATTTTCACAAATTTAAAAGAAACTGCTCTTTTGGCCAAAACCCCAAACACCGTCTTCAAGGTTGGCCAGGCAATCAATCCATCACCATGGCCACCCAAGAACCCATCCCCATCCCCATCCCCATCCACGAGATGGCCGTGGCCATCCTCCCTCTCTCCTCGAGGCTGCCTCTGTCCCGCCCGCCAAAAAATAGTATATCTGCCTCTGCACTCTTTCCCACGCGCCTGGAAAATCCAAATCTTAACTTGCTATTCCCACTGCTTCCATCTCAAAGAAAGGCTTCCTGCCCACTCACTCAAGCTCAAGGCACCAGTTTCGTTCCATAGAACCAGTTGGCACAAACTACACATCTCCAGCTCCAACCAGCTCTGCCTATAGCTAGGAAGCTCTTTTGACACCCGTTCGATCTGGCACTGCCTACCATCAAACCTTTTCACGCACACATGCACAAGCAATCATAGGAGCTTACGGGTTTAGAAGAAGCACGGAAGGAAGCATTCAGATCGACATCAGATCGAGGCCGCATACTTACCTCGTACTTACGTGCATACTTGCACATCCGTACATCCCTCGTCCTACTATAGATCACACACAAAGGTGTGCTCACGTGTAGGAGGTGGGTACCTACCAGCGAGGCACCATGCTACCTACTTCCCAAAGCGGAAATAATGGCAATAGCAACCACACTCACCAGCACCCGCCCCACCACCACAAACACAACCATAACCACCCTCCCCGCCCAGCCCTCTACAAGCTTCCCCCCGAGCACAAGCAACTCATTTGCTCGGCTCTCTACTCCCCCTCCCTCGCTATCCTCCTTCACCTCTCGGCGCACCCATACCCCCCTCCACACTTGCGCTTCTCGCTGCCCTCGCACGGCGAGCACAACCTCTTGAACGCGGACTTGATGCTCGCGCGCGCCGAGGAGCGCGAGCGCGAGAAGATCCGGTGTCTCCCCGAGGCGCTGCTGGGGTCGCATTACCTTGCGATTGTCAGGGCGCACAAGGAGGGGCTCCGCGGGAAGGCTGCTGCGGCAGCAGCAGCAGCAGCCGCAGGGCACAGGTCGTTTAAGAGCTTGCTGTCGGATATTTTGTATTGTAGGTGGGGAGGGCAGGGGAGCACGTCGACAGGAGGAAGGGGAGGGGGAGGAGGAGGAGTGAGTAGGCAGTACCCGGGCCCGCCACAGATAGCAGCAGCAGCAGGAGCAAGTCACAGTCGCCCAGAAATAACACTCCCACTCACAGCAGCACCCCACTCCGGACCGTTCATCACCGAGTCCTCGAACCCCGACACCCTCATCCCCCTCAAAACCCACGACACCCTCTGCGACGTGCACTTCCCGCTCTGCCCAAAACTCCTCCGCGCAATCATGCGGCTCATCGAGAAGGAGATCGGGCCGAACCTCGATACCATCGTCGAGATCCCGAGCTACAGGGGTAGTGCCCGGGCCGGCGCCAGGCATGGCCGCCCCAACAACAACAGCGACAACAGCAACGACAATAACGGCATCGTCGACATCATCGGCAAAGACCGCGCCCTCGACACCCTTTACGTCCAGCTCAAGGCAATCTATGCATACTGGCTCTCCCCCGCAGAATACACCGCCGTCTTCGGCCCCCCGCAGCCCGGGCCCGAGTGCTTGCAGATCGTGCACGTCGAGAACAACTGTGACGGATGCATCATCATCAGCGCCATCGTCAGCCTCGACTCGAACCTCGTCAACCTCCGGGCGGCGGCCCAGCTGCGCGTCATGTTCACCAACCGTGACCGACTAGCCTCTTCAAACACAGACCCGAAAGTGAAATTGAAACCGCGTACACGCCCAGCTGAACTTGTGACCTGGATCGAGCATTGGATGACGGAAGCTGTCCGAGCAAAAGGCGGCGGGCTCGCGCATTCAATCGATAAGCTCATCGCGGAGAGTGATGCGCTTGTCGAGAAAGTCCTGTTTCTGAGGAGGAAGGAGAAGATTGCAAGGTATCTTGATGTTTGTCCTAGCCCGGGTTTCCCGGATGACTTGGAGGAGGGGTTTTATCGTTCTAGTGCGCATACTCATACTCCGCGGAAAGTGGAAGGAAAAGGGAAAGGGAAGGAGAAGGAACATACAAAAACATCAAACAGGGAAGAAGTTTACCACCACATTGACAAGGAAGCATCGATGTCTCCAGCCCGCCGTCGCCACAGAACCCCCCCCCGAGCCGAGCCTTCCCGCCTCACCCGTGACCGCCCCGGGCCGAGCACACAATCGAGATCGAAATCCTCCCATGTCCACCACCAACCCCCCAAAACCGCCTACCATAATCCCTCAGGTTCTGCCACACCACCACCACCACCACCACCTCACCACACCAAACCCCCCACACCAACTAAACAGAGCTACTTGATCGCCACACCAGACCACCCTTCCGCATCCTCCTCCTCCTCCTCCTCCTCCCGGTCCTTCCCATCACCCACTCCCTACCACCACCACAACTACCAAAACCACCACAGCCACCAGCCCCAACCCACTGGCAGCACAACAAGCACAAACGACGAGCTCTTCAAGTACCTCTACACGACCGTGAGTTCCCCGCACCACAACGATCCCACTGGCCTAGTCCACCCCGCGTTTCAGTATAAGCCGACTGGTAACACTTCCCCCTCCTCTGTAGCTTCGAATTCTTCGTCGCCCCTGATTTCTCCAGAAAAGATCCAGGCTTTGAGGAAGAGGATTCGAGAGAAGGAGAAGGAGTTGAACTTTGCGAAGGAGGGGAAACATTCAAATGCCCATTCCCATGCCCATGGTAAAAGTAGTAGCGGGAAGAAACCTAAACACAAATCCCCCAGATCTGCCGCGTTCTCTCCGCCGTCGCCTGTCCGACTACACGAATTGGAGAGGTATGATCCCACACCGATTCCGGAGACGAAGCCGTTGAGGATTAGCAAGATTAGGGATATTGTTACTAGCCCTACCATTCCATCTGTTAGGGGAGCAAGTAATACTCCTGCTCCTACGACTACGACTACACTCATCCGCTCGCCCACGCGGAAATATAAGAGTAGAGGTAGGAAGGGGAGTATTGGGATCAGTGAGATACTCCCTAGAGACTCGGGGTATACGATGAGCGGCGCGCTGAATCCTGAACCTGATCCACATCCTCATCCTACTTCTCGTAGTGACTCGAACTCCACTTTCAACTTCAACCCCAACTCAACAGTCAGGGAAAGCTTTGAGTATGAGTACGATAAGGACGGCCATGGCCATGGAATCCCGACAAATGGTAGTACTAGTACCTTGAACTTCAAAGTACCATCACCACCACCACCGCCAGTCCCCCCCAAATCCAACTCCCCGCTTCCACTGAAAAGTCGGTTGCCGATTGAAAAGCATCGCGGTCGTGGGAGTGGAAGTGGAAGGGCAGGCGCTGTGGCGTTGGGGCCGGCGCCAATTCGCCCGATTGTTGGAGTGGCGCCGGGAATGGGGTCAAGGTCGCCGAATATGAGGCGGACTTTGGATGGAAGAGAGAGCGAAAGGGCAAGAGATAGAGAAAGAATAACAGAGTTTGGGAGGAGAGTTAATTCGCTTTCGCCGAGGGGGGGTGCTGGGGGAGTTGGGGCGGGAGTTAGGAAGAGGGAGGGTTAAGTTGATGGCGCCGGCATACAGTCAATCTGGGTATATTAAAATCCTATGCATGGTAATTGATTTTGCCTTTTCTTTGTTGTTTTATTTTTTGAGGAGGCTCTTTTTGAATTCAAAGTTGGTATATCTGATGTTGATGATATTGTGAAGTTGATATCGATGTTTGTGGGATTTGCGTTTACATTTGCATTTATATTTTTCTTTTTTTTGTTTTTTCTCTTTCGGAGCCGGGGCTGTTCTTTGATGGTTTGCTAGGTAATTAACATGATTTGGGTGCTTGATATATATAGCAATAGTATATAATCATAATATAATTAGCGTAAGTGCATATACTTAGTGTAGATGGACTGGGAATGAGGATATTATAAGGTTTATAGCATACAGATAAAAGCTAATCCGGCATTCAGCGTTAGCACCTGTAGGTAGTAGTCCTGTAGTTACCAGCCGAGGCACCTGGGGACGATGCTACCGTGCCAGGGCCTCTAGCACTGTGTAGACTAGGAAAAAAGAGTTGAGGGGGATCATCAGGAATATTAATATGGAATAAATTTAGCGATCAACGCCTCAATGCATGCATGCGATATCTGGATTGTAATTTTAATCATGAAAGAAACTTCGATTTCGCCTTGCGATATTAAAGCTCAGATGATCCAAGAAACTCGTTCTGAAGAAGAACAGCGTCCTGGGGATCGGCTTCGAATTCGGACAAGGAGTTAGCGAGGTTTTAGGATCAGCAGCCTCTGAAAAGTTAACGTTAGCCTCAAAGACACACATCGAGCGTGGTAAGAGATGCTCTCAATGCACACGTGGGAGCATACTCCACTAGGAACGGATACTTTAGAGCAATTGGTCAGCGGGAGGAGGTCACTTACGTCAAAAGTTGACACCTGTTAAAGTCAGCACAGAAAGAAAATCGGCGTGGAGCTGAGGAGTAAATATTGCACATCACAGCCATGGAGATGTCACAATCAATGTGGAGCCTCGTACTGTACTCGAGTAGGTGCATTCAGAATTGAAGTCCTGGTTGCATGCCGCGACAGATCAACAAAATATGCAAAGTGCGACAAAGATAATTGCAATTGCTTCTGAAGATGACATGCTTGCGAATATGCCAGGTTGCATTTCTGTCGTATCCTTTGGTTATTGTTGTCATTTGTGGAATTTTGGCTGATGGAAGGGCTCTCGGGATCCGGGAGGTGCCGAAATCCCAATGCATTAGGTATTCATTGCCTGCCCCCACTTGGCCTGAATGAGCGACAGTCCGGTAAGGGGTTAATGAGGGCACGATCAATGACAGTGCAGGGAATGTGCCTTTGTGCATGCATGCCTCAGATCGATATGAAAAGGCTTAGCATTTCCAAGAGCGTACCTACTAGGCCCCCACCTAGACCAGAATTAGGCCTCTGACTCGTGTGTTTCCACTAGTCTCGTGCCCGTTTCCACGCGGGGACTTCTGACCTAATTCAGTCGGTAGGTTATCATCAAAGAGACGGGTAGGATCACCTACCGGTAAGATTAAGAGTATCTAGCGAACGAGAGGGCCAAACCTCGGATCCGAGGAGTCCAGCTCTGCAACACCTCTGAGCGCAGTCAAAGAAATCGCGGTGGAGTGTTGGAGCAGTTTTGATGTAACGAATCCGAAATAAGTAATCATATTGCCTCTCAAGATGTACTCGAGTATCCGAGGGTCCGCACGCGTTTGAGCACCGCGCACGGAATTTCCGCTTTGGAGGATCAGCTTCTGCTTGGGGCTACTCTTGATTTGGCCTCCTCAAGGTCTCACTCACCTTTCAGCCCTCCAGGATTAGATTTTTGTTCGATTTTCTTTTTTTTCCTTTTTTCTCCTTCGTCAGCCCCTTTTTTACTTTATTATAAGCTGACATTCCCTCCTTCCAAGGATAAATTTCCAGATTCTACATCTCCACCAGTCTATCGTTAAGATCCGTTACGTGGGTTTTCCAAATATCACTCACTCATCCACACTCGTTTACCCCACACGCAAAACACATACAAGATGCAACTCACATTCTCTCTCACATTCCTCCTCCTCGCGGCTAGCACTGCCGTCGCCCTTCCTACAGGCGCCGTCGTGGCCCGTCACGGAGACAACCCAATCCCACAGAATGGAGATGCCCCCGTCCACACCCACAACATCATCGACCCGGCCAAGATCGCCCTCGCAAAGCGTCACGGCGATGACCCAACCCCACGTAATGGAAAGGCACCCCACACACACGATAACCCACTCGCTGGTGTCTTGAAACGTCACGGCGACGACCCCACTCCACGCAATGGAAAGCCACCTCACACCCACGCAAACCCTCTCAGCGGAGTCCTGAAGCGTCACGGTGACGACCCCACTCCACGCAATGGAAAGGCACCCCACAACCACGATAACCCGCTCGCCGGAATTCTCAAGCGTCATGGTGACGACCCCACTCCACGTAACGGAAAGCCACCTCACACCCACGCAAACCCTCTCAGCGGAGTCCTGAAGCGTGAGGAGGAGCTCGCAACCCGTGGATCTGGACCAATCCCACACACCCGTACCGGTCCAGCAGTGAATGGTGCCGCAGTCAACAAGCGTCATGGTGATGACCCGACTCCCCGTAACGGAAAGGCACCCCACACCCACGCAAACCCCCTTGCCGGCGTTTTGTAGATTTGCCGTGTTGTCTGAGTTTGGTTACCAAGTTGCTTTAGTGTGGTGACATTTGTTGACCCTTCATCTTGAGATTTTGGAGTCTATGATGAAGTTGCGCATTCTTGAGAATGGGATGTTGTTTCGGATGGTGGTACCGGTGGAGGATGAAGATCTTCGAGAAGGAGTCATGTAATATCTAATATGTATTTTTTATTGCACATGTGTTGTTGTCGCTGTTGTTGGTTTTGGGTTCCCTATGAGGTGGCTATAGTTACTGTATTACTGGTACTTGAAACATTAATAATAAGTAGTTAATCTTAATACCACGAGAACATATCAAGGGTCTTTCCCGAAGTTACCTAAATCATGACTTCAAGCTCAATCCAGTCACCAGTCTCCATACCATCTCGTAGTCTCGTGCTATCTCGTAGCTTCCGAACGTTTTGTCGCGAGTTTGGGACTCACCTTCCAGACATTTCTATTTGAATTCAGTCTACCCCGTTCACGTGTGCGTGAGTGTTTCGTGTTGCACTTGCCCCTCCCTGTTCTTGGGTCCATACTGCCCCTCCGTCACCCCTCCCCTGATGGCCACCCAAGATACCATGGCCATTGTTGAATCTGCTTGAATTCCGTACCTGAAATTTGACATGTTCGCGAGATGTATAAGAAGCCTGGGCAAGATTATGTCAGTTGCTGAACTGTTGTAATTGTTCGGTGCGCTCAGCAGTGGTGATTCACGATTGTGCTATTCACTCCTTCCGAGCCTCTCGGCTACGGACCCATAGTCCCTTAAGATCCACAATCAAAAGAGCGGGGCTCATCGCCTGTGTGGGTTTCCGCTAGGTTTTGCCCTAATATCCGTACGCTTTAGGTACCTTGTGTGATAGAACTCGAGTACGAGATATTACCGCTTATGGACTGAATTGACGGTTTTCAATAATCCGGTTGGTGATGTCACGCCAAGCCCGAAATGTGGCCACGAGGCTGCAATCTACTTAATGTATACGTACCTCCTAAGGCACGTGGAGACTTCCTATTATGAAATTTAAATGTTCCTAATTTAAAAGCAGAATGTTAGAGAACTCTGTTTGTACATTTTCATGGGATGGTCATCACAGAATACAAGAAGGCTGTTAATCGGTTAACCTTCAAGGTCACATATACCTAAGTTATGAATTGTAGTACTTTTCTAATTGTACTAGTTTAGGTAGTTCCTAGTTAGGCCTGATCGCGATCGATATTGTGCCCTCTACGAGGGTCTGGGCATGAGACTATATTGTGCCATTGAGCTCGAGTTTTGAAAGTAAATTGGGTGAATACCTTATATCATAAAGTGGGGACGATGCTAGTATGAAGGAGGCCCAATCGGCAAGTGAAGACATACAGTGTATACGTATGTATCTCTTATGTAAATCATAATCATCATGTAAAGAAATTCAAATTTCATGAAGATCTTCTTCTTGCGAGATACCAGCTTGGAAATCACTCGATTAACCTAAAAGATGTACACGCAAGCAATTCGTATATGCACTTCTTTTTACCCAGGTATGGCGCCCTAAGTCGGTTGATATATACCTGGGCTCTAGATCTCACAGGAATTATATACAAGGCGCCGAGCTCGAATAAAGTCGCGCTTGCGATTATAAGAACCGGGTAGGTTGCAATTGTAGCGGATATTGATGCGCATGGATTGCCGAGTAAAAATTTATTAGAGTACTTCAGTCACAAATACAGATTATAGGATCCACTCCTACTAAATGAATTGTATTGAAAAGAAGTCCTGCTATTTTGTCATGCAAATATTTCATTACTCCGGATCCGCAGCCATGCTAGATGTAGAGTGTTCTCGTGCAAGTATGAAGCAGCGGTTAAGTAATTCATTAGATATATTAATGCATCGCGTTACATCAACATATATACAGACTGCTTCCTTTTCCTTTCCTTTGTGCTTACGAGAACACCTCAGATCCGAAATTAAAGATGTCGGGTACTACCCGAGACTTGGGTTCCGGCTTGCCGAAGCCCATAACCTGGATCTGCGGAGTTGTGCAAGCTCGAGCTCCGGATCCACAATGTTCCAGAATTAGCGACGTTTCATGTCAGTTCTATATGAATTCCAAGGTCTTCCATATGCATGGCCAATTAATTACAACCGTACCTGAAATCCATACCTACATTTACACTACATAGCAATTGCAATAAGGCAAAAGATGCCGCGCAGGCTTATGGGATAAACTGGGCGGCTGGACTGGCCATGAGGGACTACATAGGATGTAGTATTGATGCCTCAATGGCATTTTAGAGTTTCTCGAGGGATAAATATGCCTGAATATTACCTAATATAGCTATAGTACACATTTGTTTTACTATTTTAGTATACCACAATCGAGATCTCGACTTGAGTGGCCATCATATGCAACATATATGAAGCTTAGCGCATAGACCTAGTCTGGTGCGTAGACCCGGGCCGCAAAATTCACTATCTCTTTCGTAGCCTGGTTGTGCAATCTCTTTCGACAACCAGGCTATCTCTATCGTGTTTCTTTGTGCTTCCGAATCCGGTAGTCTCTCTTCTTGCCTCATACAGATCTGACTCCGGCAAGGCAGTACATGCATTCTTTACGAAAGTAAAACATATGGGCGGGAAACAGGCTCTTCGAATCTGGAAACTATAACATATTCACACTGACTGTGCAACGATCGACCTTTTGAAAATAATCCTGTTGCAAGATACCTAATATACCGAGCAGGCATCCAAATGCAGAAAATATGTACATATAGCGCTGCATATTGATTGTATGTACTTCAGTTACTATATCTGAAGCAATATAGATATCTGCCGATTTCAGAAGAATTTAATTCGGGGTGCATATGTGTTCTGTGCATACAGTTGCAACATGAGTTGCTTATAATAAAGTAAGTAGAAATGCTGTTGATGTTCTCCATGGCTATACCTTCACCATAACCGGGTATGCGGAAGCATGTGGGATATCGATGGTACAGACTAATGGCACACATGGTTTGATAGTATAGATATTCGACGCTGACCGGCTGCAAGTTTTGACCTAAAGGTCCGCTAGCAATGAATTCGTGTCTTCATGTATGAAATGTAGCATATAACCATATCCGTACTCCCGAACAAGTATAAAGTCTGATGGAAAAGCTAGAGTATACGTAGCTGCCATCTCTGCACATACTACGTGCCTGGGATGTAAGTATGGAAGCACGCATACAATTTTTTTACTTGAAGTACCCTGCATTCATTAAGTTGCAATTGCTTGAAGCTGTTACGAGTAGTTCCTCCTCCCACTATACTCATGTAACTCTGGATATCGTGCTTGAGATAACCGGCCACTTCTTTGCCAATAGGGATATTTCATAGTCTAACTCTACAAGCCAAGTGCTTATCTGTTATCTCAACTTCTGCACATGATCAATTGCACCTAACCTCGGTACCTTTTTTTAATATCTAACAATTGGTCCTTAGTTGAAAACCAAATGGCCACAAGAATAACAACCCACCCCCCTCTCATCAAGTGGGGTCCAACTCAAGCCACGAAATGCAAAATGGCAAAGGAAGTTGGTAAAGTTACCACCGGTAGATATTCTCGAGCTATATCCTACAACCACAAACAAAAAACCCTCAAAAGAAAGCTTCTTGGCCTACGTATACGTACTCCAGAGAAGAATCGGGCCCCATCCATGGATTGAACCTCTAGAGCCTATTCTAGCTGTCAATCTAATGCATGCAGCATGATCAAGTTTCCAACGCATCTAGAGTATATATATGGTTATAACACCGATTGGACCCCATCTTCCATCGGTGGGTCCGGCCGAGGGAGAGGGGGCGGCGGGGGCCAAAATACAAAGTGTTGTCCGCAGAGTAACGTTCTGCCATAAATACTTCATGCATGCATTAATATATTAGGTATGTAGCTTATTCATGGCCCCCATCCGGCCGGTTTTGAGAACTACACTGCCAAGTACTGGCCCCCGTCTACCCTATATCCGTATACTTTACCTCCTACTTGGTGCTGGCAAGAAGTGATGAAAAGAGGGTATTTCGCAAATCATTTCCGAAAAAAGGCAAGCGATTACTCTCTTGAGTAAAGCCTATGCAATACGCAGGGAGATCTGCCAATCCGTGTATGTTTTTGGCAGGAATTTTTCCTTTTTTCGGTTTAGATGATCTGACAAAATAGCGTATTTTTCATGACTTCTTGCCAGTACCAAGTACAGTTAACGGGAGAATTGTTCAGTGGTAGATGTAGGCCCGGGGTCTTGGATCTGCTATGAACATGAAATTATGCCCGCAGTCCATATGCATGATACTTGCCATATATACTCTACTCGATTTGGTACTAGTAATTGAGTACTTTTTTCTGGATTTAGATCTTCAATTCCACTGGCCCGAATTGCACACCAGACTAGGCCCGAATATCGATCATTGATGACAAGTTTTCTGTATGTACTCTTATGCAACTCACTATACAAAAGTACTAGCTAGGTACTTACTTACCATACAAGCAAACGGTGAGTACTTAACACCCATGGCCAGGAGGGATATACGCTGTAATCGAATATACGCGGTAGCTATACTATATCTGCGGGCGGTAAAAAATAAATATCGCTTAGCTCCAATAAACATACATGAAATCAAAATCAGGTGATCTCTGGCCATGGGTGGTGTGTAGGATACCATAGCCGGGCCCTGTATACAACTACACTCGCCAAAAAAAATGGATTCAGACCCTTCGAACCTGTAATTGACAGCTTAATTTCCAGCAACTTGAACCAACTTTATACCATAAAGATTAGAACTTGCACCTACCTACGTACCTTAAGTCCTTATGTACTTACATTGTATTAGTCTCCCTGCAATAGGTAGTTTTGAGTACCTGGGAGTACTTATTCATCAGCACATAAAAATGGAAACATTCAACATTTCTTCTCCATGTAGATTTTAGTAGCTCGTAGTCAAACGTGCATGCATTCCAAATACCTACACCCAACCTTGAAATGCCAGCTTTTATGCTACACACTATACTATGTACCTACTGCCACAGCTAGTAATAAACTTTATGTCATATGTAACTGTGGCTCGAGCTCGTGCCCATATACCCGAATCGGTCTCTCGGCCGTGGAAATGATTATGCTAAGTTCGTTACATGGTAATTATCCTTGCGAACTATAGGTTGATCATATGCATGCATATCTTGATAACTTGAGATCTTAAGACAATTGCAACGCTTTTTCATGTAATTTATAAATAGCCGGTCGCAATTCCCGCCGGCCTGATTTCGTTTTTTTTTCCTTCTTTCTGGATCCTTATTTATAATAGTCAACTCGAGCTCGAGTTGATTAAGGCAGATGGACAGCTAGAAGAGTAGAGTTACCTCAATGAGAAATTCGTTTGAAAAAGGTACCGGCCCCGGGCCTCCAATGAATCGGCATCTTGCAAGAACTCGAGAGATCTTCTAGCTAGACATGCATGTTTTAGTAGGAGGTCGGTATTAATTTTCAAAATTGTGTTTCTATCGATCGGTTTATTCCTACAATATTTATAACATGGGTTAATAACGAGTAGCGTTATGACTCAAGAGACATCTAATTCTTCTTATTCTGGACCTAAGAGGAAGGTCCATACAAGAGGTACGTTGGCGTTTACTTATACACGCAATCTGTGAGTAACGAATTGATCACGAATTCGTAAATATCATTAACCCGCAGCGCTTATAATTATAAATGAGTGCAAACGAAACGTCCGGATCCAATATTGCAAGCGTAAGTATATAATCCCAATCTCAAGGTAGCTCTCGGCTATACCCAGGACCTTCATAAGCAGGTAACAGGCACTTGCTAGCACTATTGTTTCTTTGGGTTAACATTGTTGGGAGGGTAGTATGCCTAGGGTATATATCGGTACCTACTCATATATAAACATCCATACCGACCATATGGAGTACCGGCACCTGTGCTGTGCTCAGCTATCCCAGCCACGTCAAGCACCGGTACTTGGTAGCTTATATCAAAAGTACCTAAGCTATAGCTATAGCTAGTCACGGTATCATGACATGGGCGCGTTCTTTGGCAAAACACGTTTACGAGTACGTCCGGATACCAGGTGCCTAGCTGCATACTCGTACCTACTTAGTAGCTAGCTGGTAATGTCCATTGGCCATCTGCATGGCTTTGTTGGTCTCGGGTTTCGGCATTGGTACCTAGAGGGAAAGTAGCCTGGAAGATGGGAAATTTAGAGATCGTTTTGGGATTTGTAGGAAACTTCACAAAGCTTCAAGGTTTCTTTGAATTCTGATGCCGATATTACATTTTCGCAAAGTTGCAAGTTTAACCGATCGATACTCAGTTAGAGTACGTACCTACATCGACTTAGTGGTAAGAGTGGTATTTTTTTTGGAGGTTTTCTCTCATTTCGAGGTGGGGGTAATGTAGTACTAGTATGAGGGATATTGAAGCACACATGAAGTATGCAAATCGAGGAGATCAGCCGAATGCAAAATTGAAAGCTTATATCTGATCTGCGTTGGCAGTTGGCAACGACGGGACGGGCGTCGACATGTCATAATTATGGAGATGTTCGTCCGCGGCCGCGGGTTCGAAGCAGTAGGTCAGATACGTATGCATTACACTCCAGAAGCAAGCAAGTACCTACGTATACCCATTCGTCAGCGATCTGCACGAATGATAGACTGGGTAACCATTTTTCGAGCTTTCTTACAGAAGATCACATCGACATCCAGAAAGAAAAGATTAAAATCCAATTAAATACCTCAGAATTTTGAACTGCAGTACATACTCTAGTAAATGGTACGAACCAATTGGCGTATTGACACTGACACTGACTGAAAAAATCCCACCCACAATATAAGCCCTACATATACGGAGAGTTTCCAAATGAGCTGACCAGAAGATTATACCAAGGATGAACAAACCTGCGCACATCACAACACCCATCGCACCTTCCTATCTTATCTCCGATGATCTTATTTATATTACTATCTTATAATTAACATCTCCCAGCTACTCACTTGCACTGCCCTTTCCTAATTTCCATCGCTAAAATTCCAGCAACGGCGGTCGCGGCCGGTATATCTTGGCCAGTCTATATTATTTGCACTCCTTAGACCCAACCCATCCATCCATCCACCCAAGGCTGGCCAGCTCGGCTGATCAGGATCGGCAGACCTAAGTACCTCCTTCTGCATCGTAGACCCAAATCCCAATTGCCATAATTCCAGAAAATCCGATTTACCGGGACAAGGTATGTACCTCGTCCCAAGTTAATACTCGCTTGTTATATAGCCAGAATTTTTATGGGATAAATAGAGTGAAATCCAATTTCATAAAATTCCTATAGCTAAGCGGGATCGTGATAACTTGCAATTGTGCAATTGTGCAAATGTTATGCTCGCTTGGGTCCGGATCCGGAGGAGGGTTGTCAAATTCCTATCACACAGCTAGCAATGTTGCAAACTTTCGGGAGATTTTACATGAAGCTAGAGATGTGTGGCTTAGCGCTATTTTCTTGCCCTGTCATGTGCTTAGACTTACCTCACTTGCCTTCTGCCAAATAGATAAAAAAATATGAAAGTAAGTAATCACAAAATGTAACTGCGCCTTACTGCATGGAGTAGTACGTATTCTCGGAACGTATCATCCACGCCAATTGCTAAGCTGGGAATCTGGGTCTTCGGCACAACCTTTGAATAACATGAAATTGACATGTGGTACACAATCTTCACACTGATTGCAGATTTATAACAGTTCTAGATTCTGTTTTCTTTTCTTTTTCCTTTCCTCACAGCCGTAACCGCTGTGACTAGAGTAGCCGATGGTATACGTAGACTCTGCACGAAGTATCCTTCAAGATTCCCAGACCCCATCACCCGACTTTCTTTTTTTTTGAATCGAATCTAGGCACTTTCCAAGTTACATGGCCCCCAGGTGCCGTAGGGGGGGTGCCTGGAGTGGTCCATAAAACTACTATTGCCGAACACTTTGAATTCCACCAACACCACCACCAACACAGAGATCATGTTTCCCCCCACCCCGTCCATCCTCGTGAGAATGCACATTAGCACAAAATAGACTATATTTGCACATGTACCTACTTATGCACAGTCGGTGGGGGCTGCATGCATGCAAGCCTTAAGCCTATGGATGGCCCTACGCCGGTAAAAACTGATCTTCGGGTCAATGGTGGTGGTGCATTGATATGATCAGAGTGATCAATTGCAAGCTTGGGCCTGCAGGATATGTTGTGGTATCGATGGTGTTTGATTAGAAAGTCGTATGATACTTCTGGGCAGTCTGGTGAATATTTCTTGCAAATGTTTTACCTGGAAACCGCAAGCTCGAATAGAGTGGGTTTTATAGGGTAGGACAAGGTCTACAGATTTATTGTTCTTTGTAACTGTGGCCTCCATGTGTCACCGTCTCGCGGGCTTCATCGGGTCTGAAGTATGTTAATTCGTGAACCATGACTTTCCACTTTGTGCTAGTATACAAATTTACTAGCAGCCCCAACAGGCCCGGGGGTGAGTGGGAAAGAAGGTGTTCGGTTTCATCTGGTTTCTTTTGCCTGTGATGGTTCTGGGATATCGATGGGGGTTTTCTTAGCTGGGATCCAATCATCGGTTCCGAACGGACCAAGTGTTCAGATGATACAATCCTTCGATCCATAAGCTGGGCTGAGCTGGGCTGAGCTGGGCTGGGCTTGCTTTCCTAAAGTAGTAGTAATCAAAAAAAAAAAAAAAAAGAGAGAAGGGCCCAGCTTACCTGAGGCAGACGCTGACGCGTCCGGGTTGTCCAAGGTCGACTCTACTCTTCATTTCTGACGTTTGAGTAGGTGAGAACTTTTGCTTCTTATAAAAGGGTTGGCCCATCTGTCACGATTTTTCTGGAACACTCACATCGGCATCGACATCCTCTCGGAGAGTTTCTCACTATTACATCGAGCAGTTACATCGTATTCCTTATCTATTTGAAAGTTCTCTGCACCACGCAAAATCTTCCACGCAGCCCTCAATCCGAAATCTTCGCTCTCCAACATCATCACAAAAATGTACGACTTTTCTATCAACTACCTCCTCGCCTTCATGGCCCGCGCAACCACCTCATACATCCAGGAGATGATTGAAATATCCCGTGTATGGCCTGCAAATCTATCTACCCTTGGTCGGGACCAGCTCCAGCGAGAACACCGTGCCGTCCACGGTGACCTCCTGCCGTACTAGAGTTCATTATGCCATCATTCGACGTTACGGCCTGGTCATACAGGCCGTGTACATACAACATACAACTACATTTCATCGTTTTCATTTCCACTTTTCGATAATTCTCGACTGCACTCGATCGACTTGCCATGGCACCTCGAGCAAAAATTTCGGTCTTGCAGCGATAACTAGGTAGCTATAGAAGGAGTCGAAGATCGAAAAAAGAAGTTCTAGAAGCCACACCAGAGCCAAATCCCATCCACTGGCGCACCATTGCAACTCGAAGTATCCATTTATCGAACCGGTTTCGATACACACACACACACAATCGGCTGATATCTCATGCACATGTTGCAAGGTTCCATCTATCAATCCACTCGCTCCCTCGAGCTCTCTCTCGAGGACTATACCGCCTATATATGACGGATCCGGAACACTTTCTTCCATCTTCTAGATCGATTCTTCTTTCACGGTCGATGATCGGTTGAATTGACATATTATTATGCATGTCATGGTCAATATACATCGATCATATACACCGGCTCCGTTAAATTCTTACATACATGCACATCGGTATCGATATCTTCCTATAGCTACTCTATACTTACCGCCAACATACTATATCCTGCATATGCCGACCCCACGGATTGATAGCCATGCACCCGAATTCTCTAGATCAACTTGCAATTGAGCATGATCAATTGCAATGATCGGCCGAATATCCTACCCCTCCCCCCCCGGTCCCCGGCGCAGACCTGCGGCACAGCACCGAATGCATCAATTTTCGACGTCGACGACGACAACGTTACCTAGACGATGGCAAATATTTCGAATTTCGGTACCTGTGGCCGGCTACGTATACGGCGGATACATAGGCCAGCTGGAGCTCAGTTATAGCACCCTCTTTTTTTTTATTATTCTTATTTTTTTCAGCTTCAATACTTACCCTTTGGTCACCATGGACGTCGACCCACTTTGCAATTGATCCACCCAAACCTCTCGACAACCCGGAGCTGGCCGTCACCGTTAACGTTTCGAAATTCAAGGCAATTGCAATTTCAACCTCGAGCTTCAAAGTTATGTACGTTGCATCACATCACCCACCCAAGTGCCTGCAGACTCTCAGCTCCCAGCAATTACAAGCGCGATGCAATATATCACCTCCATCTAACCAGACTACTCCATCTATCTATTTGACTATATTTCGAGCGGAGTGGTTCCAATATATACTTCATACCTAGCGTGGAGAAAGTTAATAAAGTTGAAACCATCACGGTTGCTAGCGTACCGGCTGTCACAATATTTGTGTGCATATATCATCTATAAAGTGTGTATATATAGATGTACCGGTACTTTAAGTTTATATACACCCGGCGGCATGCTGCATGCGCATAATTCAGTATACCCGCAGTTTCTTGGATATAGCATAGCGCTTTACCAGGGAGTGGATAGATGGATTGATGGATTGGATATGGTAGACGGGAATTTTGAGTTTTTTTTCTCGAAGATGGGGGTTACTTTTGAGGGTTAATATATGTGGGATATATATAAGGCTTGGGATGTTTTCGGCGGGTGGAATTGGGGGAATGCGCATGCATTAGCTTTGCCTAAATGGTACTTCGTTTCTTAATGTTTGTGCTGGGCACGAGGCTATGTCCTTGAAGCTTAATTAAATTAAATGCCGGCAGTGAGAAATATTTATCTATTTATCTGTAGTTTAGAAACCTTTTTTTTAAAACCCTGTACCCAGAGTTCGAATTGGATACCTTCTTATTTTTTGCTTTAAAAAAAAAAAAAAAGGTTACGTCCGGATCCGGATCCTGCTAGAAAGTTTATTTCCTTGTACCCAGACGGAAATATTAGCCGCTTCCGGATCCGTGTCACCCAACAAAGAATACTTATATACATAGGTAAGCACTGAAGTGTTAGCATGTTTAATTCATGTATACGTATACACGTACTTGTTAAAAAACTAAGAGGTTGCTTGGATACGTGCATAGATCAATAACGGGAGTCGAAACGCATGTCACGTATGATATTTTTACGAATACGAGCTTACTGCATATAGCCATGGAGGTCCAGATGTCGAGAGTGCAGAATTTGAACCAGGCGCTTGTAACATCCTTTTTTATCGATTTTCCGCTTTTCTTCGATCCAGAATATATATCTTGCTCGTATCGATTGCGAGTGTGAAAATTTATGCATCTCATGGGAAAATAAAAATATATACACAGAATTCAAGTCTCCCAAAAGAAATTAATTGACAAAATTCTGTATATGCATATCAATTCAACAGTCTTTTTTTATCTAACCTTGATGCATGGGTAAATTATACGTGAACTCGGATTTCTTGGAGATTTATAATCACCAGTTCGAATGAAATCTGTTTCCGCGCAGTGACCTCGATCTAGCGTTGTAGGAGGTTACTTAGGTATGCAGGTTTCACAGGTTCAAAGTTGATCCACTTCTCAATGCAGTAATGCAGCCCTTGCCAAGACTCCACCTATCCGCTCTGCAACCCGCCTTCTCGAACTTCAGACTATGAACCTCATCTCGAGCGCGGTACACGACATCGAACACTCAACCGCGCAATCCCCTCCGGCCGCCATCAAACCCAGCGACAACCCCACCATCACGCAGCGTATCCCTCACCCCCAGGCCAGGGCTAGCTTCTTCGAAGGCAGGCCAATGGGCTCCACCTCACGCCCCTTCTCCATGCACATGGCCAGGGTAGCCGACATCATCGGTCTTTCATCGCCAGCTGGATCAACATGGCCATGGGCCACGATTGTCATCTTCGCCACGGGAGCATTCACCATCCTTCGAACCCTTCTCCCACCCCTGAAACTCGCCTACAAGATGGCCTGTCGCAGCGGGGCATGGGTTCTCGGTAAACTCACAGTAAAGGAGACAAGCGAGCAGGTTTTCGGCGAGAGTAAAAATGTAAATGTCGGGGCAGAGCAAGATGGATTATATGGTCTGGAGCATGTGGCGTTGAATTGGTCTTGGGAGAAGGGGTTGGGGACGATGTGGATGAATATGGGGTATTGGAAAGTATTTAGAGCCTTCTTTATATTTGATGTCTATATTTTTGTTTTTTTTTTGCAGTCAATTTCCCAGCCCCAAATACCCGCAGACTGATTTTCGTCAGTGAACTTATCTCCCATAACCTTTCTTATAACCCTCTTAGAACACGGACTCGTTCCCAGAAGCATGCGAGAACCTCCTCGTATATTGCCTCGAACATGCTGGGCTGCTAC
Source organism: Peziza echinospora (assembly GCA_024516245.1). NCBI lineage: Eukaryota > Fungi > Ascomycota > Pezizomycetes > Pezizales > Pezizaceae > Peziza > Peziza echinospora. Next base: position 1,214,483 of record JAJLQT010000010.1, on the reverse strand, counting down.
CCCCCAATCGCAATTCCAGCTTCAATGCAGTCGACGAATCACTTAAGAATGAAGGAACACCACAACCTAAAAACATCGACATCCTCGATCTCGGCTTCGGCTGCGGCGACCAAACCCTCCTCCTCACCCGCTCCCTCAAGACACTCGCCCCGCACATCACCGTGAACAAATACATCGGAATCACCCTATCTCCCCAGCAATGCGAGTTTGCAAGGAAGCGGGTTCTGGAGGAGAGGGATGTGGTTGATATCCTTCTCAACCCCAATCCTCACACTAGATCTACACCCACAGAAACTTCAGACCTCGATCCCACAAAACTCAATCTCCCAAAGAAATCCCCACCAACCACCCTAGGAAGGTCCGTCACCGGTCCGAAAATCCTCCTCTTCAACGAAGACGCATCACAACCCCGCTCATGGCCAGCAAGTCTCCACCTGGCACTCATGCCACCCATCTCCCCTCCAACTTCACCATTTTCACTCCCACCCTCGATACCCAGCATCTCCGCAACACTACAAACGCAAGCCCCGCCATCACATAGTCAACCTTTCCTCACTCCTCCAAATAATAAACCTACAACCCATACCCCTCACGAGCACTGGACGATCGCCCTCGACTCCCTCTACCACTTCCGTCCCTCCCGCCTCCCAATCCTGAAATTCGCCCACAACAGTATGAACTCGAATCTTGTCGCATTCGACTTCTTCCGCCCCAGTTCACCTGGCCCTTCCTCATCTTTCCTAGCCTCCTCCATCGCCTCCCTCCCCCTCCGCACATTCTGCCTCCTAACATCAACACCCTACACAAACCTCCTCACCCAGGAAGAATACATCTCCATGCTCGTCAACGACGTCGGGTACGCAAAAGAGGATATCGCCATCCACGATATCTCTGAATACGTGTTTCCCGGGTTGGCGAGGTTCATTGGGACGAGGACGGGGGAGATGGAGAGGATGGGGATGCGGTGGAAGGGGTGGGCGGGGTTCAAGTTTGTTGGGTGGGTTGTGGGGAGGGGGTGGTTTTGTGGGGGGGTTGTGGTTGCGAGGTGGAGGCAGGGAGGGGGCAGGGGTGGTGCAGAGGTGAGGGAGGAAGAGGGTGGAGTGGGAGTGGGAGTGGGGCAGGGGCAGGCACGGAGACGGAGGTAGCGTGGTTGTTTTGATTCCTTTGGATTTGATGGTTTGGAGTACTCATGATGTATTGGGATGGATACATGTCTGAATAAGAAGAAATGTGTGGATGAGTAAGTGGATCTGAGACTGAAGTAAGTAAGAGAAAAACAATGGTTTGATGATTGTACATGCATATAATGAAAATCAAGGCTCAAGACAGAACAGATGCTGGGCACGAGACTAGAACAGATCGCTAATTGGATATATATAAGGAAGGGAAAAAATATAAGAAAGAATATAAAAAAAACATTTAAAATCGACAATCAAGAAAATGAAATAAACGCAGAACCCTATGGCTAAGATGATTGAACGTTATAAACAAAACCCCCAAAAACAATCAATTAAACTCCGCTGCACAAAAGAAAGACACGCTCATCAAAACCTGTCAAACAAAAAGAAAAGAAAAGAAAGAAACTCCACGATAACGCCCAGCTGACATGTCCAATATCCTTTAAATCATGATCACACCAACGGATGATCCTCAAACTCAAATTTGAACCCCTCCAGCCCGGAATGAAAGCCAACCTTCACCCCCAACACCTCCCCCAACTCCCGGATCCTCGCATCCTCCTCCTTCGCCTGGCTCATCTCTACTACACCAGCAACCCCGCCCTGCCACCCACAAAACGTGCACGCGCCATGCTCCTCCGCCCAACACTTTTCCGGCGTGTAGAAACTCCGGCACAACGCATTCCGCTCCGCCTCGCTCTCGGCACTCGCATATTCCAGCGTCTGTAGTCCGGGGAAACTCCCGTTCTGGAGCTCGTCGGCGGCCCACTTCCGCAGGCCCTTGCCCCACGAGAGGAGCGCGAGGGAGCGGAGTTTCGGTGCGTGCGGAGGCCAGGGCTCGTTATCCAGCAGGTCGTCGGGTCGGAGAAGCACGGTCTCTGGGTCGAATTTCCACTGGGCGTGGCGCTCGTAGAACCCCGTCTTCCAGTATGTGTCTTTGCAGAGGCGGCCGCGGCGGAGTGTTAGTTCCTCGAGGGAGGCGCCCGTGTGGCGGATGATGTCCATGAGGGTGCGGAGCTCGAGGATGAGGGCCTCCGTGATGGGCGGGACGGGGTTCTCGATTTGGTAGAATTTGATGTGCATGAAGCGCTCGGAGACGGTGTCGAGGGTGAGGCTTTGCAGGGCTGTGGGTGCGCGGGCGGAGGTGAGGGGGTCGGTCTGGGCACGTGTTTGGTTAAAACTCCGCTTGAGGTAGTCTTCGAGTGGGATGATGCGGGCCCATTGTCGGTACTTTATCACGCGGAGTTTGTTTGCGGGTATCTGTTCCAGGATCCCCACGTATGGGCCCATGACCGAGAGGGAGGTAAAGTTCGGAAGAACGGAACTTGCGTTATCGCCCTGGAACATTCGTGTAAACATCTGCTGCAGCGACCGCAGCAGATACGGACACTCGAATAGATACGGTATATTCGCGGGGAAATCATCCCTAATCGACACCGATAGCTCGAGATGCACGAGATTCTGGCCTAGCCCAAGACCTCCTCCTCCTCCTCCTCCTGCGGCCGGGTTTACTGGTATTGCGAGATTCAGAAGCTTTGCGAGCTGGCCATTGCTCGAGGTTTGTTTCTCCAAAAAGTCCCCCACGGCGGTCCCATCGCCAATCGTTTCCTTGAAGCTACACAAGCAGAGATCGCACGCGACGGCATAGTCATAGTATTCCGTCTTTCGATATCTACAAAACTTGTTGCAGTACGACATTGAGCAGGGCGTCATATCCACGCTCCAGCTCTGCAGCCGCGGCAGCACCGTCTCGACGAAATCATACCACATGCTCGCAATCAGCTTCTGCTTGGCCATGTACATCTTATTCTGCCTCTGCTCGTCCGCGGATAGCGAGGTGGCTAGCCATTCCTTGAATTTCGATGTCGGCGGGTTGCCGGATTTGTAGGAACGGGATTCGTGGTACCGCTCCTGCACAAAGTCAAAGAGTTTTTCCGAGCCAAGGAGTTTTTTGTATAAGGTGGCGTGCTGGATGAGTTGCGCTTTGATGAGGGAGCCCTCGTGGACGTATACTTCGTGGAGGAGGTAGTCGAGTTGGATTGGTGCGTCGATGGCGGTAATATTCTCGCAGCATTTCATGATTTTGAAGACTGTGTCGAGGATGAGGGTGTATACATCCCCCGGGCCTCTCTCCTCATCACTCCACTCCGCCTCCACCACCACGCCAGTCTTTTTATCGACTTTGTAGTAAGACGGCAATACCACCCTCGTCATCTCATACCACGAATACATGAGTAGCGGCAATTGGATTTTCTTGACCATGCTCGCTAGGTCTGGGCGGTCATTGAAGGTTCGGAGAAGGGGGAGGAGGACGCGGTTGAGGAGGTATTGGCTCGCAGGGTTCCATTGGCGGACAGAGGAGAGGCTTTGCTCGTTGCGGGATTGGTTCGTGCCGTTCCATTCGTGGAAGTAGTTGTGGTGTTTTTGGGATGGGTAGACGCAAGATTGTGGGCGTTTTATGGGCGCGGGGGCGACGGTCTTGCGGTATTCCCATGCGACGAGAGGTGAGACGCGCTATATATTGAATCAGTTCTCAACTGATGTTCAAGAGGAAGAGAAGAAAAAGAAACTCCCCCAATCCTCAAATGCAGCATATTTTTCACTAACCTTAATCTTCCTCCCAATCATAGTAAACATCGAGACATACTCATACGTATCCTCTAGAAATTCATACTCGAGCGCATAATCATCCTCCGGCGACGTCCCGATTGCACCGATTGCCCTCCGCGGATCCGCCTTCAGCATCCTCTTTTGCGCCGCCACAACCCTCTCGTCGTCCGCCCTCAGCATCGTCGCCGCAATATAATCATGCCGGTCTTGCCCCTTTGCCCTCGGCGGCCGCTCAATCATTTTCCGCTTGCCCACGTCCAGATTCGCCCAGATGATGTCTGGTTCCCTCACGCTAGTGAGTAACTCGAATTCCCCCTCCGGTAGAGGAAGGTACACGGGGATAGGCCGTGCGACTGTGAGGGCGGGGAGGGCAAAGTTGCGGAGGTCGATGGAGGCGTAGAGGAAGGGCGTTGCGGCGGCGTACCAGTGTTTGTTTACGAGCGACCAGTTGTAGAGACTGAGTTGTGGGCAGAGGGTGCAGTGGAGATCCGATATCTCTTCGTAGTCACTGTCGATCTGGGTGTGGTGTTTATTGGAGATGTGGGTGTGCGTTGGGAGCGAGTGGTCGATATCTGGGCCCTGGAGGGAGAGAAGCGCGAGTTTGATGATTCTGTTTAGAATCTCTATAGGGAGATGGGCGGCGCTGATACTGGGGAATGTTTCTTTTTCTGTTTCTTCTTCTTCCGCTTTTGGACCACCGGCACCAGGCTCGGCAGCTGTCGAGCTCAGAATCCACGGCGGGGCCGCAGTCTCGTAACCCTGCGGAGGAGGAGTGAAGATGCTTTTGTGGGGGACCGCCGCCGACGGCAGCTCGTCATCAGACACATTGACATTCACGACCCTCAACTTCCCCAGGCTACTTTGCCCGACATACCCGCTCCTGGAATACGTATGCTGCTGCATCTGTCTCTGTGTCCCGTCCATTTGCGTAGCAGCCGCCGAACTCGACCCCACCGGCACCAGCCCCTCCACCACCTTCCCAGCACCCTTCTTCGAGCATCCCTTCGACCCTTCTGAATTCTCCTCCGCCTTCTTCTTCATCGCCGCCCTCCTCTCCTTCTCCTCGCCAGCCCACCTCCGCCTCTCGGCCTCCTCCACCCGCCGAAAGTACCCCCGCCGATGCTCATCCAGATACCGATCGAACCTGCGATGCGGGTTATCGTTCCCCAGCCACGGCTGGCACTCGGCCACAATCACGCGCGGCTTAAAGTCCCAGTCGGCATCGGTGGGGGCGTACTCTCTTCCCTTTTCTGCGCGCGCCTTCTGCCGGCGCCGGTGGCACGATGAGGTTGTGTTTGGGCAATCGGGGACGCCGCAGTAGGTTTCGTCGTCGTGGAAGTTTCCGCAGTACATGGTGTCGCCTCTTTCTTATTTTTGGGGGGGAGGGGGGTGGTTGTGCGAGAGAAAAAGGTGTGTGTTGGGGTTGATCTTGTTTGAGGTAGGTACCGTGCTGTGTGTGTGTGTTTGCGTGAGGACCGTGGCGGGCGGAAAGTTGCGATGCACTAAATATCGATGCGATGATGGGTGCGATGTTCGTTCAGGCGAACTGGACTCTACCCTAGCTCGAGCTCGGGATCGATACCTACGGGGCCTTGCGGTGCGGTGCGATGATCGCAAAGCCGCAGCACAGCCGAATATTCGGTTGTGTGTGTGTGTGTGTGGCTTTACAAATATAGATATCAAAGAAGCGAACGCGGGCCGAGACTTCGCAAAGATATCGATATCGATGTTGGTGGCCAGGCTGGTACCGTGCACCCGCCTCAATCTCGACCTGAGAAGTACGAGTAAGTCGAGTGTGAAAGAAGGGGACCACCCTTCTCTTCAGTTTCTTCGGTTGTCGCTGGTAGGAGTAGGTAGGTACTGCGGCCGCAACCCCCGCCTCAATCGTAATTTCTAATTTGGTTTCGTAGTGTTGCAAGTGTTGGAAAGGAAGAAAGAAAACAAAAAAGAAAAAAAAGAACAATTAGGTACCCAGTCGATGTCGGGGCCAAGGGCCCGGGGGGGACGTGCGCTCGTTTATTCGTTGAATCGTTGAATCGTTCGTTCGTTCGCTCGTGTTTCAAGGAAGGCAGAGTTGGTAGAGTAGGTAGATGAGTACCTTGCACTGCCTACCTACCTACCTTCTTGGTTTCCTCTCGCTATCGCAACAGTGGAGAAAGGGGTACGGTACTCTATACTACTGGTTCCAAGCGATATCACGGGTGAAGGAAGGGTCCGCAGTTACCTCCAGTGCGGGAGAGATATCGATATCTAGATCTAGATCTGGGAACAAAATGAAATAAGAAAGAAGAAGAAGAAGAAAAGAAAAAAAAAGATTAAACTTGAGTTTTACGGAGTGAGTGAGTAAGTACCCTCTAGGTGAAGCTTAGGTCTCCCGTCCTTCCCTTACGCTTCCGATAAATAATTAATTGATTGATTAGGTACACTGCAATGCAATATATATTTCGAGGCTGAGAATTTAGAGTAGAGTACAGCTGTAGCTAAGTGCTTCTGACTACTAGTGAGTACCTCAGCTGTGCATGAATTAGCTTAACTAATGCTTAAGTTTAAGTTTAAGCTTGTGGTGGTCGACGCCGCACCCATAGATAGCCCCATGGCCACTTGCACTTGGGAGCGCAGATCTTTTCACTAAACTGAAAGCTTAAAGGTTCTCTATTAATATTGTACGGAGTACCCCGCCGTAGGAACCCGACTTGAGCTTTTCGAATCATTGATTGATCAAGTCAATATTCGCGGCATGCGCAGCGTTGTATGCATGTATGGATGGTCTCGTGCTTAGCTGTCCCTCCCTCAGAGATACTCGAGTAAGTACGTACTCTGTAAAGTATACACGGAGGCCGCCTCCGTGGTTAAATCTACTCTACATACCTGTCGTTTGACGTTACACACACCAGTGCAGCTTTGATCCTGCGGAATTCGATATCGATATCGATCTCTAAATCGAGTCATGAGAGAGAGAGAGAGAGAGCGCTGGTGAGAGGGCACTGGTACCTGTTGATACCTAGGTAGGTACTTGATGAAAATCAATCATAAAAGCTTAATATTTCTTTATAATTAGCTTATACTTACTTTATATTTACTTAGAGGTGCTTCGCCTTCGAGGTGGACGCCCGCAGCTGAAAAATAAGGCGTGAGTCGATACATTACCTTGTATCTAGAAAACACCTATGGTGGGGCAACGCAGAATAACACAACACGTTAACACATGTACATGCATTACAAAATTTAAAATTTACGAAAGCGACGTTACGTATACGTAGATCAATCTGCACCAGCTGTCATATTTTGAGCCTCAAGATCGATATCTCGGCCCCATGCCTACCTTAGGTACATACATCATGGTTCAAGTCATGATCTTACTTACTGTTTCCTCTCGAGCCAGGAAATATATTTCAACAAAACACAAGTTTTAAACTGCAAGGCAATTTAAACATTGATACCTAGCTATATGTAGTACATCAGCTCGACCGGTGACTCTTCGCAAGCCTTGAAAAATTAGTTGATTATTTCGCAGCTCTGTGTGCGTTTATTATAATTAATAACGTACAAATAATGAATTCGAATCTATGTTAAAACAATCCTACAATTGCAATCAAATCCCCTACCTCCCTCCCCTCGCGACGTAGCTATCGGCTCGATCGAGAACAACAAAACCACTGTGCAAAAATTCGCTAATAAGATAAGTAAGTACCTTTGTAGTGCAGGGTATATATTGCCAGTGTGTTTATAATATTAATTATTACTTCTTAATATAGTAGTAACTGATGAAGTACATAGGTAAGTATCCCCAATTGCAACCTAGGCCTACTAGTACTTACGTTTGTATACGATATATATCTACCAACGTAAACTTATAATTATCATTATTGATTTCTATAGCTATGATCATGAATGAGGTAGGTCGAAGGCGGCCGCTTAAGCCCAGCATAGGGGATTACCCTGAAGAGGGCTAGACGGCCGCGGGATGGATTACCCTGAGAGGAACCCCCTCAGGAGGTAGGGGTAAAACCTGAAGTACTTACATACCTACTGCCTGAATTCACCCATGGGGTCACCAGTGTATGTTCATTTGAAGTATTGTTACGGATACATACACGAATTCGAATTCGAATTCGAATTCAAACTACATATCCTCCCACCCGGGCCTCGAACTTTTCTTTCTGGGCACAAAAAACCGGTGCCAATTTTATTCTTGCAGGTACGACAGACGCAGTACGTTTGTTGTAGGTAGAGTGCGAATACGTCAGCCCCCGCACACATGAATATTCAATCCGCAGTGTGAAGCCTAGACGGGGGGACGAGACGAGGGGAGATGGTGGCTTTCAGGGTGGTGGCTTTCGAATTCATATTTACTCACCAGTTGGGTTGATGAATATGAATGCCTAGTATCACTGTACACTCGTATATATGAATGAGCTGAAAAGCCACACCATGTTCCATCTACTACCTAGAATCGATCACGAGTCGATATGTACCAGGATGTGCTGAAGTTATCAATCGAGAATTATATCCATGCATGAAGGATAGTTTAGGTACCTGGGCCGGCACCCAGGTCTAGGGGCTCAAGAATGAACAAGTATAACCCGGTAACGTACTGATCGTGACCAGTCCTCCAGGAAGCCATTGCTTTCGACTATAAGCCACCACGAGAGGTAGGAAGTGACTACTCTGTAGGTAGATAAATACTCGAGTCCTTCGAGCGAGATATTTTACACATATTGAAGCAAGTAGTTACCGGGATATACAAATCAGTGCAAGTTTGGTTTCTGGATGGCTGTAACTGAAATTCAAATGAAGTATAGATGGTACGTACTTACATAGTTCCTGGATCTGGGTCGGTCATATCACGCTACCGATTTTCAAGAACGAGAGTTATCTTTGGACTAGGTCTAGGCCTGTGTTATGCCTACCCTACAATCATACCATTGGCGATGGATACATCTAGGAGGACATGTACCGTACATCGTCATGGGCCGCTAGACTCACTTAAGTGTCTGTTCTTAACGTTGAAAATGAGACTCAATGTAGAGTACTTATAACAAAAGTGTAAATTCATAACTCGAGTTTTCAAGCTTTCTCGACACAAATATCATGATCGTGACGCATGGTATATAGAGTAGAAAGTACTTGATCAATAAGAAAAAAACTAGTACTTCATATAATCAACCCGGGTCCATCTTAAACAGAATTTGAGGATACTACACATTTTACACCTAAATTGCCCTTCATGGGGTTGCTGAATCAATAGGTACTCGAGTAGAGTACCTAGCTAGCATAGTGCAATGTTACCGGGTTAACGTTGATATAACAATCATGTGTGCGTGTGTGTTACCATTATGCAAGCCCACCTGCAGCTGAGAGCCGCTGCCGGGTAAATCGAAGGCATGGAGAGCCTTCATTGATATTGCAAGGTGCTCGAGTTACACCGAACGACAAGCTTCGGTAGACACGAAATCCGAAAGAATCGGTAATGTACTCGAGTAACTAGCTAGCTATAGCAACTCGAACACACAATTGAGTGGGAAATCCCCTAATAGATCAACAATGATAAGTAGAGTATCCTCGCGCCCCATCCTCCGAATAATGCACCGAAGACGTAACTCTAGAGTACGGTTTATAACTGAGGTACCTGATAAATCGAACACATTTATCATTCAAACCTCCCACTTAGAACTTGAGTCGATCGACCTAGGTAGTCTGGATGATCTCGACCTACTTTTACCCTGAACAAGCTTCGTGACGTAAATGCATAAACGTAATACCCACGCTAGATCCACCTACAAATAACGACCAGAAAAAGAAAACACCATGAGAATGAGAATGATTGTATTTTGTGGCTCACTGAGGCCTGCACACTTGTGGCTTGAATATGCAAGCCTCAAGCTTTCGCTCTTATCATCGGTACCTCTAATCTGTATTATCCATGTATCCATCCTCATGGAGCTTAACTAAGTGCATTTAATGTCTTGCATCCATTTTTTTTTCACGCCTAGCTTCGAGTCCCTACATTTTGCCCCACCCACGCCACCAAAGCCTCGAGATGCTTAATAGAGTGGGTGTACATGTATTTGAGCGCTCGAGTACCGAAGGCTAGAAGGAAGAGTCGAAGGCTTGCATTCGCAGGTTTCAAGATGTTGCAGATTGATCATGCGCACTACAGACCCTTGAGAGTGTACTCTACTGTACTCTAGATACTCGAGTATCTGAATCTGGTTCCATGTTCAAGAGAGGGTCTCCTACTGAGTTGCCTTAAGTAGGCGTTAACGTTGAGCTTGCTGCTACATACGACATACATGATGGCGTTTTTTTCTTTTTGATAATTAGCCTCAATATAATACATGTCTTGACATCAGTATGAAACATAGGAACAACAGCTATTCCCCTCTTCACAGTATATATGGAATCAAAATGTCAAATACCCATTGCAAGATATCGATGGATAAACAATACGATTATTTATTATATTATCAACCCATGCATCATGCTGCAGACACCTGCAACTGAACGAGAACAGCCTTCCACAATTTCAAGAGGCCTGAACGTATACACATGTGCATGATGCACTCTTAGCTTTTTGGAAACTTTCTTAGAAGAAGCGTAACACTTTCTGTCTTTTCCTTCTGCCCGTTTTTGTGAGGCCGGGAAGGAATTAGCTATGGCGAAGGATGTATATCGATCGTATTCTGTGATTCTGAGAATGAATCTACATACTTGGTAGAATGTATCTACTCGAAGCTAATGTCCACTCGGGGGCTCTAGATTTTGTATACATACTGTACCTCAGAGAGTTTGAGAAATCAATAGAGACTAATAATTGCAATTGAGCACCAAGCGGCCGGTGGCCAGGACATCACCGATGGCGAGTTACTCATGATCAGAGATGAATTCCAATCCGAATGTAAATCCTATATGAGAGCTAGAGGGTTTTTAATAGTTTACAAGGGGTATCTCGTCTCAGGTCTGGTAGAAATGGTGATACAGGCTCTCGCGGGAGGGGTTAGCTTGAAGATCTTCTACTCTATTCGTGTAATAAGAGGGTCTTCTTATGATCAATCATCCATGATATTGTCGGAGCTCAAGGTCTGTTGGTTGGGAGTTAATTGCAGACGCTAGGCGCGATTACTTAGAAAGAAAGCCTGAGCCTAAGAATGCCTTGAATTCAAAAGCTGTGTCGAGTGAATTCGGATGATACTCGTACTCTTATAAACCTACTCTATCTTAGGACTAGGCCGTTGATTTGTCTTTGCTGACAATCTTTCTGTCTCAACTGCACTTCATAAGTCAACTTGGATTCTCGCCTTTTTTTCCTTTTTTTCCTTCCTTTATTCTGTGGGTGTGTGTGTGTGTGCTTTTGAATTCGTGGAAGGGTTTTTATTTTCTTTTTTTTCCTGTGATGACGGGTCGACATGCCTTTGTTTTACGTGGGCAGAAGATTGCAATTGCAATTGGGCTTGAGGGCATGTATGTACCGGGGCCGGCAGGTAGAGTAAAGTAAGTAAATACCTATATGCATGCGTTGTGCAAGGATCGATTGCCGCGGCCAGATGGTCGATTTGACTTCGACGGTGGATCTGGTCTTAATCGAGTAGAGCAGCTTAGGTATACTCGAGTATTCGAGTAATAGCGATATTGTGAGCTGGATGAAGCAACCTACCGATCGAAAGGAATTCCAACAGTAGAGTTGTCTTACAATTCCATTGGAGAGACACTACCCACATATTTCTATGCAATCATTTTAATCGGATTATGAGGCATTGGCCATGGATCCTAGGCCATTGAATTATAAACATTGGAAATGTCGGACAGTAAATTTAAAGTAGGTAGAGTTTGCGGCGATCAAAGAGTATCTAACCGGGTTATCAAAGATTGAGGAAATTGAGGACCCGTTGCCGATTCGAATGCATATGAATATTGCACGTACCCAGACGTGATCCTTGTGCATACATATGCATGATGATGTAGTATTATAAACAGGATTTATTATTAACATGATTTCGAAATACTTTTGAGTGGGTTAGTAGGTACTCGAGTAAGGCTAATTAAGGTTAACGTTGATTGAGCTTATCCGGGAATTTGAATTCGTTCGAAGCGATCGAATCGCGAGAGACCGCTTAAGCATAAGCTTCCTTTTTTTCCCAGTCCGCTAAGTAACCCAATCGAAAATGCTAAAATCGATCTGACAATACCTTAGGTACTTGCTCACTCCAACTTGACGAGCTCGAAAAACAACTTGAGGACTTTACTCGAATAGCTTTATGAGATCGGCAGTTGCAACCATGGAGTGCCTACTCTAGGTAATGACGATCTGATCCGCGGAGTTACAACGGAGAATTCCTTTTCACGGGGAATTGAGCTTCAACAATCTTTCTTTTTTTCTTTTTTTCTTTTTTCTTTTTGGTTAGAATTTACGAGAATATATTGCAATTGTCTGAAAAGCTTGGAGGAATCGAATTGCCCCCCATTGTAGGTACTGTACGTATACGTACTCGAGTACAACATTCTTTCGGTGCTTATAATTCAATGTTCAAGCCTAAAGAATCGCATCGAGAGGCTGCAATTAATGATGCAATTGCAAGTATACATTTTCAGGCTCTATGTAAACTATTCGAGTAGAACGTTAACTTACAATCTTGTATACGTTAATATATGTGTAATGCGTAGAATTCCGAGATTTAGATCGATATCTCGAATAGGTACGTGTGGATACGGGCCCGGGTAATACGCTGGGTTGATATCGATAAAACACTGAATCCTTCCAGACCAGCGCGCGACTGGCAAGCATGGCTAGCTACTCAGTAGCTTTTTTACCAGGCCTGGTGCCGGCCTCGATTCGGATTCGAATACGAGCTCACGGACATCTGCCAAACTTCAAGAAGCATGCCAGGAACCATGATCGATCATAACAGGGCCCGGGAAGATCCTAGGGTATACGTAATTACCAACTTACCTAACTACATATTCTTTCATGCCCAAATCAGTACATAAATTCTTCAACTCAAGCCCCCATTCGAACGCGTCGATCCTCCTCACGTCCCGCACCCTAGGCCTGTCATGGGTGTCACTTGAAGCATACGAGTGCCTAATTTGGGGGATAAAAACCTGAGCACTCCCCAAACCTACCTCTACTCGAGTAAGTAACTAGCGCTCTCGTTCGAATTCGAAAAGGGAGACCACGATCGCGGCAAATTCTAATTCAGATATCGATCACACACACACAGGTGCGTCATGTTCGGCCGTGTGGTCCACGATGAGGAATACCCACTCTATTTACCTAAGTCGGTACATATGTATTGTAATTACCAAATGATCATATCGAGGAAGCTTGAAGAGCTCGAGTACCCGCGGCAGAGCAAGTAAATAATTGTTGGCCATCGTAGGTACAAATCTAGCTGTTGATTGATGGCCATGCATGGTGGGCTGGAACATGAAATGATCATGATCACGATAAACCTATATATTGGAAGAATTCCGACCAATTTTCGAGAAAATTTACAATAGTAATTACATTAATTTATATTTAGCCTGTTCCACTGGATTTCTCTTATAATTACTAGGTAGGTATACACTACCCGTACAATTATTAGATCGTGTAGACCGCGGTCCATTAAAATTAAACAGAAATTCATTGAATTACCTACAAGCACCTGATTATGATTGCTGGTCTTGCCAGGCCCAGGGCAACAACCGCATGGCATTAGCATACATAAGCATGGCATGGCATGGCACGGCAGAAAGTCGAGCGCGCGTGGCAAATTCGCCTAAATAGCCCGAGAGAAGCTTAAGCTGTAAGGAGGTAGATCTTTTTCCCGCGGGAGGATTGACGAGGCAGCTTGTACGAGGTAGGTACTCTAAAAGAGAATGATTGAAGTACAGATTAAATTGCAGATTAATTAATCTTTAAAGCTGATTATAAGCGGTACATATAGTGCATGCTAATTTTGATGATATTAATTATGGGGCTCGGCGCCAGGAACGGTACGACGTCGAATGAAGTGGCCATGGCTGTTTACAATTAGGTATATTCATATTCTGAATTTTCAGTGTATCGATTCACATGGAGATTCAAAGTTTTTTTCATAGGGAAGACCTAGGTATGCTTAAGGAAGGGAAGGTGTATCTTCGAAATATACTCGTCATTGATTGGCCCTCGAGACTGGGTTGGCCCGAGAACTGGGAGTGCATTGCCCGCAGGTTAGTGCATTGCTTGGTTGGTTTACACTTTTCGGGCACTCCACTACTATCCCTACCCTCCTAGCCCTACTCGAGGAAATACTCTTTAGGTCGACCTCGTATTCAACTGTCATGCATGGCCATGGTCTTTCCCCCATGGCAGTGATCTTTTCCTGATTCATATCCCCAATTGCCATGTCAAACTCCACCCCCCACAACCACTGCCTTGGAGGATAACAACATGCATGCACCACGACGCAGCCGCCTCCCACACATCTCCCTGCTAGTCTATTGAGGAACATTTTGTTGCGTCTCGCGAGGCCTGCCCATACAAGGGGGAGTGGCGGGGGGAGCGAAAAGAGCCATGCACCCGGGTTTTCGAGGTCCAACTCTCTGCTGCTTCGAATTAATGAACATCCCAGCTCCAGAAAGTAAAGTACTTTTGGTTGCTTGTCTACAGAATACTTACTGAATACCAAAGGCTGAATGTATTTTCACAGTTCCTACAGAGTACTCGTATTGCAA